>OU015494.1:29838534-30251034 GCA_907164885.2 Dolomedes plantarius
CTGTGGTTTTGATGATCGAACAGGGACATTTATATCAACACCACTGAAAATTAGAAGACTGGCGACAACAGCCGTTCCATCAATTTTCCCAAATTATCCCTCTGGAAATTTGTCTAAGGTGCAGTGTTCAAGAAAATGCCCTGAAAATAAAGGAACTGAAAGGGAAATGTTGTTTTTAGAAAAAGGACTGACTGAAAGCACTATTACATTTGAAAAATATGAGGAGTCTCGCAAGGTAAATTCGCTTATTGATATTGAAAAGTGTATTAAAAATTTTGGTATATCAGAATTTTGGACATTATATAAGGATAATTCAAATTCATTATTTTTGTTGCATATTGAATCAGAACCAGAACCATTTATTCAGTATAGTGTCAAAATTAATAACAATATGGATTTAACTGTCTCAGCTGAAAAAAATCCTGTTCCGAACATAATGAATCAAACATTACCAAAGAAGGTACAACATTTCAACGATATAATAAAAATTTTAGATTTCATTGAAACTAATTTAAAGCCAAAGGATGGCCATAGTCAGGTAAAATCTGTAATTGATTTAATAGTTAACCTTTTAGAGTCCATAAGAAGTAGTGAAAATGAAAATGTTATAAATTTCATTCAACAGCAATTAGGTTTTTTTTTTTAACTTCCAGTAGTCACTTTCGTTATTCTACCCACTTTTTAATTTTTTCATGCATATTAAAAACCATTTCTCCCCATGCATATAATTTTATTCGTCAGAGTGGTAACTTTACTTTACCACATCCAGATACTTTAAGAAGAATTTGTAATAACTTAGAGGTTTCCCCACAGTTAGAATTAAACGATGAAAACTTTTTAATGTACATAACAAGCAGGGTTAAATTTCTTGAAGAACATGAAAAAACTGTAATACTTTTAATTGATGAAATACATATAAAGCCCTTTTTTGATTATAAAGGTGGATCAATCATTGGCGCTGCTGTTGATACTAATAATGCAGCAACCAGTGCATTTGTCTTCATGGTGTCGAGTATTCTTTCACCTTTTAAAGAAGTAGCATACATTATGCCAGTTAAATGTATAAATTTTCAAACTTTACATGATATGACAAAAAAAGTAATACTTGGGTTAGAAAATATTGGCTTAAAAGTTATTTGTGTTGTAACTGATAATAATGCTATAAATGGTAGAGCTTTAAGTTTACTTGTTCAGCCACCACAGAGGTCATTTGTTTATCCTCACCCAACAGATAAAGATAGGCCACTGTTCTTTTTAATAGATTCTGTGCATAATTTTAAAAATATAAGAAATAACTGGTTGAATAAAAAAAATCATGGCACATGCTTTTTTTATCCTGATTTTGATAACCCCCAAACTTCATCTTTTAAGACAGCATCATTTATGGCTCTAAAAAAATATATATGAAATTGAAAGCAATGAGATTATTAAGTATGCAAAAGGGTTAACTTTAAAGAGTCTTTCACCTACTAATTTAGAAAGGCAAAATGTTAAATTGGTCTTAAAAATTTTCAACAAATTTGTAATACAGGCTTTATTAACTCTTGGTCCTAAACATAATGTTCCATATTTTGATGACACAGCAAAGTTTATTGAAATAATTTGTAAATGGTGGGATATTTTTAATGTAAAAACTGTTAATAAAGGAATTCATCAAAGAAATGTGTTTATGGAACCACTTAATGGGGATACATTTGATGAAAAATATATATTTTTAAATAAATTTCTAATTTGGCTTGATGCATGGGAAAACATGAACTGCACTACTGGTGCATTTTCTAAAGAAACTCACAAAGCCCTTGTGCAGACAACTCATGGGATGTTAGAATTAACCCGTTACTGTATTGATGAGTGCAAAATGAAATATATTTTAACTGGAAAAATTCAGACTGATTGTTTAGAAGCAAGATTTGGAAAATATAGACAAATGGCCGGTTCTCAATATCATATCTCAATGAGGCAACTATTAGAGTGTGAAAAAAAACTAAGGTTACAATCTTGAATTAAATTAGAATTACTGTTAAGTTCTAGAGTGGTTCCACTTACACATTTTGATGGTGAAAGCCTTGATATTGGGGCTTATTTTAAAGAGAAGGATGATGGTTACAAGGCATTACCCCAGATAGACATTAATGAAGCTAAAATTACAAATGTTAAACCGTATTTACCTGTAATTACATATCTAGCAGGATACTGTAGTCATACTGTTAATAAAAAACTGAAGTGCAGTTATTGCAAAGAAAATCTGGTTCTGAATTCAGATATAAATTTAGACAATTATAACCTTATAAGAAATCTTGATCGTGGAGGTCTCAAATGTCCTTCACAGCTTGTAGTGACTGTGGTAATGTTTAATTATATTATTGTAAATTTTTTGTCATCAGATGTTAAATTGTTTGCAAAAATAACTAATCAAAGACGAGTAATTGTAAATTTAACATTAAACACATTAAAGGAAAAAGAAATTATTTTAGAACCTGAATGTTCTAATGGTCATGATGGTGACTATATTTGTAAATTATTGCTGTGTGCATCTACAAACATCATGTTGAAAAATTTGTGTATGAAAGAAAATGATAATTTAAGTAAATTAAAAGAAGAGAAAAAGAATATTCAAAAGCGTAAACTTGAAACATTGCAAAAATAGTGTAATAAATTTTGTTTAAATATACATATTTGTAATACTTCTGCAATAAAAATGGCATAATAAAGAATTGTATTTCATTTTTGTGATTTCATTGTCATTTCATTTTTGTTCTTTCATTTCTTTAAACTACAAAAATCATTTTTATTGAATAAAGTTAAAAACAAGAAGAAAGCTGACAATTTGTGAAGGAAAATCAATTAGTGTTTATATCTTATAAGAAAATAACTCTTAAAATATTAATTTGTTTTTGCAATAATAAGTGGTGTGATGAAGACTTGACATTTAAAGAAAATGGGGAAAAGATATCCATTAGTGTTTATATATTATAAGAAAATAACTCTTAAAATATTAATTTGTTTTTGCAATAATAAGTGGTGTGATGAAGACTTGACATTTAAAGAAAATGGGGAAAAGATATCCATTAGTGTTTATATCGTATGAGAAAATAACTTTTCAGTTTCCTAGCAGAGCCTTTTTATTTTCCTTATAAAAAAGGTCGCCTTCATTTTCCTAATATATGTTTGACCCAAGTAACTAACACACACACACACACACACATATATATATATATATATATATATATATATATATATATATATATATTGATATTGACTGAAGTAGCAAAAATTGCTAATATCAGGCTTAAATGTACGCTCACGAGCCGAAACACCCACCTCTCCGTTGAGAGAAGGTGTTGGCCGAAACCGGACGATTCGAATGACCGGGGTATGTGACGTCACGGACTGTGCGCCGAGGCTTTGTGTTTGAGTCGGTGTTGGTCTATCTGCACCGTCAGGATAATCCCAGTGGGGCTAATGCCAGATCGGGCCCGATGTGTGCTTCATGGAAGTGCTCTAAACCAGGCCTGCTCAACTTGAAATGTGGTGTGTGTGTGTGTGTGTGTGTGGGGGGGGGAAATCACGTTACTTTAGAAAATATATTGGGTTGTTCGGAAAGTAATTTCATTTTTTCCCAACAGAGGACTTAATTGCATTTTTTCTCAGTAATTGCATTTTTTTTTAACTTCACACTTAAGCTGCATGTCGTTATATATTTTGACAGCTGACGTAAAGGCTGATATAATGGCAGCTGGCAGCAAGGCTTGTTTGCAGTGGCGTACGCAAGGGGGGGTTGATGGGGGTTATAACCCCCCCATTGGTTCTGATTGCATATATTATTTAATTAGGTTTACGCTTTGCACTGATTGCTCAAAACTACTCTTTCATAGTAATAGTCCAGTCAAATTTACTCAAAATGGCGGAGAATCATGTATTAAATGAAGGGGTTGAGATTTTTTCAGGAATGTGTAGGGGTTGATACCCTGAGCAACGCCTAATAAAGTCCCCTCGATTTCAGGCGCCGCGGGGGGGGGGGGTGTCCAAAGGTCCTTTTTTCAGTTTTTGGCATTTATCTCGAAAACGGTGCGTAGCACAGGAAATTGTCAAATTTAAAAAATAAAGCTTATAAAATTCCCTTCCGAATGGTATATCCATGTTTGTACCCAAGTGTTACCGTTTTCGAGATATGAGCCGTTGAATATGAAAATTTTTCAAAAAAAGTGGTAGCGGTTCAGGTATCTCGTCAAACTTCCTCTTCTAACTCTTTCCCCTTCCATTTCTCAGAAAACTTGTGATAGAGAAAGTTGTAGAGCGAAAATTTTCCTTCAAAAATTTATATAATTATGCTAATTTATCTTCACCAGGTAAATAGTTAGAGCGTTTTGAATTTTAGGGGTACTTTTCAACATTTTGCTTGTAAAATGCTCGTCACTCAAGTTTAGTTTCCATGATCTGTAACTCTCTTAATCACTTTGTGTGCTGTTTAATTAGATACGTATAGTATTCATAACCCATATAAATAATAAATTATGTATACATGTACGTATAGTGTATATCTCATAATATACAGAAGAACACTTGTAGTACAAAGGAGGAAGTAAGAAAACAAACCAAAATGTATAAAAGTTGTTCATATAATCAAAAAATGGTTATCAAAAGTAGGTTCAAACAACAGTTACTTACATTGAATATATTATATAAATTTATTTCATCAACTTCTTTCCTATATATTAAAAGCAGTCAATCTGATACTTGGAAAAAAGTTTCAAACAAGTCAAAGTCTTCACTATCATTTTAGCTTCTGTAGAATGTCCGAATTTTCCCGAAATGATTTCCCACCAAAGTGGTATCCCACTATAATGCCACGATCAAAGTCACTAAGCTCCTTTGACTTACTCATCGTCTCACAAACGCATAAATATGACCTGCCAAACCACTACCAATACTTTTATAGCTTTCGGTTACGCATCAAATTACGTCACCTGCTAGATCCAATTCTTTAGGGGGGGTGTCCGGATACTTTAGGCCAGATAGTGTATAACGTATTATTGAATATTAATGGATTATATAAATTATTAAATTTACTTAATGAGGTCAGCTGAATGATAAAACTTGAAGATGTTGGGAAGAATAGAGCCTGTCTTCTGTGTTGCCCCGTCCGGCCTTCATGAAAAACACATTCGTGTCTCGTGGGGTGAGTGCCACAAGTAAGACGAGCAGGTCTTACCTATCTACTATCACAACAGTTGAATGAGAGGTGTTTTGCCACCCACCTCTGACAATACTGCAGTCAGCATCTCCTTTGGCTTGTAGCGTACTGGAAGTATGGGGTTAGTTTTCCCAAAACCTCACAGAGTGCGAGAAACACAGCTGCGTGTTATCGGGACAGTTTTTGGCCGGTTCCCATCGTTTTTAAACACGTGCAAGAGTTTTGGCCTGGAGATTAATCCCTGGAATGGCGGTTTCCCTAACAAGTGGTGAGGGTAACTCTTTGGAAAACAGAAAATGATTTCTATCACCGTAATAAAGCTGTCTTCTCTTAGCGATAACTTCATGCGAGTGACATCGGCGGGCGATAAAGTTTCGGCGTTAAGAAGAGCTGTCAGCCGATAATCTGCTGCCCCCCCGGCTGAAAATTCAGACATCTAGGGAGAGGCCGCACAGAATCCGCCTTGTGTGGACGTGTTTGTTTTAAGCTCCTGTGTTGGGACTGTATAGGTCCGGGAGCGTGCATTGTAGATCTGCACAGAGTTAAATTGAATATGTTGTAACCTTAAATGTTAAATTTTTTGTTGTTTGTAAATAAAATTCCTCGTTAAGTTTCTGTTTTAAAAATTGGCTTCGCATTTTATTTAGGACTTCTTTGTTATGGATCCAATAGTTGTGAAATTTTTTCAAAATGCCTCAGAGAGTTTACCCTTGTCGTGACGCCAGAGGCTGTAGTAGACTGTATATCTCTTGCATCCAAGGCCTGAACTAACATAGTAAAGAGCTTGGTTTCGTTCCTTTCACTGGAAAGGAAGTTTTCCTGATGAACAGTAGCCACCATGTTCTTATTGAAGTCAATATCTACTGATGCTTTACTTGATGCTTTCCGATGTTGTTCGTCTCTTTCCGTGGAGTTCGTGTCTTCATAACCATCAAAAAACACAGCTGAACTGCTGCCGTAATGATTGATTATGTACGATACATATTGATCGCATATGGAGGCGAAGGTGGTGTTGGTGTTCCACTTTACTCTATGGAGCAAGAGCCGCCATCGATTACCGTGAAACTGTTCTTCACATTGATCAATTGATTACATTTTGGGAAAGCATCATACAATGCTAACTTTTTGATTTTTCTCATTATCCCCTCGGCGAATAGAGACATCGGGTATGGGGCTAACTCGTACGTTAGCAACTCCTCTACATCCCCTTCTTTCTTCTTGGTGATCAGAATTCTTTGAAATATCATCAGAGGCTCTACCACCACTACCTCATCATTAACTTTGATTATATTGCTCATCGCAGCTAAAGGAACGACTGAGTCTTTCTTGGATTGTTTCACGTCTGAGAAATTCATTCCAACAAAAGTGTTCATTCTGCGGGTTCCAATTTCCAATGCCTGGTAGCAGTTGACGTTGCTTGTTCCAATTACTAGCGTTGAAAGTGACATCGAACAATTACGTTCAGCAAAAGGCGGGTGATTAGCCAACCATTGAGCAAGCTTCCTTCTGTCTAGATCGTCTCTAGTTATGCGTGATGCTCGAAACTCAACATGTTGTTCTCCTCTTGCAGTATGGACGCCACAAACATCTCAAATGAATTACATATTGCTGTAGCTGTGCGTGCTCCCCCAACTCATTTCGCCACCACTGAATCACTAAAGTCTCGCCCACGTGTTACTTCTCCTTCATTCTTCATGTCACACATGAGTGTCACCTGAATTGCCATGTTAGACCACACACCAGCCATTGGTGTTCCAGTTCTGTTGACAGTGAAGTATCCACGATCTATAAAATCCTGTTTAAGTTGAAGGTGGCGAGTTGTTAGTCCCAGCATGTGTTGTACATATAGGTGAGTACACTTTGCATAATGAAAATGCCCGCTGGCATGGAAGTAAGGTATCATCAGTTGGGCGCATGTCATATGATCTTTCCAGTATGATCTTTCCAGTCCGTTCATCAACACCACCATTTCAAAGTACTGGACCCACAAGGCTTGTGTTGGGCCACTACCTTTGAGACGTGACAATTCGTTGCTCAATTTCCACTGAATGCTGGCAAGGGAGGTATTTGTGGAAATGTGTTGTGGAGTAATTTCTACTGAGGTCTGAAGTAACTGAACTACTTCTGCTTTTTCCTATGGTGTGATATCTAAATTTTTCAAAATAATCTGAGCTAAAATGACACTTCTATACATTTTGGTTTGTTTTCTTACTTCCTCCTTTGTACTACAAGTGTTCTTCTGTATATTATGAGATATACATTATACGTACATGTATACATAATTTATAATTTATATGGGTTATGAATACTATGCGTATCTAATTAAACAGCATACAAAGTGATTAAGAGAGTTACAGACCTTGGAAACGAAACTTGAGTGACGAGCATTTTACTAGCAAAATGTTGAAAGTACCCCTAAACTTCAAAACGCTCTAACTATTTACCTGATGAAGATAAATTAGCATAACTATATACCTTTTTGAAGGAAATCTTTTGTTTTACAACTTTCTTTATCACGAGTTTTCTGAGAAATGGAAGGGGAAAGAGTTAAAAGAGGAAGTTTGACGAGATACCTGAACCGCTACCACTTTTTTTTGAAAAATTTTCATATTCAACGGCTCATATCTCGAAAACGTTAACATTATATATATAATAGCCGTTGTCTCTGTATAACACTTCCGGGCTGTACTCATCTTTCAATTGAAGCCCTCAGTAAAAAAACAGTCGGTTAGGCTTAATTTCAATTTCAGATGTGGATCAGAATTTTTTCTTACCTAAAAACTAATATCTTCTCCATCAAATCACGTTTGTTCAGCCTATTTTTCTATAAAACACTCAGAACTAAAAAAATGGATGCTTTTTGCTGTATATTTAACAGTTTTTAAAAATCTGTTTACTTTTGCGATGAATTCTGAAAGTAAACAAACTTGAATGTGAATGAATCATGTAGCTCAAGTATTCATATCGCGTAGTGAGCTGTAAAAAACTGGATGGCAGTCTACTACTCCAATCGCATGAAAAACTAAATAAATAAAATATAATGAAAGGGTTTGCTTTTACAAGTTGTGGATTAAATAAAATATTGTTAGATAATTCGGGATATTTTTTAACTTTCATATACTTTTTCCATTATGACGTCAAAATGTCGGGTTACCTTCTAGTTTGTGTATAAACATGGATATACCATTTGGAAGGGAATTTTATAAGCTTTAATTTTTAAATTTGACAATTTTCTGTGTGACGCACCGTTTTCGAGATAAACGCCGAAAACTGAAAAAAGTGACCTTTGGACCCCCCCCCCCCCCCCGGGGAGCCTGAAATCGAGGGGACTTTATTAGGCGTTGTTCAGGGGACCAACCCCTACACATTCCTGAAAAAATCTCAACCCCTTCATTTAATGCGAAATGGAAACCTAATTTGACTGGACTATAACCCCCCCCCCCCCCCCCCTTTGAAAATTTCTGCGTACGCTACTGCTTGTTTGTGAAAAAAACTGTTTGATTCTGCGCAATAAAATTGCTGATTATTTTGAAAATTAAATATTAATGTTCATTGCTTATACATACATTCCTTTAGGATTACTAAAATATAAAAACATTCCGTATTTTTTAGATTTTATTATGCGTCTTCACAAATGTCTTGGCACACTCCGGAGTGAGTGATGGTGGGCCGTATGATGTGCAGGCTTGTCTTAGATGTATATAGGCAACAAAATTTCCTTTAATCTTTTAAAAAATTTCATAACATTAAAAAAAGAAGGTAACACAAAAATAAAATGAGTGGGATATTTGTCCTTGTGAAACTTCTGCATCAATAGCGCCCTTTACATGTACGCTCTTTCGCGCGTGAAACCACAATCCCGCGCGATTGAGTGCACGTGTGAAGATGTCGAAGAGGAAGGGAAGGCTGCTTTGGAGTTCCCACGCGCAATCCCGTACGCTCTTTCCCGCGTGAAACCACGATCCCGCGTGATTGAGTGCACGTGTGAAGGTGTCAGAGAGGAAGGGAAAGCTGCTTTTGAGAGTACTGCAAGTTTTCCCGCGCGCAATCCCGTACGCTCCAAGCAGTCCAAGAGCGTACGTGTAAAGGGCGCTATTAGCGCCCTTTACACGTACGCACTTTTGCGAGTGCTTGGAGCGTGCGCGCAATCCCGTACGCTCCAAGCACTCGCGAAAGAACGTTCGTGTAAAGGGCGCTATTGTCTGGTTCAATGGAGGCGGTTGCAATTTTTAGTGAGTTTTAAAGATGCTCAATTTTTCCTCTAATTTTGCTTTTCATGTGCTTCATCTTTGAAAATATTTGTTCGGAGATGTACGTGTGCAAAATAGCTACGGCATGCATAAGGCGTTATTGTTGTTTCTAACGCGGGAGGCTATTACGACATTCCCCCATTCACACCGCGAATTGGTTGGCTTTATCATTATGGGAGCACCATATAGGTGAGCCAACGAAACTCCCTAATTCTCGGACAAGCGGGAATCGAACCCACAACCTAGCGATAAAAGCATGCAGAGAACGCTCGTGGGCCAAACCACCCTGCTGGCAATAAGGCGTTATTGTAAACATATTGATATTTTCCTCTGAGAAGATAGTTCTTAAATAGCATGGGATAGCAGGTTGGACAAGCCTGATCTAATTATTAGGTGTAATCAAGTTCTCTTTATCACAGGGCTGTTGACATTTATTCAGAAAAAAGCATAGGCGTAGAATCGGGGGGGGGGGGGGGGTATCACGTGCCCCCAAACTTTACTTGAAATAAATTAAAACGTTAATAGAAGTTCAGTTAAAATCGGAAAATTGTAGGAAACTTTTAAGAAAGTTGGTTGCCTTTAGATACATTTCGCAACAACTGGATTTATCGACAGCTGATGTTGCTATTCTAAAGAAAGAATCAGTCCGCTGGCATGGGATTTTGTAGTTGTTCGGAATCCCTTTTAAACTGTAGTTTTAAACTTTGGTCTCGAGTAACGAAAGATGATATCACGCTGTATCATAGCTAACCAACCAATCAACCATTTCTTTAAATTAAGAAAGTACTTATTTTAAAGCAATGAACAGATGACATTGTAAAAGAAAGAAAAAAAAACTCCTCGAAGGCATTAGATTTTTAAAAATATTATCTAAGCGTTTTAATCTTTGCTTACTTGATTGTTAACAGTTTATTTATCCTTAAAAATTTCTGCTTCTATATTTAAATTTACATGGGAACTTTTTGAACGTATGTAATATAGAATTCCGCTTAATAAGAGTTTTCAGTCGTCTGAGTTCTGAGATTGTTAGAAGTAACTTTTGATGGATTGATTCGGAGAGCTGATTTCACGTTTTTAGTATATGCTTTGGAAACTAGAAACTGTAACAATGTGCCACAGAAACTGAAATATGTGTAGTTTGTATTGGGAAAAAAAAACTTGGAATATCATGTGACCCTTGCTTAGTGATGCCATCTACCGTCGAAACAGTACTCGAAAGTGATTGTGTATCTTAGCTTTCCTTTCATCTAGAAATTTTTTAGTATTTGAAGTGGAAAATCTCTGTGGATCTAGAATAATTTATTTATATACACAGGGCTTTATTACTTGGGATACGCGGGGATACGGCGTATCCCCACTTTTTTTTTAAAAGTATTATTTTGGCTTAACTTAACCGAAATTTTAAGTAACTTACGAATCAATTAGACAGGTTTTTAGTGTCGAAATTGGAATTATTTTATGTTTGACTCACGTTAAAAATATAATCGTCTTCGATTTGATTAATTAAAGATTCTAAAATTTCAATGCAAGAGTGAAATGCTTAGTGATGCCATCTACTGGCAGAAGAAAGGTTTAAACTGTAAAAGAAAAATCGCTCGAAAATACAATTTTCATCTTAATTTTACAGCTTAATTACACCTTAAATCAGGGCCCGATTTAGAAAATTCTTGACTATAGGCACAACTCGGGATGGGGGGGGGGGGGAGGGGGGGGCTAACACTGAAGTGGGCGTAAAATTTCCATAATTGACACACAAATAAAATAATCATGAATCATTGTGAAAGTACCATTTTACCAAGAATTGGCGATTTGAAGCGTAGAAGCCTAGAACATTATCAAATAACAAAAAGCAATACAACATATTAACTTCATCATTAAAACACCAATACAATGCAACCAGAAAAACTTATTAATCCCTGATATACACTATAACATACATATGACGAAATATACATATAACTATACATATGATGAACCAATCAATGAAATTTGGAGGGATATATGAAAAAATTACTATTAAAAAAGGTAAAATTAAAAAAATTTAAATTGGGAATTTTTTCTTTTTTTCTTTTAAAATAAATTTTTTAAAATTTATTTTAAAAGAAAAAAGGGGGGGGGGCAACCTTCGGGGGCCTCTAGGCCCGGGCCTAATGGAAAATCAGGGCCTGCCTTAAATAACAATAATTTTATTTATCCAATATCCCTACCGAGTGCATTATTCTTACAGTGGATTTTAAGAAATAACGGACAGTCAAAATATTTCTATTTTCTTATTTAATCAAAAATTCATAATAATTAATTCTTGATCTTGAAAAATATACGACTTAAAAATTTTCGAATGTATTTCTCGTAATCACATCTAATCACGCATTTTTGAAGGTAAAGTCATTATTGATATTCAAAATTAATCATTTAAACTCAAAGCTATATTAATATTTACTACTTAATTACATAAATAAAAACTTCTCTTTCTAGCGGAATTATGCGTTTATGTTAAAAACGGGAACTTGATCCCAACATATTTCGATCAACACTTAAATATCTCCAACTCTTATCTCAAAATATTTGAAAATTTACACACTTGCACGCCTGATTTTTGACGTGAAATTTTACTTGAATGTTTTCTCACCTCTAATAGTTCAGCTGATAAATCATTTCTCTTATATGCAGTCAGGAAAAAAAAAAGTGGATGTTTTATTATTTTTATATTATTATGAGTTTGACGAGTAAGACTTTCCAAGCTTTATGTGTACTTATGCTTGCTAGATAAACTAGAAGACAAACTAGATAGCACAGTTGACAGGCAATTACTGCAAAAGCGAATGAGTGCGGTTTTTAAAATTAAACTAGTTGGTACCCGTCAAAACATGACGGCTAGATAGTGAATAAATGTACTAATACACAAATTATACGCAACACATCATTGCCAAATGTTGAATGAATAATGTGCAGAAGCAAATTAGTGTATTTATGGTCTTAAGAGGGGCCTCGTGCTTAGTGAGTATCTAAAGCCAGATTTAAAAATATCACTGAGCATGCGCATAAAGCAATTTTTTTAATTGTAAATTATCGAAAATTAAACAGTGCGAAATAAACAATTTTCTTCAGGTTTAATCTTATATTTCACAAACATAATTATCATAAAAATAAAAATGGCAGAGAGAGATCTAGAGAGACTCCTCGGAATAAATGTGCACGGCTTTCAGTGGTAGGTTTCTAAAATCAATTAATCTAAATCTCTTTCTAAATCTATTTAAATGTGTGGTTCAGTTTATCTATAATCTAAATCAAGAATACACCCAAAAGAAATTCTATGCTGAGAAAATTTGAGAATAAAATTTAATAAAAAGTTAAAGCAGATGTTATCTATTCGAAATCTAAATCTAATCTGCTCTACATAAAAGAGAAAGAAAAAGTTACATAACTAGCGCTTGCGCGCTGAACAGCTTCGCGTCACAAGTGACGTGATTCCGAAAGAGGATTCAAATAGTTCTAGTCGGAACAAACGTGTTTATCATTAAAACATGTCACTGAGCATGCGCAGAAACAGTGAGTTTCTACAGCCAGATTTAAACATGCCACTGAGCATGCACATAAATCAATTATCAATTGTAAATTATCGGTAATTAATAGAAATTGCGGTTACAAAAACCAAATTTGACAAATCTACAGATTACAATCTTTCGTTAAGACCAAAATGAAGTAAATTGATGCAGTAGTTTTCTCTCATGGACTGCCCAAAGAGTCGGCTTAGCAACTTAAATATATAGATGTTTCCCACCCAAAAAGTCCGAGAATTATAATAAATTTAAAAACTTATATAAGTTTACTCTGATTGTTTACTATTTTTAATATTCATTATTTGAGTTTCGATATTCCGATGCAATGATTTTCCCTTATATCTCAAGGCTTGTTCCTAAACAACTTATTATTGAGTAATTGGAGCAGACGTGTCTGTGCAAGATAAAAACGTGATCTTGATATCTGGAGACACGTCCTAGGATTACAACCTAGAATCTTACAAAATCCGACCAAACTTCCTTCATTCCAAGCTAGAATCATACGACTTCCACTTCAATGTTCGCATAGTCTTAATAACTTATTTTTGACCCACCAGCAACTAAAGATTTTTATTTAAACGCTTAGGTTTAGATGGAAATGATCATTCTATAGAAAAAAGGGAAATAAAGCAATGTTACACAATAAAACAAAATAACTAACCTCTCTAGATCAGGGCTCGATTTAGAAAATTCTTGACTGTAGCACAACTCGGGATGGGGGACCCCCTAACACTGATGTGGGCATAAAATTTAAACAATTGACAAACACACAAAAAAATCATCTTGAATCATTGTGAAAGTACCATTTTACCAAGAATTGGCTATTTGAAGCGTAGAAGCCTAGATCATTATCAAATGAGGCGGTGAAAGGCAAAGTGGTATAAGTCAGTAAGTCAAGTGGTGTAAGTCAAAGAGATTAACTGCAAAAATTACAAAAAATTCCACCATAAATTGATCAAATTATAATTCATAACAATTTTTACAATATTGCAAATAATAACTATTTACAATTCCACTATAAATCGAACATGGATATTACATATTTGCCCTCAAATGAAAAAAGTTGAAAATGTGACTTATACCACTTTGCCTTTCAATGCCTCAAATAACAAACATATTAACTTCATCATTAAAATACCAATACAATGCAACCAGAAAAACTTACTAATCCCTTGTATACACTGTAACATACATATGATGAACTATACATATAACTATACATATGATGAACCTATCAATCAAATTTGAAAGGATATACAAAAAAATCGCTATTAAAAAAGGTAAAAATAAAGAAAAAATTGAATTGGGATTTTTTTCTCTTAAAATAAAAATTTGGGGGGGGGGGGGGGCCCAACATTCGGGGGCCCCTAGGCCCGGGCCTACTGGGCCCAATGGAAAATTAGGGCCTGCTCTAGATAGTGAACATTCCTTAGGAAATCAAAGAAAACATAAGACTGCATAGGCTTATTATATGTTTATTAAATACAAACATTCTTACGTCAGATGTGTTTAAATAGATTCATTGATTTCAAAATTTTCATTTTTTAAAAACCCGCTTTTCTCCCTAACGCATCGGCAAAGGTTGGGAAACGCCTCATACCTGTCTTCGTTGTGAGGGAAAAGGTTTATCTCTGCATAATGATGAGGATGACAATAATAATTAATTTCATACGAAATTGTTTTTTTTCCTATGCTAAATTCAGAAGTTGCTTGTTATACATCAGATCTGCTGTCCTTTGAATTCTCCTAGGAAGACACGATAATCATTTTGTTGAAAGATGGGTTCTTGATATCGGTCGCGCTTTTTTTTTTGCTTGGAAAGATTAATTTCTTTTCTGGTTTTTAACACATTTTCGACTGGTCGATTTGAAAAAAGAATTGGTCGTTTCTTTTACTTTTCTTAAGAAAGGTTCTTGGTGAACTTGCTCTTATGATAGATTGACTTTCCACTATTCATATTTTCTTATTTTACTTTTAATTGCTAATTGAGTTTGACCGTCTTAAGGGTCTAGTATTTTTAGGTAGTCTGTGCATAATACCTTTGAAAGCTCGGAGTTATTTTTTTCCGCCATGATGTCTTCTTTAGGTAAATTCTTTACATTCTGGAGAGTGAAAAAATGAAGACTTCTAAAACTTTTAAATTATTTATTTATTTAAAAAAAGTTTAAAAAAGGAAATTAATGTATGTGTCTTGTAGTAAAGCGCTTTTAAATAAAAAGCTGGCTTTATTACATGTTTGCGATAAAAGTCGGAATCAAATTGAACGCCGACAGATAATTATAGAATAGAGTGGAGTTATTTAGGACGTAGCCTGTTGCAAGACAGTTTTATGAGCTTTGAAGATGGGAAGGTCTGAGATGGAGACACAGATAAAGTGACGGAACCAACAGATGACTTTATGTTACAAAAGCCCTTTATGTTAGATTTATGGCAGTATGGATTGGAAGGTGGCCATTTGAAAACCTTGGGTGGTCGCAAGGGCAGGCAGTGAGGGCGTAATGTTTTTGAGTTAGGAAGCCAATGAGAAAGTGTGAAAGGAGTACAGCAAATGAAACGTTTACGGTGTCCGGATTGGCTGATTGAAGTTTATGAGAAGGTGGAGTCATAAGTATGAAAGGGGATTAAAATAATATATATAGAAGGAGTTTGAAAAAAAGAGAGAGAGAGAGTCTTGATCGGGGAGGCTGTAGGTCCCAATCTCCAGCACGACTTAAAAAGTTAAACTTTAAGTGGACTTGAGGGTTCCACATAAACCTGTTACGGCCACTGCGAGACTGCGTTGACTAAGTGAAATAGAGAGGTCCGCACTCAGATTGAAGCCGAGACCAAGAGACTCAGCTCCCGTGCTACAGCCGAGAAGTTACACGACGAGGAGATCCCAGCGTCCCGTTTTCACGACGTGAAGAGATACCCATCGCCAGTGCAAATTTAGTGAAGGTACGCGCCAAGGAAAGCCCGGCTACAATTATCGACTGAGAGAAAGTGGTTATTCACCGTGAAAGGAATAGAGTTCGCCCCCTGCCCGGTGTAGCAGCGTGACCCCTGACCCTAGGCGAGGCGAGAAGGCCAAGATAGTAACGAGAGTTGATGAAAAGTAATTTGGGTGAGTGTTAAATCTCAGATTTGATTTGTTCAGTTCCACTTCAGGCTAGGTAATTTAGTTTTTCGTGAGGAAGGAGTTTTTTAGTGAGAAGGTGTTTAGTGTTGAACTAATAGTAAAGTTTATTTGTTCTTGCGCTCGGGACGCTCCCTAACCTTGGCAAAGTAATTATAAAATATAATTTGTGAAAGATAAAAATATTACTGTGCATTCATTTCGGAAAATGAAAGATTCTTTTTGTTACTTGTAAATATTAAGTGTGTAAATAAGTTTTCTTATGTTAATCTCTTTAGTTTGTCTATATTGAAAGTTATTGATGTTAATTTACATAATCTAAAATTGAGAATAGTGTATTGGTTTTTGTTCGGTTGCTAAGTTCGACATCCAGAGCTTTGGGTTGTATACAAGAAAATAAATATTAAAACACAACGCACCCAAATAAATCCTAAGAAAAATAAATACATTGTACTAACCAAAATAAATTTACGATACGCGCCCAATTGACTTAAAAACTGGATGTAGCAACACGACATGTCTCTATACTGAATAATTTTTCTATAGGGTAAAATTATCTAAATTTTGTAGTTTAGCATTTCAGATGATAATTTTGTATCAATTTCTGCAGCACGTCATGGTGGAGATCTCTCTAGCAACCGAAACTTTCTCTGTATCTAAGAGGAAGCTACATACCGAATCCATTTATTCTGGTAGCCTTTTGAGAAATTAAACACTATTAATATATTTTTGGCTTATTTTTTACAAAAGAAGTAAGAAAGAAAAATCTGAAATATGGCATGGTTTGACCATATTTTCCCCGGTTAATAACGTATTTTATATGTGGTATTTTCCATATTTTCCTATAAATCTTAATGAAATCAGTCAGACGTGTTATATAGACTTTCAGAAATTTTTTTTGAAAGATATCCCTTTGTCTGTGAAAAAACCCATTATAGTGTTATTTTAGCACGTAGGGTAAATTTTATAAATAACTTCATAATAAAAGTTAGATTATACATCTGATATGTATTTTCCGGTATAAGAATTATGTACTATGGATTAACAAAGCCATTTCTATTTCATCTGATTACTATGTTTCAGTCAATATCTCAAGGTAGCTACAAGCTCACAGATTAAAAATAAAAAAAGTAAAATTATGAGTGAAACAATATTTGCAGTTTTGAGTAGCAAATCAAGGGAAAGTTTTCTGGCCTATATCTAGCGTTTTTGTCTAAGTTCGTGTTACTAGAATTTAAGATGAATTAGAAGTTTAACTGTTTATAGTCTCTATAACATTGCATTTTAACTGGTATTTAAATTAAGACTATCCTTCGATAATTTTTCTAGCAAAATATATTTACCTGAAAATATTGTCATTGTGACTTATAACTTGTTGTTGCTAAACAACCTGGACTAGAAAATGTTAGACCAGGTCCATGAGGCTCTGTCGTGGAGCAAATGGGAGGCAGCAATATACTGATCTTCTACAAGCATGCCGACGGGGATACCTAAACAGTCCAAAATATGGGAAGGATTCACAGGAGCAGCAGAACAAGAACAAGAGAGAAAGACCTTTGTAGTGATCTCGAAGAGCATACTTTTTGTATGGCCCCTCCGAAGGCGAGCCAGGGCAGACTGTATTGGTCTCGGACCTTTAACCCTTCAGAAAGCGCACACGTCTATAAAGTGCAACATTTTCTCAATTTTGAATGGTTTGTTTTTACATGTAAGGTTTGAATGTTCTAAGCAGTTTCTATTTATAGCTACACCCTTTCTAATGCAGGCCTGATTTTCTGATCCATGTATTCCTTTCCATTTATCTGTTAGTCGTGATTTAACCGTGGTAAACCAGCGATTATACTAGATTACAGTACGACAAAAGTAGGAGTTGATGTAATCTATCAAATGTGCAGCTATTACACGGTATCCCGCATATCACGAAGAAGGACACTCTCATTGTTTTTTAGGTTTTTGGACATAATAGAAATCCATTCGCAAGTTGTCCTTACATCCAACAAACCGGACAACTTTGAAATAAGACGATTGTATCTGCATTTTTTGGCCTTTAATTATAAATATATCTCAATATTACCAACATTTATATCTTGTCATAAAACTCAGAATCATTATTTTCAATTTCAAAAGAAAAAGTTTATTACAAAAGGAATAATCAAGGTTGAAAAAGACGTTGCACTTTGTGCCACGCGCGCCTGCTGGTGTTCCAAAATTTGGAGCGCCCGCTGAAGGGTTAAGAGCAAGGCCAGACCAGGGCGCTTGGCCAGAAACCAGTGGTGAGGAGTCGCTCTCCGACTACTGTATAGCGTGGTCTAAAAAACGGATTGAGCCTTCGATGCAATTAGGACCTCAAACAGGGGCGAATCCTCTAAACAGCCTTCATTTACTAGTAGGTCAGCCTGATCGTTGTCGAAGAAACCCACGTGACGGGATCTACTGTTAGTCAACAAAAAGTTATTGATTTAGAGTCCGCCATGCGATAAAGGAGAAAGAAAATGTCGGTACTTGTTTTATCAGTGATAAGCGGCCAGTTCATCTGATGTTGAATGGCACTTTATAATAAAATGGCACACATATAACTTTAAATGCGATACAATACCAGCCTTAGTAAATTATCTGTGGAAAACAAAATTCCTAGACTCGTTTCTTTGAGATTTTCTGTTAAGAAGAATGTGTTAAGGACCTTTCTGCTCCAAAAGATCAAGTACTACTTTTTGCAGTAATTCAAAGAAAAATTAAATTATCATGCTGATAAATTCCCTGAATACACAATACCGTAAATGCACATAAAATAAAGCTGTTTCGTGAAATGAAATCTTTTCAGAAAATGAAGTCTTTTTCAGAAATTCGATTTATAGATGCTTTGGTAAGTCTCTCAGAAGTTGCATTGCCGAATATAACCCTAGAACTCAAAATGGATAGTTTTAATATTGTCATTAGTGCGTTTATCTTGATTTTCAACAGTTCTAGATTTAAATTTGAATCCAAATGTAAATCGAACGTTCAAGTTCCTCTTAAAGTTCGAATTCATTTTAGGATTGTACCATTAAAGCTATAAGTAAATGGGGAAGTATGGAAAGAGTGAAATAAAAACTTAAAAAAAACTAACGTCTATTTTATTTTTGGATAAACGAACGTAAAAATTATATTTCATAGTTTAGGTAACTAATAGTGTATGTTAAGAATGTTCAACCTTAAGATAAGTTTATTCTACTTAATTAACATTAAAAAAAGTTACTTTCGAACCGCACAGTACAGTATACAATAAGTGTAATATTTATACATAATATTTATTATTTACAAAGGTCAGAAGTGGTATTTAAGTATAATATTTATGAAATAAATGTTTTGTACTATATCTTTCTTCCCATTAAATTATCTCTCCCGTATAAATCCCTTACGAATGTTTTTTTAAAATCAATATATGGTACATGCTACATGAACGTATACATTTTGACAGATAATTAACTTCCCATTAAATGAAAAGTATAAGCATAAATATTACTGAATTCCCAATTTGTTATTCCACGAGCCTTCAGAAACTAACAAACATGTACATTCAGTTATAAAAAATATTATCTCTGTCATCCAAAGATAATTTTGCGAGTGATCTATATAAACAAATACATATTTAAAGAGGCATGTATTCTCTACAAATGTCGTGTATACATAAACATTACTATTTTGAAAAAAATAAGAATATATAACAGTGAGAATAAATCTGGGCTTGAATTTCCATAATATACAAGGCTTCTTGTTTTCCTAGACGGCAGATTTCATAGTTTGGAATAATTCCATGCAAGATTTAATTTTGCGCTCGTTAATAAGGCAGTCACGTGACTTAAAACAAGCAATATGCTTGGATCAGGTGGCTCTTAAACCCCAGCATTCCCAACGGATAGGGAATTGAACAGTTCGCTTCAACGACTCAACTGCAAGACTAACATCTTTCCGTGAGATTCCTCTTAAAAAATTACATTTTTTTCCGGAGGAAAAATATGATTTATCATGTTGTGATAGGAAACCAACGGGACCCGTGAGATTTCCATAATTGTTGAAAGTTTATTTTAGATAAAAATTTATATCCATCTCAAGCAAAAATTAGGAACACGATTTAATGGTGAACTAACTTTGTGAAAACCGTTAAATAAACACTACATCTGTTGTTTTGTCGACTGCTTATCTAGGGAGTATTTCGCTTCAGTGTTACATGCTTAAATGAAGCGTGTTAAGTTGTTATAGATTTGGCTTCTAGGAATAAAGTTTCGCAATCTAAAGATCAAAGGAAAAATAATTAGCATATTGCTGTTCAATTTAATATTCAAGCATAGTAAAGATAACTTCTGTTTCAAAGTCTCAGATAATTTTCTCGTTCAAATTATTCTCTATAACTGTGAATGGAAGTCAATAATCAGGCAAAAATGTTTTCCAAGTGGTTTAAAGGATGGACAATTTAAAAATAACTTTATGAATAATATTTAAAAAAAATCTCCATACATCCTTTTCTCTAACCTTTTTTTTGTAACTGATTCAGGGAATGAAAAAGTGAATGGGCACGTGCCTTTGCAAAAGTTTTTGTTCTCAAACTATTACTATATGTGTCATCAAGTATACCTGTCTTTTGTCAAACTGATTTTTAAAGCATCATTTGCTTCCTAGTTTACGTGTAGATATAGGCTTTATAATGGTGAATCATGCATTTCTGACAATATATATATATATATATATATATATATATAGTAACAATGCATTCACCTTTATTGAGAATTTTAATGAGTTCATCAAATATTTCTTACCTACAGCAGGGTTTAAGATGATTTTAATACTTCAAAGCCCACATTAGAACAGGAAAAAGAAAATATTACCATCTCTACATCTTCGTCCTGTTTTTGAGAACCATCTCACTAGCTAAAATTTTTTGTTTAAAATATTAAGCTTAAAAGCATGATGCTTTAAACTGTAAATTTATACACCCTATTGAAATCTTAAAAATTATTCTCCCACATGCCTCTTTCCTTTCTTGGAAATGTTACGTTTCCCTTAAGGGGAATGCCGGTAACGCATCAGTGGAGAACTTTTAATTGTTTGAAAAATAATCCCAAGTTTTACATCCTATGATGGGTGTTTACTGTTTTGGAGAATGTTCCGCAATAACTAAATTGTTTATCTTATTCATTAAATGATTACTACCGAGGTAGCTACATTTGGGGTGTATTGCGAATATATATATATATATATATATATATATATATATATATATATATATATATAAAAATCATTCACCATACTACCTGATTAATATTATCTTATTCAATTGCTTTGTGTTTTTATGAATAAAATAATCTAATTGCCTGATTGAAATTGCAAATGGATAGATTTATTGAAATTACTAACACACATAAATACATTACAATACATGATACAATTATTGTCCTAACAACCTTATTTTAAGTCTTCTAATTTTTATAATAACTACAAGTGGACTTCATCAACTATATATAATTCACTGAGGTATTATCAGATTATTTAACAGATGAGGTCTAGCTAGGCATACACAGTTTTACAAGATCAATGAACAACTGTCACACGTACCTTTATTGAAGCTGCATTCGTGGACCGGGCACGCGTCAGGAATCATGATGAATTTCACACAGTAACAGCATAGGTGGGGGGTATATGAATTAGCTGCTGGCGGACGTCCTTCGTTAAGTCCACTGGGAGCGGGTATTCACTCGTTCGGCTGGCGGCCAGTTCTCGGGACTCTCTTTATCATCCATCGAGTAAAATCACTCTTCGCGTAGCAGGGCTCCCAATTCAGGTTTACGTACACATTCACTGGGTCACTCCGTCGGGCCTCTCTCTGTCGTTCGTCGGGGAATGGCTGTCTCTACACACATTCCGTCATCTTTCCTAGGCAAACCAAAATCTCTCTCTCTCTCTCTACATGTAATCTTTATTCCGCTTCTTTTATATCCGTCTCCTCTGCCTCTAACTCCTCCTATATTTTCTTGATTGGGCCCCTATTTTTTTTCTGGGAGTGTCCATCCCGCCCTGCTGGAGCGTTCCTTCCCATCTCATTACCGTACCTCTTCCGGGGGGGTCGTATTTGATCTCTGCCGCTCTCTCTCACTTCCGATCTCCTATTATTTCGGCTAAGTCATTTTTTTTCACGCCTCTCACTCCCCTCTATACATCTTCTCCCTTCTTACAGACCTATTCTTCTCCTTAATCGTTTTCCATCTGTCATCTCTTTTCATGCCATACTTGCTTCGTTCCGCCTTACTCATCTGGCGTTTCTTCGTGATATTTCTTTTCATACCGTAACGATCTTTTTTTATCAATATTCTCCTTTCAATATTCTCCTTTCTACCCTCTTCTATGGATCCTTATTTTCCCCGCTTGCTTCATCTTCTGACCTATTCACAGGCTCATTCATTATCCTTTTCTACTCTCTACAACGTCACTTTTACCCGTGATACATCCCTTATATTACATTTTTAATAAGTTTATTTTTGATTTTTCCAAACTTTTTTTTATATTTTGGCACAGTTTAACTATTTACCGAAGGCATTGCTTGCCTCTTTTGCGGGCGTTGCACACATCGCCTCCGAGCCTGATTCTCGAATGCCTTTTCTGTAAGCATACTGCCTTTAATTCCTCCCGCCCCGTGCCGTCTTCCTTTGGGGATATGAATTAGGTGTTTGTGGCTCAATCTCGTTGGGGCAGTGATCAATCTCCAGCGTACCAGGCCAGTATTGAGAATATTGCCTCAAAATAAAGATAATTGCAGGATCCTCCAAACAAGAAAACTATTCCCTGCTTTATTTCTGCGTAGCTATAAATAACTTAGCAGGTAGGAATCATCTACCACTAAGTTCACCAAAACTTTGAACCAACGGTCCATAAGTAGTTAATGAACAATAAATTAAATTCACAGTTCATAACTGACAGTAATCTATATTATTTAAAGTTGGATGCGGAAATGACCAAATATAGGGACTTTACAATGATGACAAAAACAAAAAAAAAAACATATAGATCCAGCTACCGTGGGGCCGGCTGATGGCCGAATGGCTAGGGCGCTGACTATCAGACTCAAAGTGTGTGGGTTCGAATCCCACTCTTGGCATAGACGTTTGTAGCCGTTCGTCATCGGCTTTAAGCAGTATGTCCGGGTGAAATTATCCCACGTGTAGCACAAATGGCTCATAACGTTCCAAACAAAACCGTCTGCCATGGGAGGTGGATTAAGTGAGGTTTCCACGGTCTACGTAGACGAGAGGGAGTGTAACGTAAGCAGTAAATCCGTATGGCATAACAGTCACTGTCTTTGGGTGAGAAGGAAGCGTAAGATTTTACCTCTGGGATAGGAGAATTTTTTTCAAGTATTTTCGGAGATAGTGACTCTACAAGGGTGCTTTTCAATTGTATCAGCTAAACGGATTACTAAGCGGGCTGTGGCCCGGTTGGCAAGGGAAGCGGGCCAGAGATCTGAACGTCGCTGGTTCGATGCCCGACGATGACAAAACCATAGACTTGTACACTAATGGCGGCTGGTGCACGGAAAAAAATCTGTTGTAGCTTCAATGTCCTCCAAGTTCCCAAAATACTTCTGGAGGTCCGGGGTCAAGTGTTCCGGTCTCGTCACTTGACGGGACAGATGAAAATTACGGGACCGATGTTCTTCGAGGTCAAGTCAGTCTTCAGCCCTATTGGAACCCCGACTAAAAGTAAAGCTGCTTGCTACTCTTTGCTAAGGATCAAGGTCCTTTGGACTTGGTGTAGGCTTTCCTACACCAAGGGGATTTGAAACAACAAACGGATTCCTCACGTTAACAAAGATTTCGCCGCTATTTAGTCGGAAACCACAGTGATACGGTTTCCTTTTTATTTCGGACCCAGGGCCGCCCATAGGGGGGGGGGCAACTGGGGCACTATGCCCCAGGCCCCAACTGCCGGAGGGGCCCCAAAAAATTAAAAAAAATTATTTATTAGATTTTCTCCGAAAAAAAATTCTGAAACTTGTACCGAACTTCAAAATTCAAAATAATCTCCTGAAAAAAGGGGCCCCCCAAAAAATAAAAAAAATTATTCGATGAATCAGATTTCTCTTACTACAAAATAGTCTTGGGGCCCCCAACAGAAGTTTGCCCCAGGCCCCGTAAAGTCTCTGGGTGGCCCTGTTCGGACCAGGTGATGGCCGAATGGCTAGGGCGCCGGCCTTCGGTTCAGATCATGTGGGTTGGAATCCCACTGTTGGCATGAATGTTTGTAGCCGTTCGGAATCGGTTTTAAACAGTAGATCCCGGTCGCATATTTTGAAAGGCGGACGATTTCGGCACCCCCGTTTAGCGCGAAAACCCCACCGGCTCGTTATGATCGCATTTCTGGCACTCCTGTTTTGAGATGTCATTTCATCTGTAGCAACCCCTGAGATCGCGCCAGCTAAGTGATGTAGATGTCAGTTGTTTTTAAAAATGAAAGTTCCCTTTAGGATGGATTGGATCTAGGAGGAGATATGTTGGTTGAAAAAGGCTTTAAAATTAAAATATGCCTTTACAAATTTGATAAGAAAATGTAACATTTGCTGGAATAGTTTTCAGTATGCAGTACAAGAAATATAAAACTTATTTTATCCTGTATCGCCATCTTTTGAGAAGGAATAAAAATGAAATATATATTGATATTTTTTATTTTTAGATTTCTTTAATATTTTTCTAACTTTCGATGAATAAATGTAATACATTATTAATCTTTTTGTGTCCAAATTTAAGAAAATATTTTTTTAAAAAACTATAGGATTTTTCATGATTTTATTATTATTATTATTATTATTATTGGTTAAAATTAATACAACATTTTTATAATTTAATTTAAAATAACTAGAATTTCACAAACCTAACTACACCACGTGAATAATAAAATAATTTCCATTAATTTGAACAAATTTTATAAATGCTAAAAAAATTAATATAAATTAAATATTTGTAAACATTACATTAGATACTAGTTATAATAATTTAATGTCTTTCATCCAGATATGTAGCCATTTTTTAAATTAAACATTTTGCAAAATATTAGCAATCAAATGTTACAATTATTTGAGGTATTTGTAGCTCTGCAGAATCTTATAGAATTATGGCCCATTTTCTATTGGCGATTAATCACATATGACACTGTTTTGAAGCAAAAAGTACTATAACTCAGAATCTTGAAAGTAAATGCTCACAAATAAGAGAAAAAATATTTATTACAAAAATACAATTACAATACAAATGTATGTATATTTTTATGAAAAAATAATAACAAATTGCTTATATGCCAAATTAATATTTTTAAATCAATGAGCAGTACCATGAGATTTGGCATTTTGTGTATTGTTCTTAATTTTTTGGCTCAGTTGTCTCATTCTTTTTAAACATTTTTTTAGAACCAGCTAGAGGAGAACGGCCAGAGGGAAGCTTTTTGCTTGATTTTACAAGTCCTTGGCGTCTGGATATTGCTGTGCGCAGTACTTTAATTCTTTTGGTCTTTTGACCAATTGTTTTTAAAACATATAAATTTAATACGGCTGAAGGAAAGTAATCTTTCAATTTAGGCAAGATTGTACTTTTAAAATTTAGAATTGCATTCTCGGACATTGTCTGGCATATTTTGAAAAGATTGCCTAAGAAAACCTAACCCGCATCAAACGACGATTGGAGATAGAACTGGGGCAACCTTTATCTTTTTCGCCAAACCGCCAAGCGGGTGCCGAAATCGTCCGCCTTTCAAAATATGCGTCCCGGTCTAATTAGCCCTCGTGTAGCAAAAAGTTGACCATTGCTCTCCAAACCAACCTTTTAATTTCAGCCACTTAAACCACGCTACTAGATTACAAACCGTTATTGAAGAAGGCAAATACCAAAGGACTGAGAGGAAAGCAGCAGCACGGATTCCATGTTAGATAATCCTGAAATTGAGCTAGAAGCCGCTATTTTTACTAGCGGCTTAATTGAGCTAGAAGAAATTTATACTATCTTCTTATCCAAGGTTTTTATAAATAGATGCTAAATTTGAGACAAACCAAAATTATTCACAAAGTAGATTATCCATTTATCAATCATCCCCCCGGTAAACAAGTATGTTAGAAAAAAAAGTCCTTCACCTGGAGATAGTTGATTCCTTAATGGAAGTAACATTCTGTCTGTAGCTGAAGCAAGGCGTATTAATTTTTTTTCTTGTCTTAATTCAATGACCAAATAAACTGAATTCAAACGAACTTGAGAGATTATTTATGCATTCTCAACTCCCATAATACATATAACTAAGACAAAGAACTTAAGATAATACATTTTCTTAACTAACTACTATTTTATATTTATTTATTTATTTTTTACGTTTAGCTCTCTTTATTCACTAAAACTTCTCATTTTTAACCAAAATCAGCCTAAACTTAATTTTTTAGAAATATGCTTGTTTCTTAAAAAATAAAATAACACATTATGGAAATGGAGAGGAGATTTGGAGTTTGTTAGGTAATAAATTAATAAATTACTTGATATCGAGAAGAACACTTTCGTTCGTCCATTAAATTCTGTTAACTAAATTTTACAACTCTGTACCCCTGTGCTCACATATTTTAAACAGGTAAAATCTACAGACTCCAGACTTAGAATTTTATTAAAAGAAAAATATCCTGCCAGTTTGGCACCGTTTCATTAGAGAAGCGAGTGAAAATTCCATCAATCATTTTAAAGTAGACAACGGCTTAAAAGAGTTATTCACTTCGAGTGTCAGTCCCAAGTTAAAGCATGCTTCGTAACTTCCTTAAGATGGTAGATCAAGTATTTATTCAATAAATTGTTGGACTATTGATATGCGTATTTTAATGGTACGAGGGATGTCTCGTGAAGTATTAATACTTTATTTCGCTAGTGGATGTATGTCATAAATTTAATTTCAAAATGAAAAAGTTGGATTCACGGGATTTAAGTTACACTTTCTTTTAATATATTTTATATAAAATGTAATGTTACTGTGTTGGATAAATCACTCGCGAATCAAAGTAAGGTAAAGTACGCTTACCTTATTCTATGTAGCACGTCAGCGCTATCGTCCAGCAGAGCAATGAAGTTGTAGAGAATATATTTTTGATAATAAAGAGCTGAGGCTAAATAATATTAAGTTTAAGTTTTAATATACATCATTTACATTAATATCTTAAGCACGACACAACACGCGACATTGAACAAACAGTGAAAATTTCATGTATTCTGAACAATTGGTGCCAACTGGCGTGGCATGTGACAGTTTCTCTTCCTTTAAGGAAAACACACATATATCTAACAACACGAATCAATAAACTTTCATATAACTGAACGCTTAAAAATTACGTCTCTTCTCTCAAGTAGAAAATTTCATTAATGTTTATGTATATGATTGTTTTGCTGTGTCTACATCAGTGCAACAAAAATCTATATGCATCCAAAAGCATGGAACACCGCAGAAGCGAACTGAGGAGTATTATCAGAGTAAAGTAGTTTATTTGGATGAACAAAATCTATTTTTAGAAGTGCTGTAACGATGGATGTGCAATCGAACATATGGTCTGGAGTGAGCTGGGTGTCTGGACAGTATTTACAGATGCTGTAGGTTCTGATGTTGTCAAGGTCGATTATTCTTCCTTTGAATTGTTTAGTCCTAAGTCTGACTATTGTTGAGGCAATAACTCTGCATCAATTAGATTTTGTCATATTTCGTTTATTGCCAAAAGGAGGAGAGAATCTACTCTTAGCCACTGCATTTGCATCTGCCAGAGTAAGAATTTAAGAGTCTTACTTGGATTCTTTCCCTTTCTGAGCGAACTGATTTGCTCATTCATTGTCCTCAATATGAACATGGGCTGGGATCCATTGTGCTGGGATCCATTCTATCTCCTGATGAGATGGAAAGATATTCTGGGTGATATTGCTTCTATTGTTACTAACTGCCTCAAGGGCAGATTTAGAACCAGAGAAAAAGTTGATTCCCTCATTGGAGTCTAAGATCTAAGGGGAGGAATAAATGTAAAGGGCTTCATTTATGGGCGATAATTTAGTATTAGAGTTGGGTTCTATTAATGAAGAAAATATACAGATTTCGCTTAATCTATTTATAAAAAAACCTAGATATTGCATCAGAAACATGAAGAGGATTTATATCAAATAGAAAATGGTCGTAACTACACTGCTGGCCATTAACATTGCAACACCACGAAGGAAGGATGATACAAACGTCAAATTCACATGAAAGGAAAAAGATGCTGGGATATGCAAATGGTTAGCATTTAAGCGCAATCGAACGACGCAGGGGGGAGAAACGGCATATCAAACTCTGTATAAAAGGAAAGTTACGGAGCGGGTTTCTCATTCGGAAATCGCATTTGAATTGTTGTTTGTTTGTGAGGAAGATCGTGTTATGTCTCGTATAAGAAGGAGAAACGGCTAGCAACACGTGTCAGAATTCAATACGCGGCAGGATCGTGGCATATCGAGAGTGCAGTTTATCGTTCCGAGATATGGCTACTGCATTGGTCGGAATCCAACGATTGTCCTGCGAAATATGGAATAGATGGGTCTAGGAGGGTCCTACTGAACGCTATGCAGGATCTCAATGGCCTCCCGCTACTAACACCCGAGAAGACAGACATGTTATCAGGTTGGCCTTGCAGGATCGCACAGACACATCACGGACCTTGAGTTAGGAAAATGGCTTGTTTGTAGCACGACAAAAATACGCACCGACAGTGCGATGACGTCTGGAGCAGCACGGACTGTCCGCACGGCGACCATTATTGCAGCTTCCCTTGACACTGCAGCATAGAGACGCGCGGCTTACAGTGGTGCCCCAACGACAAATTCGAAACAGAAGTGGCACTCCGTCGTCTTTTCAGACGAGTTCCGGTTCTGCGTGCAGCATCGTGATGGACGTATCCGTGTCTGGAGGCATCTAGGAGAACGCACGTGGCCTGCTTGCATTCAATATCATCATACGGGTCCTGCATCTGGTGTAATGGTATGGACAGCCATTGGGTACACGGCACGAACACCTCTTGTTCACGTCGTCAGTAATCTGAACAGCCAGCGTTACAATTCTCAGATCTTTGGCCGGTAACTGTGCCCTATCTTCGAGGCCTCGAAGACGTCATCTTTCAACAAGATAACGCAAGGCCACATGTTGCCCGTCAAGTCCCGACCTACCCAACACCTCCTAAACGAACAAGCCGTAGCACGGAAAATGTGAACGTCACGTAGTTAGGCCACTCACCGTCGAATTAACGTACTGTTAACATATTTCCAATTTCCCCGCAAAACGTTTTTCTTTCTGTTGCGATTTCCATAAACATTGTTTAAAGCATCAAAATACTGAGTACAACTGTGAATAAAATCAATTTTCATTTCATCTATAATTTTCAATTAAAATATTTTCATAAAACCCCACAATTATGTTGGAATATATTGAACACATTTACATAAATTAAAAAATGAAAATGTTAATAAAACCTATTTTAATTTAATTTGATAGAATGGTTTTCATCTCAGAAAACACTAAATAATTGAAAATTAATATGCAAAAATTTAATTACTACTTTCCCTGATTTTAAATATACCATGTTGTAATGGGAATTTTGCAAACAGGTCAAATGATAAAAAAGTATGGCTTGTAAGAAATAGTGACACTTTTTTATTGTTTAGATTCAGACAATACTCCTTCCTTCATGGAAGAATTATTTTTAAAATTTATTATTATTATTTTGCCTATCATTAAATTGTAATATTTAAACACAGTAGTGTTGTTACAAACAGAAAAACGAACAGAACAAAACAAACTTAAGGGAACAAGGGACCTCCAATCTCGTTCTTCTTTAATTTTCATATTTCACTCTATATAACCACATGAGTATGATTAATATTCTTTTCTACTACATTGAAAATACTTAGAATTCCCAAATAAGTATTTTGTGGAGGAATTAGACCTGTTTCTCAAAAATTCTCAAAAATGTTAGAATTTTTCAAAAGGCTCCATGCGTATTCATTTTCTTCTGATATCTTCAAAAGTTTTGAGAATTGTTAATTAAAGTGTTTATCACAAAACTGTGTATAATTCGTTGAAATCACAACATTTTTGAATTCATAGATCATAAGATAAAGTAAAACCTTAAAAAATAACAGGCAGAATAGAAAAAAAATTATTTAAGACTTTAGATTCCTACAAAAAAAAATGAAATGCACATTTATACTTATACACATATGGTAAACTTATAATAAAAAAATATCAATGACTTTAGTAATATAGAATGCGCATAAAGCATTTTGAAAAGCGTTAGCATTTTGAAAAAAAATTTGAAAAATAGGCATTATTCTGCAAAAAAATTCCTTATTTTGAATTTTAAAGGTTTTCAGTGAAGTGAAAAAAAAATTAATTATTCTCATTTTGTATATAGAGTTAAAATTGGAAAAAAAAAAAAAATAGAGTTTGAAGATCTCTTGTCCCCTTAAATTATAATTTATTTATTATTGATCATTATTTACAGAATACAGTTAGTAAATAATTTTTACAGTAAACTGATATTGAAATTAACTGTTTTTTTGTTCACAATTAAATTTTTTTTATAACAAGATAAAAACAATTGCACAAAATAATTTGTACTTAAAAGAATTATTCAAAATCATAGTAAAAAAAATGATAAAACTACATGAATAACAATAATTCGAACACAAGCTAATATATCCTCATTTTTAAATTTGTTGATGAATATGTGTGCTTTATTTATATTTGCATGAAATTATGATGTAGACCCAATTACCTGAAACTTCAAGAATAAAAAATTTGAAAATTTAGTATTTTGACCAAAAAATATGTTTAAAGGATGCAAGGATAACTCATTGAGATGAAAGAGAAATTACAATTAGGATTGCATGTTTCATATACAGGACTAGTTTTCATGAAATTAAAAATTTCATGGTTTAGAATCTTTCAATTTGGTTAAAGTTTTAAGTTTTTTTCCTTTGCGTTTGAATGTGAGGCATATGAAATACTATCAAGTGCCTCACATTCAAAACAATGTGAGGCATATATGTCTACTATGTGAGGCATATGAATACTGCGTAATTTGCAATAATTATTCAGTAATATGTTAGTGACCTTTTTAATAATCAATTTTAGTAGAACCTCAGAAGAATGTTTATTATCACAAATCTCAAAATTTAAATATTTTTCTTCTATTGATAAAACATTACAAGCAATCCTCATTGCAATTTTTCGTTGATTTTGCACATTTAAAAATTCCTTTTCATATTCAGATTACAGTTTTGTTACAGATAACAGTTATTTTAACAAAAGAAAAAAAATTCATTTTGACAACTACTTACAGAATTAAATCCATTAGGTAAATCAATTAAATGAACTTTCTATCCAAGTTCAGTAACAGATTCAAGTTTATATTTGTTGTGGGATCTTCATATGATAATTAGACTATTTTTAAAACAGTCTGTAACTGTGTGGACTGTATTCTTCTTTTTTTCGATTCAGGTTCCTCTCTCGAAACTTTATAAGAAGATAAATATTTTGGGCACCCATTAAAAATTGAAGGAACAGCCCCATCATTTAACCTAGATTGCTGCAGTTGTATAACCGTCCTCTTTCCAGTTTTATCACAAGAATATTATGTTGTTCGTCTTATGTCATGTTCTGCGAAATGAAGTTTACACACCTATAATTAAAAAGATTATTGTATAATAACATAAAAAATCACTACTATATGATACATACAATTTCTAAGCACTAAAATGGTATACTTTTTGTTTGTTGTTGCTAGTGGTTCCACATTCTAATTTCGATTTTAATAAACTAATTTCATTTTATATACAGTGTAATCAACTCAGAAATTAATTATAATACAAAAATCAGTCATATTTTCTTTAATAAGTTTCCCAAAAATGTTTTGCACTTGGATGACTCTGGGTAAATGTTAGATTAGAGGTTTCTCAAAATTTGTTTATTCATCAGTCTATCTATATATCTTTAATTCTATTAAAAATAGAAACTTAAGAATGAAATTCTTCTGCACAATAGATTTTACTACATTCCAAGTAAAAGTGTTATTCTTCATATTTTGTACCAAAAATGATGAATGTCATATAAAATTATTTTAAAATGGTCAAATAAGTACATTTATTTTCATATATTTAAACTATTGTTATTGTGTATGAAATGCTGATTAAATAAATATTCAAAACATGGCATATACATATCACAACATAAACATAACATAGAAATAGTTATCTCCTATCATACTCTATTTTTGTAAATCTTCTTAGTAAACTGATATACCTATTACATTCTGGTAAAAATAAACCATCAGTGTAATCGAAATTTACAACATATTAGAATTGTTTAAAAATAAAGTTATGATTTCAGAGCTTAAGGAATAGAATAATATTCTCTCATTTAATAGAAATATTTTTATTTTCAGGCAAACAAATGAAACAAATACTTACTCTGGAATTCTTCGTAATATTACAATCACGTGGAATAGCAGACATCCATTTTAAAATAAATCTTCCTTTTCTGAATCCAAACGTTGATACTTTTGGTCCGTCTTTCTTGTAGTTTCCCTTACATTTTGGTACAATGCACTTGTACACCATTGTAGATAATATTGCCAATTTCACCGAAAGCAACGGTGGTCTCAGCGATTATCGCTTCCCGACGTCTAATCTGAAGGTCCCGGTTCAGCAGCCACTGGCCGCCACGACTGCAGACTTTACAAAAATGGTGCCAACATATCGAAAATATGCAGCAAAAGCGCATAAATCCCCATAAGTTAAACGACTTCCGAATGCGGTACCCATGACGGCCATCCAGGAACAATCCGACCATTGCCAGTCTAATTACAGAAGAATGGGACGTAGTTTTGCCGTTTGTTACCTTCGCGTACAACACTGCTAAACAGGACACGACTGGCTTTTCCCATTCTTTCTGTGCCATGGAAGAGAAGCTGAGACTACAACTGGACACCAGGTTTCCATGTTGTTGACGGTAAGGAGGAAGATGACTGTGTAAGTGACTTAATTACAAAAGCTGAGGAGTCAAGACAATTGGCCCGACTCCGAACATTAAATGCTCAAGCAAAGGATAGTCATCGTTATGATGTCAGACACCGGATGGTAACTTATAAGCCTGATGACCTAGTGTGGGTTTTCATCCCGATAAGAAAAGTTGGACTATCAGAAAAACTATTGAAGCGATATTTTGGTCCCTATAAGATTTTGCGGCGGTTATATGACGTCACTTACGAAGTGGAAGGTTTTGACCCTACTTCAAGGAGGAGGAAATCGAAAGAAGTAGTTCATGTGCTCCGGATGAAACCGTATTACAACCCAGAAGCTCAAGACGCTTATTTGGATGCCGATACCGACAGCAACAACCCAGAAGCAGAAAATGTTGAACGAGAACAGTTTAACGACGTACCATCCAGATCTTATGCGAGTCCCCTTACGTGGTCTAGAGCAAAAATCACGTAACATATCATTTTAATACAAACAGCGAGGCACTGTTTTGCAGGGAGAGAGCAATGCCACATTTCACCGAAGCAACGGTGTCTCAGCGTTATCGCTCCCGACGTCTAATCTGAAGGTCCCGGGTTCGAAAGCAGCCGCCGTCGGGGTGCCAGAACATTGTTTATTTTAATTTGCTCTGCATGCGAGCTGTATGCATATTACTTATTATTTATTTCAGTTCCGGTTCCAGAGGTTTCTGGAATATTCTTCACACTTCCGGTGGCAATGTCGGGAAATATCCGGAGGTGTATTTAAGGTAATGTTCCCCGCAATCTGGGGAATAAAAACCTGTCCTGAGCTACACTTCGTATCATTTCTGTATTCCACAAAATCACCGTGACAATATTATTAAAATATGAAATTACATTGAACTCTTACAAAATCCACGTAGTTCATTTATCCGCCACACCTGCAAACATTTCGCCACACGTGCAAATATTTCGCCAAACCAGTTTCTGTCGTAGTGAATAATGTTGTTACAAAGCAGCCAAATCTACGCCAATTCGCAATGCATAGATACATGTGAGAATATGGCAAACACTTCGTAGTTTTCTTCGGCCTACCTACTCTACGTCATAAATGTTATCGCAACCCGTACTACGGGTTGTTCTTTAGTAGGTGTTGACCTACCTCGACAGACAGGGTGGTCGACAGTTGCCCAGGCCAGCATCTCTCCCCCATTGAAACATCTGGTCATGGGTTGCAGAGAGACTGTGCGCCACCGCTCTCCAGCGACCACGACTGATGTAGTGTGGCATAGACTTGGAGCAGCATGAATAGCTTGCCGTATCTGTCATCTAAGCCCGGTTCGACTCGATGCCTACCGGGTTAGAGCCGTTTAAGCTGCCAGAGGCGGCAGCTGTGGTGTACTCATTCGTACCCTGTGTACCCCCAAATTTCCTAAAAATTTAATCATGTTTTCTTCCTACCATGCTGTATACGTACAATAGGTAATTTTTGTTATTTGCTTTCCTTCCTGGTGTTGCAATTTAATGGCCAGTAGTGTAGAATAAATTATTATTACTAAGTTTTTTTTCTATTATGATAGACCTATTCATATTCCCATTCCCCTGTGTGGCTAAGTGGGTAGTTAAAGAAATACTGATTCCTTTCTTGGTACCCATTGTAGCTATATTGATGGTATGATTCTGCTGTACCATTGTATGTATAGAGCTATTAAGCTATTTCCCTTAGGAAAGACGGTAATGTACATAGTCCTCTTGTCTTCCATGACATTTCCTGAAAGCGGTTTAATGTACAAATGATCCCAAAAACGAGATTAGGGCACCAGTTGTAGGTTCTTCGAAAAATGAACGATCTTGTTATAAAAACTGCAGTTTTTTATTCCATAAAATATGACTTCCCGTGTGTTAAAATTTCATGTCATTCTACACGTATTGCTAATACAGAGGTATCATGTAATGATTCATGTAATGATCTCATTTCATTTTATCTTTAACGGTTTTATTCCTTTCGTAATAGGCTTTTGCAAGAAATTTTTTAAAGTTGATAATATTAAAAGGACACTGAAAGAGAAACGTTATAACGACATTTATGCAAGTATTTCTCACATAGTATCAATTTTCCTTTTCTTCAAATATAACTGGCCAGTCCAAAGCTTTCTGCTGTCCGGAGGGATGTACTGATCATTAACGCCACTAAGCCATGTCACGACCATCACAAATAAGCCTTATACAGATTTAGATGGAAAAAATTTAAGTATTAAATAACATAGATGGAGGTGTAGTCAAATGGGCATTCCAAAATAAATATTGCTATCTAACACCGAATAAAGGAACCTTAAATGTCAATTTTGAAGTGAAACAGCAAACTCTAGATCTCATTTTAAAATGTTTTAAGGGGGTCCAGGACACAAATTGTTCGAATTTTCGAAAAAAAAATTTATTGCATTAAAAATTTGTGTTCGTTTGCGCTTAAAATGACGTTTTAAACCATGTTTTCTATCTTAATTAGAACAGGAGAAATTGTTATTTGTTTTGCAACATTCTAAATAGTTGCCAATCGTTGTTTAAGTGCGTTAATCGCTGTAAGTGCGTTTTTCTGCATGATGGGTTTTTTCCTCATTTCTCGTTTTTAAATTGCTATAAGTCAAGAACTGTTAAAAATAAATGGTTGAAACTTGTAACATGTCTTTTCAACTATTTTACTTTAATTTTGATTCAGAAAATTTGAAAACAATATTACTTTTGAAAATATGAATTTTTAAAAATAAGTTACATAATTTTTTCGTAATTGTTAATCTAAATATTTTTAATTTAAAAAAAAATTAATATTTTAAAAAATGGTGAATCATACTTAAAACTTAAATATTTCTGTTTAATTAAATGAAAAAAAAATTGAAATTCGACCAATAATATTTTGAGTTATAACAATTTTAAATTACCCCACTTTTATTAAAATTTTAAATTTTAAAATTTTTTAAAAACTTTTTGAGAAGTTTTATGATGTGATTTGTTTACAAATTATATGGTTAAGCATCACAAAAAAAATTCAAAATTTTAACTCAATAAATAAAAAAAATTTCAAATGTGTCCTGGACCCCTTAATCAAAAAATGTAAAATGAGAACTGTATATAAAATTATGAATGAAAAGGGAATCAAAGGAGTTTATAGCTGCAATCAATCTAAAAAGTTTTTAAGCAGTTAAAAGCTTTAATTGGTTGCTGTCCATCGAGACCTTAAAAAACATTAAACGAGCATAGAAGAATGAATTCAAATAAGTAAGGACTTGCCTCTATTATTTTAAAGTTCATGCATTTTACTTATAGACTGTTAATAGAATTCAAGATATGAAAAAGGATTTCACGCAAAGCTACCATAATGCAAGGGATAACTCTAAACTGAGATAAATATTTTCGTATTTCACATTAATTATCAATTTTTTGGAACTCACGGATTTGAAAATTCGTTCTAACTCATTAGTAGCCTAATTTTTCCTACATTACTTTACGCAATTATTCACCCTATCAACTATCAGCTAATATGTAAAATCCTCTGGCTAAATAGACCCTTCAACCGGACTTAAAAGAAATAAACCTATTTTCTCAAAAAAGGTCAAGTTCTGAACGCATCCCTTCTCGCCTTTGCTTAAATAACTGGGGAATGCGTACGTAGTGTGCTAATTAGTTCATTAATTTTAGAAATGTAATTTAAATAGGATACTCGATGAGAGTTGTATCTTCAGTGATTTTATTTTAAAAGTTTTTAAGCTTTCGGTGAAGTAATTTTCCTATTCATCCCTCTTGATTGCAAGATCTAACTTTTTCAGCCTCAACTAATCCACCAATCAGCAGAGATATAGTCACGGCAAAGAATGGCAATTAATTACAATCCGGGCAAAAGCACATAGTCCAAAGTTTATTTCCCGCCGAAAGATTCTTGCTCATCTAAGTATCGATCTCCACATTTCACAAACAGATATTTCCCTCTAACTGCGACAGGTTTTGAATTCTTTCGGGCTCGAAGTTCTTCCCTTAATTATGCAGACGAATGTGGTTTCTTTTCAAAAGTTTTCACGTTGTTTCTCCGAACATGTAAAAAGAAAATAAATTGGAAATCTACACCCTAATTCTTAAACTCTATTGAAATACAGGTGCCCATGATTTATTTCAGTTTATATGTAAAAGACGAGCTAGAGAATACTTTCAAAATCCTTTTTACCAAACACCGAAATTACTTTACTTACCCACAATATTACTCATACACAAGCAGCTGCAAAAAGCATGATTAAATTATTTTTGAAATTTTGGTTTAATAGCGTTGAAGCAATAGCCTACAATTACTACCCAGAACCACAAAAGAATTTCAATGTATTTATATAACGGGAGAATGCAGAAGCTGAGAGGTGTTGCGTAGTTGCTTTTATTCCTAATATGGTTATCTTCACTTCCATTCGCAGTTCTTTTGGAAACTTTCCGCAATTTCCCCTCAAAGAAAAAAAATGTCATGATAAGTGGGTCGGCCTTACTCAAAGCAGCAACTACCATCAGCATACCATCAGCAAGTGGGAAGTGAACGTCTTGAGACTAGCAGATTCGGTGTGCACTATGAGCTGAGACAAGCTTCCGTTTCAGACGATACCCTGAAGCCAGGTTCGGTAGCTACGTGTTCGACTAGAGCAGAGGTACTAAACCTGTGGCTCGCGGGCTGCATGCGGCCCGTCAAGCAAATATGTGCGGCCCAGAACACATTAATTTATACTTTTTCATTATTAGAAACGTAATTAAAAAAAACTGGAATTCTAAGTTTATTATATTTTTTTTACATTTTTTAAATATTTTTTATAATAACGTGAACAATCATCGCTCGCTGAGATCTAACTGAAACTGCATCTGCAGCACTTAACTATAAACTCCATGGTCTTGGCTTTGGCCAGCAAAAAGATTTTTACATCTAAACTTGAGCCTCCATCGGAAACACCACCGCCCTATGATGACAATGTTTGACATGCTAAAGTTAAGTAATAATACACTGCTGGTCACTGTAAATGCAACACCCTGAGGAAACATGCAAAATACATGAAATTTACAACATGCATTAGCGGAGGTGAGATATGCAAATGATTAGAATTTCAGCGCAGACGCACGTCACGGGAGCCTGTGGCGCCACTTCAAAGCGCTATTTAAGGCTTGGAGATTTCGACGATTCAAGTTCGGCAATTGTGTTTTCCTTGTGATTTTTTTTTAAAAAAACGATCAATTATGCCTCGTCGAAACAGCGATCATCTTTTGATCAAGTATCCGAGTTCGACATAGGGAAGGATAGTGGACCTACCGAGATTGTGGATTATCTTCAGGGAATCGGTAGTCGTGTTGGACGAAACCAAACAACTGTAATGCGGATATGTGATCGTTGGATGCAGGAGGGTACGACGGACCGGCGTGTTCATCACATCCACCTCAGCGCACCACTTCACGCCTGATGACAGGCAACTTGTGCGCATGGCAGTGACGGATCGCTCAGGTCACCATCACGAACCATAGCACAGCACATGCAGTCTGTAATGCATCATCCAGTGTCTGCGCGTACCATTCGACGCCGTTTACAGCAGAGTGGTCTGTCCGCAGACGTCCATTGCTTTGTCTACCCGTGACTCAGAACCACAACGTTCCCGCCGCCAATGGTGCGATGACAGAAGGCTGTGGACGGCAGAATGGAATGAAATTGTCTTTACTGACGAGTCCGCTTCTGTCGCCATTTGAGTCTGGAGACACCGTGAAGAGAGGATGCTGAAACAGTTGCGTTATGCACCGCCAGACTGGTCCTGCACCGGGTATTATGTATGGGGCGGTATTGGATATCACTCTCGCACACCTCTAGTACGCATTGCCGGTACTTAAACAGCCGCCTACATCTCCGAGGTGTTGGAGCCAGTTTGTCCTTCCTTACCTTCAGTGGCTTGCCACAACCATATTTCAACAGGATAATGCGCCGACCACACGTGGCACGCATTGTCCAACGGTTCTTCGTCAATCGCCAGATTGAATTGCTTCCCTGGCCGCCTCGCTCTCCGGATCTTTCGCCGATAGAAAACATGTGTCCATGGTTGCTCTACGATTGACCCGATTCCATCCCCAGTGCCACAGCAGATCAACTTTGGTAACATGTGGAAGCTGCTTGGTCTGCTGTACCCCAAGAACTCATCCAAAGTCCTCTTTGAATCATGCCGAGCCGTGTGGCAGCGGGTTGATCTCCAACAATGGCGGCTACTCTGGCTACTGATTTTCGCAGGACCCACACTTCACAGAAGTCTATAAATTTATCATCTTGATACTTGGTCAAATGTTATCTACAAAATAAATTTTGTTGTGATATCTCTTGTCTTTCTTGGTGTTGCAATTTGGGTGGCCAGCAGTGTATATTTATCTGTGGTAATAACGTTATGCGTGACATTTTATTCTTTTATTTTAAGTGCCTATTACGCGAAACGGATCAGACTGCTTTTGCTGTTTTGAACGTCTTGTTTCGTTATAATTTAATACCCATAATGGCAGGAGTTTCTTCAAATGGCAAACGAAAATTTTCTGATGAAAAGAGAGTTTTTGAAGACAACTGGGAAGAAGAATATTTCGTTGTTGAAATGAAAATCATTTGGGCCACATGCTTTGATCTGTCGTGAGAATGTTATATTAAAAAATATACATTGTTCGTCCATTATACGTACGAAGCACAAAGCATTTAATGACACTTTTCCTTGCGGCTCTTTGATAAGAAGTGAAAAGTTAACTTTGTCAAGAAATCATTGCAACAAGAACAAAATATTCGATTCACAAGATTCACAAGATTCATCATTCATCGATTTCACAAGATTCATCGGTGACAAAGCGTCGTATGGAATTTGTTTACATACTTGAAAAATATATGAAACCATTTATTGACGAAGAGGTTGTGAAAGAATGCTTTCTCAGGTCTTCCAACGTATTATGTGATAAATTTAGCAAAATAAGCCAAATAATAACTCAAATCAAAAACATGCAGCTTTCTGATTCTACCTGCGCTAGACGCATTGAAGATATTGCAACACACGTTTTCAACCGCACCTTTGAAGACTTGAAAAACTGTAAATATTTTAGATTGGCTTTCGATTCTAGCACCGATATTTCAGCGACATCGCAATGTTCCGTTTTCGTTAGATTCTGTACTAAACGAAATATTATTCACGAAGAATTTTTGAAATTTCGTCCTATGAAAAATCAAACCAGAGGCACGGACTAGCCCGATAGTATTAGTACATTCCAGAAGAACAATCATATTGATATAAAAAAATTGTTGTGTATGTGCTCGGATGGATGTCCTTCAATGACCGATCTGAAAAGGGGTTTTGTTGCTCTATTGAAAAAGAAATACAATTGTAATGATGCGCCTTCGAATAGGTAAAGATATCATAAAAAATATTAAAAGAATAAGTTAATTCGAAGGCTTTCATCACTACATTCAAATGGTTAAAATTGGAAGCGATGGCAAGAGCGGCATGCTAATTAAAGAGCGAAGCGGTCGGTGTTTTGATGTGGAGGAAGAGCAGTCAACTTGGAAAGTTAGATCGCTAGACGCAGATAAGCGGGGGTGTCTCCAAAGTGACATGAGACGCACAAGGGGCTTTGTATTTCGAATTTACAACAGCGGAGTGAGAAAACCACAAACAACTTGTGGAGGTTGGCGTGCGGTTTCGGTGTGTGAAGCAGGGGATGCCAATTAAAGAGAGGTTAGAGGTTAGGCAGGCAAATGAATTTTGGTAGTATCAGGAATGGTTGAAAAGAAATTAGAAGGAGAGTCAAGGAAAGAAGAATGGGTTTTGAAAATAATATAAATTGGGGTAGTTTGGAAAAAAGGCTCTCTCTCCCCTTCTCTCTAAATATCAGCTCTCAGATCTCTCAGGGAGAGACTCCTTCTGAGTTTGGCGTATCGGGTCGACTAACGGTCCCCGTTGCCTCATAAGATGTTGTGTTCAACGCGTTGGGTCAAATTTTGAGTTCCCCAAATATAATTGTGAAAATAAAATATTTGTGTGTGCGTGTGATGATAGAAGGCAGCAGCAAGCTCAACGAAATAGAAAACAAGAGAAGTCCCGGCATATAAACGGAAGTCGACCTACCAATATACCGGAACGCAACTCAACGAGGTGAGTCAAAGTATTTCATTGTTTAGATCAGTCCGTTTCTTTTGGTTGATGTTTGTATTTGATTTGGCTATTGGTTTACGAATAGGTGTAGAGATAGTGAATAGGAGATTTAATTGGTATTCTACGTTTTGGATAGTTATTGTGTGCTCCCTTGTTTCCCTTTGAAAAGTAATCTTTAAAATTTTTATATTAAAAGGACGAGAAACTGATTTTGTGTATGGCTAGGTGTGTTTGCGAAGTTATAATTCAGATAATGTGTATAAATGTACAAATTGTAAATAAATCAAGTTTAATTTAAATTTATTTAGTTATCTGTTTGAATTGTATCATTGGTTTTCAGTTTATTCGTTCGTTATTGCTAACTACGTCCTGAACTTTGGGTTTTTAACAATAATTTAACACAACGCACCCAACTCCCCCTTTCTAAAATAAATAATTAATGTACTACCCCAACTAAATCACGCCCGATTAAATAATTTGGACGAGCAATACGACAACAATTTAACAAATCTCTTGCCTTTTCACTGTATCATACACCAAGAGAACTTAGCAGCAAGTATCTCTATTAGCGAAATAGATGCCTTAATGAAGACCATAATAATTATAGTGAATATATTCGAGCACGAGAATTGAACCACAGAAAATTTAAAACTCTTTCAGAAGAATTAAACAGTAATTATAGCGACGTCCTTTTAAATACCTCAGTGAGGTGGCTAAGCCGAGGAAAAGTTCTGGTGCGAATTTTTTAAAAAGATGCAAATTTTTTAAAAAGATGAGATTAAAAAAAATTTTTTTAGAAAGTTTAATTTTCAGTTTTATTTATTTATTTATTTATTTTTTTGGAATAATGTATTTTGAAGTACACAAATATGATGAAAAAAATCATATTGGGAAATACGCTATTGTTAATGTTTGAGCTAGTATTGACTGGTATGATAATAAATAATAAGTACTGTTATTCTGTTTTAATTTTAGAAAATATTTGTTGATTTATCAGGTGGTGTGCATCCTTATCTTTAATCAAAAGGAGTTCAACCAATGATGTTTTTCCCTATAAGTATTTTTTACGTCATATCACTTTAACGTTGCGGCCCTTTCAGTTTGGAAATTATGTGAATGCGGCCCGAGGCAAAAAAGGTTGAGTATGCCTGGACTAGAGAGTAAAGTAAGATCAGTTTTCAGAACTTGAACTGAGATTCTCTAAATGAATACCCTTCTAGGAGTCAATTGTAGAAGCGAATTATTAGAGTTACTCTGAGATGTTAATCCTTCAGTTGTAAATCACATGAAAATAAACCCAGTTGTCTGTAAATTTAAGTTTGTTTTCCTTTTAGAACAACTTTGGAAAATAACATAACATTTGTTAGGTTTTAGGTGTCAAAAATTTTTTACACAGTAATATTTTCAACTTCTACACAATTGTACACTAGAATTTCTGAGAATTACTCGACAGGATTTTATTCAATAATAAAGTTTTTCCATAGTCCTTTTACACATAGCATCTAACACTGATTTTTACCATTCGTCGTTGTTAGGCCAGGAAAAAATATATTCAGTTGTGATCGTTAAAGTATACTTATTCACCCCTCGTGGCAATTTAGGTTTACCATCTTTCTCTTATTTTGACGCTTTTGCTATTAATAAACAAGTATAAAATCTATAAAAGCTTGATACAATGATCTCAATGAGGCTTAGATTCAGATTTATGAGAAGGATTGAAGTGTAGATATACAGGGTCATAGAAAAAGGTTGGACACAATTCGAAAGCTCATAATTCTAAAAGAAATTGAGCAAACGCAATAATTTTCTTTTCAAACAACTTGGTAAGTGTCGAAGATTTCGAAATGTAACTGGTACCCAACCGTGACATGGAACGTTGCGCAGAAGCGATGCAAGGTGGAAAGGGTCTTCGTTCGGCTTTCCATCAGTGCAATGTCGATCGTTCAGGAGAAAGCTCAATGTGTGTTGTAGTTAGCGGAGTAAAAATATAGGGTTACGTCAAGAACATTGTTTACAGCGTAAAGGTACGGGACTCGACACATTTACGGGAGAGATTGTCACAGTGACTCCAGACATGCTCCGTAACACCTTATGGTAATGTGGCCCATAGCGATCAATAACCAACTTCGTGAAACAAGTTAAAACACGAAACAGAATAATTTGAGAAGGAAACTTGTTTACAACTGTACAAAAGGTTTTATTAAACCTTACTATATACAAAAAAATAATTTATTACAAAAATTTCCCTGGCTAACACAAGCCAAATATCTTTATCCACGGTCTCTGATCAGAGCAAACCCGTGCAATCTCTCAAAAGATTAATCGGCTTTCCGCCGTCACAGACCCGGCGCACTCCAGCGCTGTCGGTCTCACAAGTCGATCAGCTAAAAAGTCCCCCAGACAAAGAAGAGGAGTCCTTTTATCCTTTTTTTCCAATCTTTCTAGAAGAATCTAGAAGACTCCACAAATTGCTGGAACAACCTTGACTTCCGGGCCGATGGGGGGTCACTTCCGCTCGTGCCGACCCTTTCAAGGAAACCTGAAATCCATTTGGGCCCGGGACATACTTCATTGTTATTTTAATGGATGCCGCCGCTGATCGGTAACATACGTGCTGACTGCGGGAAGAAGAAAAAAAAGGTTATTTGGCGACTTTTGCACATTAGCGTTCCTTTTGATGTGCCTGCAACACATGTGGAACAATCATCAATTCCACCGGCTGAGTCGAAATAAGGAGTGCCGATGTCCACGATGTGACAACCTGGTTAGAGATTGATTATCGACTTGATATGTGTAGAGCAACCAACGGTGTTCATATTGAAACTTATTAAGGTAAAATTCTATTAAATTCTGTACATTACACAACAAAAGAATTGTTTGTATTGTAATTATTTCATTAAATATGATTATATGAAATGTATCCAACCGTTTTCGATGACCCTGTATTAAATCACAAGTTATTAAAAAAAGTAGAACGCGTTAAAAGGATCTACCAAATTCAAGCATTCAGGAAATTTTTCAGGATACTAAAAAAAAAAGTCAAAATATTGTTAAGTTCATGGTAAAAATTTTTAGCCAGCAGAACGCTTGTAAAATATTTATGTAAAATATTGTAAGAAAAAGCTATGTTATTAGTATACTATTTCTACATAACTGCGTATAGTATAAAATAATCTTTCTTTAGTATGTATTATGATTCATTGAAGTAAGGTAAATCTTTTTTCCCCAGTTTTCATCGGCATTTCATTCTTTAGTTTCTCATAATTCGGAAAGATCTTGCAAATTATGTTGCACTTAGATGAATTTTGCTTTAATTCCAAACGTTGGGCTAAACAACAAGGGCATTTTAAAAGGTAATTTATATGTGCATTTCCTTTTATCCAAGGCATAATTTGTTACTTTCACGCAAATTTCAATAAAATAAATGAGAAACTTATTTATTTGATTGAAATCCATAAGAATGAAATGAATTATTTGATCAGTACCGAGATATAGTGCCTAATTTATATTATTTTCTTGCACAAATGCTCAGCGAAATTAATTGTTGTCAACAAATTTTCTATCAAAACGGGGGTTTGAGCTTTCCAGCTATTAGAGAGAGATAAGCACATAACACACAATAGAGAAACTGATCTTCTTTTGAACATTTTGTAAGCTAAACACATTGAACAGTTGGAATATCTGATAGTGCAGGCGGTTCCAAACACCACCACACTTCGAAAAGTTCTGAAAATGGTTGCGAACTCTCCTCACCTAATTAGAATGTGTCAGACACTTTACGCGGCCACTCAAACTGTTGTCCATTATTTAAGTTTTATCTTTATGAATAAAACATCCTGCTCCAAATCCCCCTTGCTAGCGGGTGATCAATTAATTCTAAGGTTCATTGTTTTAACTAAAGCTGAGATGACAATGACAAAGATGGATGGCTGGGGATCACGTGATAAGGGATCAACCTGCATCCCCATATTAAATTTCGATAAAGAGGCAGTTGGGTCTGAGTGAGAAAGATTCAAGTTCTCAAACCCTTTCGGTTTCCTGCGGCTCTGTTGAATCATCACAATATGAAATGAAAATAAAGATATTGTGACTATATATATATATATATATATATATATATATATATGATGTGTGTGTGTGTACATTTATTTATTTAATTTTTTTAATCAACAAGGGGGTGATCCCCTGGTTGCCTAGGACAACCTTATCTCCCCCTCCCGCATTCCTCTTTCTATCTCCATTTTTCGTGCATGTGAAAGAGATGCATAATAAGGGACTAGGTAGAAAATTAATCGTCATATAAAAACGTATATATATAATATATATATATATATAAAATATGTATGTATATATATATATATATATATATATATATATATATATATATATATATATATATATATATATATATATATATATATATATATATATATATATATACACACTCACACAATGAATGTTCAGAAAAAAAGAACGCACTTTTTACTCAGAGGTTTTTAGATAACGTTTAATTAGCCTGTTAATTAACTTTTTAAAGATAGGTCTTTTTATACTGCACCTTTAATATATCTATATAAACAAACACACACACACACAGTGTATCCGTAAAAAAATAGTGGGGTTTCAAATGGCTATAGCTAAGCAATAAATCATGTTACAGACACGACTCATCCGTTAAATGAAAGACAACCACGCAAGTTTATGTGTGCGGAAGCATATGTGCAGACTCCAACAGAATCCAACAAACTCCGGGACTAGCGGCCGAAAATTCCGGAGAATTCCATTTTCCAGTTAGACGGAGCTCCTCCACATTTTGCCACAATCGTGGAGGAATTTCTTAACGAAAAATTTCCCCAGCAATGGATCGGACGAGAAGGGTGGATTGCCTGTCCCCCCTCGGTCTCCAAACCTTACCCCTATGGATTTCTATTTTTGGTTGTTACAGAAACACAAGTGTATTCCATTCATGATCGAAATCTAACCCTTTAAAAGAAAGGATCACTTAAGCTGTTTTCTTGCTTAAGCCGGATGTTCTTTGCCGTGTATGGGAAGAGACTGAATATCATCTTGATGTCTGCAGGGTAACTGTAGGAGAACACATCGAAGTCTGCTGAACATATAAGAAACTTGGAGATTTTCTTTTCCATTAAACGCATATTTATTCTGAACAGCACGTTGCAAGGCATCCCAGATATGCTCAATAAATTTAATGTCTGGATGGAAGTGGCTTAAGTCAGAAGAGTGATCCTGGAAGCACTCGGTAGCAACTCTCGAAGTGTGGGGGAGGGTTTCGTATTCTCCTGCTCGAATCGTCCAAGTCTGTCGCAATGCACAACAGACATGCATTGGAGTAGATGATCGGGCAGGATGCTTATGTAACCGCCACCTATCAGAATCGTCTCTAGACGTATCAGGGGTCCCATATCACGAGAACTGCACACGCCCCATACCATCACAGAGGCTCCACCAGCTTGAACAGTCTCCGGTTGACATGTATGATCCATGGATTCATGAGGTTGTCTCCATACCCGTACACGTCCATACACCCGATACAATTGGAAACGAGACTCGTCAGACCAGGCAACGGGTTTCTAGTCATCAACAGTCCAATGGAGGTATTGGCGGGCCCAGGTTAGGCGTAAAGCTTTGTGCCATGCAGTTACAATGATATACGAATGGACCTGAAGATCCGAAAGCCCATATCATCAATGACGGTCCGTTTAACATTTCACGCTGACACTTGATGCCCCAGCATTGAAATCCGCAGCAATTTGAGGAAATGTTGCACGTCTATCTCGTTTAAGGACGTCGACGGTCCAGTTCTTTCAGTGTCTTTTTCCGGTCTTACTGCTGTTGGAGATTTGATGCTTTACCGGATATCCGATATTCACGGTACACTCGTGAAATGGTCGTGCGCTAAAATCCAAATTTCATCGCCACCTCGGAGATGCTATGTCTCATCTCTCGTGCTCCGACTATAACACCAAATTCAAAATCACATAAATAGTAATAACCTGCCATTGTAGTAGATGGAACCGATCTAACAGCTTCGCCAGACACCTGTTGTCTTATATAGGCGCTGCCGACCGCATCGAGTTACGCTGATTGGTTGCATGTCTTCGTTATTTGCCTACGTTATACGCCAGTTTTTTTGGCTCTTAAGTGTATGTGTGTATGTATATATATATATATATATATATATATATATATATATATATATATATATATATATATATATATATATAAATAATATATATTGTATATAAACCCCATCTTTATGTTATGCAATTATAAATCTGATTAATATTTCGTGGCCCGAGTGAAACGTAGGTTTCGAATAAAAGTAGCATCACTAAAAGTCAACTTTGAGAAATAAATGGTAATCAGTATTATAATGATCAGATACACGGCGATACTACTTAATTATATGTTCCACGTGAGAGCGAAAAGGAGTGACATTGTGAGAACGTTTCCTTCCTTCTCACCTCAAAATTTGTAACTATCGATCGTAAATTTTGAAATCGAATCAGAACAAGGAAAAATAACCTCCTGAAATCTACTAAAATTAATTCCGGGACACTAATTATGTTTTTTGTGAAAAGAGAGTTTCGCACCTCAGAGTAATGGAATATAAAAGATTTAACTAGATATATACAAGGTGCGCCCATAAATTAACCGGGCAAATTAAAAGATCAAACAATAAAATAAAAAAGGTGAAAGAATAATCACCTGGCTAGAAAGAGTGACATCTCAACTCTTGTTAAAGTCAGTTTAAACTGGTTATTTTGTCGTTTGCATATCAAAACGCCGTAGTAATTTTCATTTACTGAGAAGGCATTGTACAAAAAAATTTGCTTCGGAATGGAACAACGTTGTAACATTAAATTTTGTTGCAAATTAGGTAAATCTGCTAACGAAACTTTAGAGAGGCTTCGAACAGTATATAGTGATGCATCGTTATCAAGAACACAAATGTATGAGTGGTACAACCGCTTTAAATGTGGGTGGGAAAGCATTGAAGATGAACCAAAGACAGGACGCCCTTAAACTTCAAAGGATGAGGAAAAACGTGGAGAAAATTCGTTCTTAAAATCAAAGACTAAGGTGATGCTGATTGCATTTTTTGGTTACAAAGGACTTATTCACCACGAATTTGTTCCTGAAAATCAAACAATTAATCAGTATTTTTACAAGGAGGTGCTTTTTCGATTAAGAAACGGGATAAGGCGAGTTAGGAAGGAACTGTTTGATTCTCGGCAATGTTTTCTTTTACACGATAATGATAGGCCTCGTACAGAAATTTCTGTACAACAATATCTTGCTAGGCATTCAATTACAGTGATAAGTCACCCACCATATTCTCCCGACCTATCGCCAGCTGATTTGTTTCTTTTTCCGAAGCTGAAGATGACCATGAAAGGACAGAGAGAGATTTGAAAACGTCTCGGAAATGTTATGCGTATTTTGCGAACGGTTAGTTCCAACGCCTATAAACAGTGTTTCGATGACTTGGAGAAACATTGGAAAAATTGTATAGACTCCTTTGGTGATTATTTTGAAGGAGATAAATTTATTTGAAGGTGAGTAATATTTTTCTTATTTATAAAAAATTGTCCGGTTACTTTATGGGCGCACCTTGTATATTGCCCAAATTTCAAATAGAGAAGACGATTAGAAGGCCTATTGTAAATTTAGAACATGGGCATACCGAAACGTTTATAAACAAGATACATTCGGAATTACTGACAAAGGAAATGGAAGGCCTTTTTGTCTTCTCTGGAAAAAATGGGTTTATGAAGTTAGATTGAATGATTAAATTTGATTAAATGAAACAGAAGTTATATGTTTTGCGAATGTGCGTGTGAACGTTTAATGAATATGATACAAGACGTTTGAGCTACCTAGGTTGCTGGTTTCGACTGTTAAAGCGGTGAATGATTAATGGGATCTTTTTAATTTTCTCAGGATATCTCTCAAACATATTTCTCCTGAGACAGTCCGCAGTAGACGGAATTCCACTATAAGGAATATTGTCATTAATTAGTTTATACTGTAGCGTTTACATACATAAATGACAGAAAGCTTAGTGCGAGCAATGTTAAAGAACTAACTCGTGAAATAAAGTACTTGAATAGAGTTTTGAGTACGAAATCCTATTTATAGGATGAATGCAGTTTGTTTATCGCATACTAGTAACAGACAAATACTCTGAAGTACCATATTTAAAATACAGCTTCTTTTCGTACCTCTCTAGATAATTTGCATATACTATGTTGAGTTTCTCTTGCTGCTGCAAGTTCCTACATGAGGCGTATTTTAACTCTCAGACTAAAGAATTTCTTAGTTTAATTGTATTAATTAAATTAAGAATAACTGCAGAATTTATTGAGATAGAATAAAAACTTTTACATCTCGGTAGGAAGTTTTAGAAGGCAGAAACCTGTAACATTTTTGGGAGAAAATATTTGAAAGTAGATTTCTACCTGATACCTAGACTCCTGATACCTAGAACTGATACCTAGACTCTAAATTAAGAAATTGAAAATTAGCATTATAAAATATTACAGAGATTTAGATATTGAACTAGTATAGAGATAATATGTTTTACGGTACTTTTAGAATATATGGTTTGCTGACTTTTTAGTAATATTTTACTAACAATGAGAAAATTATATCTCGGATTGAATTTGAGGAACATGTTGTGGTATTCTGATGGTTAATTTTATTACAGTCAATCTAGATATACAAGGACAGCTCTGGATATCCTGTTATAATAGTTAAAATGGCTTGTCTCGTTTTCTATTGTCTTATGAAGAAGAAAGCGAATTCCAAGAACGGATATTAGGAGTAAATTCTGACAATTTTTTATTGGTCTAGATTTCATGAAAATTGTTTTGTTTTCAATAGTTTTAAGTAGAGACTTTCATTCCGTCCTATTTATTGACTTAATGATAAGGTTATTTGCATGGCTTAAGTAAAATTTCACCGTATAAGTGTAGTATTGAACGACATGCAGGTGGAGTGTTTTCATATTCCTAAGAAGTCCTTATTAAACGGCATTAAATTTCTACGCGTCTGTAGGTTTTGATATAAAGAGATGTTGCTTTAGAATGCAAGTACAAAAAGCACGAAACTTAAATTTTAAAACTAAAACTTTAACTTATAAACATAAAATTTAATATAAAAGTACCATAATTCTAAATAAAACCAGCGATATTATTTTTACTTATGAACTGAAAACGTTGGATCTTAACGAGAATGCTTGAAGTAATATTATTAGCTGAAAATATTCTAATTACTCGCATATAAGATTAATAATTTTCAATGACTGTGATATTATTAAAATTTTCTATGAATATTACATTATTATACGCCATTATATATTATATACCCTATTATACTATCATATTATATTGTCAATGATATTATGATAATATAAAATAGTTACGAGAATATTCTTAACACTTAAATTTTAACTTTGAAACTTAAACTTTCACTTTTCACTTGAAACTTAGTTATTTGAATCTCCAATGTTTTGAAATTAATTTTAACGAAATTCCATTGAGGGATTCTTTGCACCCTATTTTAGAGTAAAGTTGAAAATTAAATAAGTTATCTTTTTTGAATTTTGACAAAACATACTTTTAATGTCACTAAAGTATTATAGAATAATCCTTACAAGTAGAAAAACAAAACCTCCAAATCGCTCTGTTAATCTAATCATCACGGGAAAGATGATAGTGTTTATATTAATGAATATGTATGCAGTCCCATTGGATGTTTGGTGTTATACATGGAACACATTTCACTTTACATCAGTGGTTCCCAACCGGTGGTCCACGAGAGCCTCGGGAGTGGTCCGACACACATATAAAAAAAGTTGCCAAATACATGGGGAATTTGAAAGCAATGTTCATTGAACTACATGGGCGGAATATATCCGTGACTATCAGGTGTTGAATTAAAATTTCTAAAAATTTTAAAATAATTATTTTATTATTAGAATATGATACGTTAGAATGTGAATACGTTTATCCTGTATCCCTTTTACCTGAGGGATATTCTATACCCCCTTCAAGTCGGTGGGTCGGTGGGTGGGGGTGGTCCGCACTTGGTTCAATTTCTGGCTTAGTGGTCCGCAGACTTCTACGGTTTGGGAACCACTGTTTTACACCAATAGTTCTTAACCGGTGTTCAACGCAAGAAGTGGTCCGCGAAGTGAGAAGTGATAAAAAAACTTCGTATCGTCTTTTCAAAACGACTGCGAATTTAACAATTTTATAAAATGAGGAACATATTTTTTTTCAAATTCTAAAAATTCCAGTGTGAGAAAAAATTTCAATTCTGCTTAAAAGTCCTCAATATATTTTCTACAACACTAAGTCGCAGCATTAAGCAATTTTACAGCTACGAAAGCAAATCTCATCCATTTTTAAGTTTTTTCAAAGGCTTTTAAGTTTGATACCAAGTTTACTTTAATGCTAAATTTGCTATTGTCATTAAATTGATTTGTAACTTTTTATTAACGTTGTTTATCACAAATAGTTTGTTTATTCCAAAAATTAAAGCCATTTTTGCCTCTTAAGGGGACTGCCTATGTTTGGAGCATATTAAAAAAAAAAATCGTTCTTTTAAGGATATTATGGTCTTGTATGGTAAAATAGCATTTCAAAATTAAAAAATAAACAAAAACGTGCCTGTAAATACAAAACTTTTTTATAAATTGGTCAATTTGAAGTAATTTTTAATGAAATTTAGCTAAAACGCCTATCACTGTGCACAAAATTCTAATGCTACTATTTTAATTTCCTTCTCACACATGATACATATGACAGTTATCTTCAAAATGACCCACAATCTAAGAGAAATTTTAAAATACAAAAATAATACAGACAATTTTATGTTCCAATATGAATATTTTCCCCGATTGTCATTCCTTTCCTTATAAAAACAGCCCCAAACAAAAAACTATTTATTATACACAAATTATTGTGCGTCATTTCATTAACAATAGCATCTTAAACATTTCCTAAAAATTTTATCAAATTATATGCGTTATTATGTGAAATATCATGATAAAGGTAGAGATTTGTTCTATGAAACATAATTCTGAGAAAAACGCATTTGAAGTTGTTTGTCACTTCAATTTTGTAGCAGATGATGTTTTTTTTAAAATAGCTATAACTCTGCTTCTAATTGATGTAGAATGCAAATCAAACGGGTTTTGAAAAGAGAAAAGATTGAATTGCACGATTCTTGCGAAAAATAAGATTGACAAAAATAGTCAAAAAATGACATTTTCAACGTAGGCAGTCATCTTAAAGAGTTGGTTGAGAAATGGTCCCCAAATAATTTTTTTTCTGCATGTGGGCCCTCATCAGCGATAGGAGGACTGCGCTAGAATCACTGATCGAGATCAATGGTTTTCAACCGGGAAACAATGAGGTACGCAACGAGAAGGGTGTTGGGAAATACAAGTGATGAATTGCATCCTCATTAATATAATGATAATTTTTCCCCACCTTCTGTTAATAAAATAAAGTATGATAGGAGACGATCTAAAACGCCTGACAGTTCGGACGAATAGTTAAACTGTCCTAATAGTAAATAGTATGTAACTGTATTGTAATGAAGCGCCTTCGATTTTAAAGAAAAATTAAATTTCTTTTAGAGAGATAAAGTGATCTAAGGCTGTTTCATTACATTTTTGTTAGAAGGTTAGGAAGCCGCCTTTGATTAGAGAACGGGACGGTCGTCTTTGTGACTTAGCCAATTTAAAAGCGGCTAAGCGAAACGGGGGGTCGGTGGTTTCCGATCCTAGACAAGATTAGCGGGGATTGGAGCCACATTTGACGTTAAAGGAAAATAAATTATTGTCAACAAATTTATGGGGGTCTGTTTGGGAGGTAGACCGCAAAACACGTGGACTGGACTTTGGGTGGTCTGGATTGTGACGCAAGGAGGGCATGCATGGGTTGAGGGGTTATCCAATCAAAGAAGTGAAAATTGATGCTAAGTGGTGGATTTTTGAAAGCTTTCCTGAATGGATTAGGAGTCATGAGAAGGAAGTGGACATTGTTGTGAAAAAATAAAATAAATAGAAGACTTGGAGTTTTTTTTCGAGGATTCTCTCTGCATGCGGGCCCGGGTTCCCTTTTCCCGGTGCTTAGCATCGCAGGTGATGAAGTGTTGTTATTTTTAACTGTCGAGGAACAGTTGAGCTTCCCCGGGAGTTCCCGAATAAATATGTTGTTTAGCGGAGCAGAAATCCAGTTGAAGTGTCTCGGTATGATAGTCACCTGATCCTGATACTAGAATTTGTTTTTTACTGATGATGAAAATCTAGTTGCTGCCTTCACCAATAAATGATTTGAAAGTATAGATGGAGAGAATTGCGCCTTCACGTTGGAGTCCCGAGTGAATCGTCCCGGAGATGAAAAGCGTTTTCGATAGAGAGTGTGTGAGGACCTCCTGACAAATACCCCCATCTTTTGAAAAGAGCGGAAGAAGCATACGATAGATGACCACGATTGAGGCCCCTGTCAGCCTAAGATGTTGAGTGCCAGCCACCTTAGAAGTAAGGAACGAGACCCAATGCCCGATGAGGGCGTCGAGCTTCGTGTTCCAGTGCGGTTAGCATCCAAATGAGTGAGTGAAAATCATTTTGTTTTGTTCAGACCCCACCATGCTAAATGAAAGATTAGTACGGGAATAGTGTTTTAAAAGATAATTTTGATGGATAGGAGTTCTTTGCTATGAGTATGATTAATAATTATATGCTCCCTGAATCCAAAAGGTATAGGATAATTGATATACATCTTTTTAAATATAAATTAAAAGAAAATGCCAAAAGTTAATGAAAAATGGGCAATTTGTGTACCAAGTTTTTTTTTGTTGATGTTGTTATTGATTTAAATTGTAAATAGTAGTGTTGTGAATAAATTAGTTTTTTTTTGTAAATATAAAAATTTAGTCAGTCATCCTTACTGTTAGTAGTTGATCTAAAGGAAGGTTATTTCCTGGTTTTTAGAAGCAAAGTTTGTTTGACCTGTTCGTTTGCCAAAACGTCTAGGACTTTGGGTTGTATTCAACCAAATAAATCTTAAAACACAACACACCCAAATAATTTCCATAAATAAATAATTTGTACTAACCAAAATAATTTACGAATCACGCTCAAAATGTATATTTAAGACAGGCAATACGACATGTATCTAACGATTTTGTGCAGATTTCAGCAGTGCATCGTAATAACTTCCTGTCAACCCCGGCGAACGGGGTTAGTTTTAGGGGGGAGTGCACCTTTGCACCCGCAAAAATACACTGATTGTACTACCAAGCTTAACGTGTTGTCAAACAGTTAATTTGTCATTAATTTAAACCATTTTTTAGTGTGAATTGTACAGAGCTTTATCTATTAGAAAACAAAAGCAGAATTTTGGGGAGATTATCAGAAATTATTTTATGTAAGAAAAAAATAATTAATATTTTACGAAAAATGAATCTTAGGTCAATGCATGGTGCGCAGATTTTTTTAAAAACTATGAGATATATATTAAATTATTTGTATATATTCTATCCTGAGGCTATACTTTAATCTACATCTTAAATAATTACCATATTTCACATAAAAATATTTTTTTCAGGCAAATGTATTGTAATGTACAAATAATATCATAATTGAAAAAAAAAACATTTCTGTAAAAAAATTTGTAATATGTACTTACTTAAATTTAGGTAGAAATTGTATAAAGATACAGGATATAGATGTATACAAAATTTTAGCAATTTGTAACGATTAGTTTTGAAGAAATAGTGTGCACAAGTTTGAAAATAACAGTTTTCAGAAAAAGCCATTTAAAGTTAAAATTTTCATTGAATTTCTTTACTATTAGCTTTATACATTTGGCCATAAAAGCGGTTCAAATTGTAATATCGACTTCATTTTTTTCCCCAAAGATACCTTATATTCCATTTTTCAAAATTAAATCATAATAAAAATTGAGTTTTTTGAAAGTTTTAAGGTGTACTCCCCCCTTAATACCGCATCTATATGTATGTGGCAGTTTTCTTTTTTATAGAATTCCTTATTTACACAAGGCTTAGATTGTAGATTGTAAACAAAATAAATAAAAAAGCGTCTTACATTTTTCAAATTAAAATTAAACTGCACTCTCCTTTAATCATGAAATTAAAATTAGTATTGACACTTTTATTTTGGATTGTAAATCCTGTTTCCCGTGAATTTTATATAGGAATGATCTGTGAGTTTTGTTTCTGCCATGAATTTGTCAATAAAATTATATAAATTATTTACCTTTGTAATTATTTGATTGAAAATGGCACATAAACTGAAATTTAAACGTCAAATGCACATTTTAGATTATTTAAAAGGACAAAAAGAAGGGATTTACTATATGTAAAACAGAATATATAGAGAAGTATGTGCGCCACTAAAAATTACCGAGTTAGGAGTGCCGCTTTTAGAGAGAGTTTGCAAAGATACCAGCTCTGTTAAAACTTGTAGTTGAGATATCCAAGTACAGATGGCGCTTAAAGTACACAACACACGTATTCAGTCGGCAGCTCAAAATCTAAGGAAAAAGAAATGAGAATGTCTACCACATAATGTATATATATATATATATATATATATATATATATATATATATATATATATATATATATATATATATATACACACAGTCGTCTTTTCTTTTTAGTTTTGATAAAGGGCAAAAATTTTTTATCTATCAATTTTTTAATAAATAATCCTTTTGTAATTTTGCATTTTGAATTCCAAGTTGTGAGTACTGAGATACTATCATTATTAATAATAAAAAGGAAGATAAACTTGAACAAAATTATGAATAATTTAAGTATTTGCAACACATCCCAAGATCAAGTATAAAATCTTTTTATTTCATCCTCTCGTTCCTTATTATTCACAATAAACATGCATCTCTTTATTTGGGATTTTGCTGTATATCCCTGAAAGGATGTCATTGTTTGAGCCGCTGAATCTTGACGTATCAGCTCAGTGACTCATCCAGAACGAATTTCTGTAGGGGACAGAGGCATTTCTGACAGAAAAACTAAGATTTCTCTGTGAGGCTGGGGGATGCAAATTTACCATTGAATTGCTTTCTTTTCAAACTGATTTTAAGATCCTACTTACCCCGTCTTCATTACTGAGGAGCCATTTTGAAGCCGTTCATAGTCCTGCAGAAATGATCCCATTCAGTCACTTGAAAATTAACTTTTTATATTTGTTGTTGTTGTTGTTGTTGCTGCTTATGCCACTTGATCGACAGCAACATCAGATCAAGTCCCGAAGGCTATGGGCGATGAAGGTGCAGCTCCTGTTTTGAATTAGCATCACAAGCGTCGGAGTCCGACTTGGCTAAATGACCGGTCCCGTAATTTTGAACCGAGTCAAGTGACGAGACCGGAACACTTGACCTCACACCTCCAGAGGTAAATTTGAGAACTTGGAGGACATTGCAGTCACGCCCTATTTTACGTGCCCCGTTACTATTAGTGAACACGGCGGTGGATTTGCAGCGACCAGCATCGAACCAGGGATGTTCACATCACTGGCCCGCTGCTCGTGCCAACTGGGCCACTGCGCCCTTTCTTTTTATATATAACACATCATATTATACACAGTCCTTCGGGTCCTTTGGCTATTATCCCCCTAGATTTTGTTTTTCCTAATGCAGAGACACTTGTCATGAGACATTCGTACAATACACCACGAAATATTGCTGGCTACTTTTTGATGGGAACACTATTTAGGTGAATTAATTCCCCCTATGAGGGGACAACATTCAAGCCTTACTCGAGATTGGAACCCGAGCACACTATGTGGAGGCTCAAGACGCTAACCACTATACCAAACGGGTGGTCCTCCTCAGAAAATAGCATAAAAGAACAATGGCGTATCAGTTTTATTCAAAAATGGGCCTCAACCTTTATCCAGGGATCGTTACACTTATCGAAGTTAATACTTTTTAAATCCCCTGACGCAATAGGCCCTTTATCCCGAGAACATTTGCCCCTGCACACCTCGATTTTGTTACCGTTTTTTGATATGGAACCATAAAGGTGAACTAACGTTATTACGTATTTGGGAATAGCACAAGAACATACCTGCCTTAGCCTGGATTCGACGTTACTCTCCCTTTGTGGAAGTTCGCCACGCTATCCATAGGTATTGGGGTATGGGCAGCTCTAGCTTACAATTAAGCTTTTGTAAAAGCCATTAGCTGCTTCATTGTAATCTATGATCTACATCGGGAAACTCTTTAATTTAAATAGACTATAATTTAAGAGACTATAGGTTAGGGAACAGTTATACACTGTAGGAATTAATGTCAGTAAAGTATAGTCAGACTTAATCGTGTGATATCGCATTTCACTGTAAATTCCTGAAAAATATGTTATAAGACCATTGGTCCGTGTCACCACTTTCCCAACGATGTTGCCGTTTTGCTGCTCACGCAAATCTCAATCTCTTTAAAACTCCTCGATAATACTTTTATTCACTCTCGGACTTTGGTGCAGTAAAAACTCATAGTAACTATTTTCGGGGCCGGAGAAAACTGTAGCTTTAGATTACTTTTACTGTGATTCTAGGAACTTGAACACGAACACTAAGAAAATACTGCTTTTGGTAACTTTCTTCAGCCTTCGTTCCCCGACATTTTCCTCTGAGAAGTTCTGGGTTTATCTTTTAGAGTCACAGCCGTAAACAGACGCGATTCATTACCAGCAATAAATTTCGATAAAATCAAGAGAGAAAAATTTTGAGAATACTTTTAAAGTTGCTGTTGAAAGTTCCTTGCGCGACTTTTAAGGGTAAATTCTTCTCTGTAGTATCAGAAGCGGTGGAACCAATTTAACAACCAAGCGTAACATTCTAAAATGTTAATCACGAAAACATGGTGTGATATGCTAAAAGTTAGGAAACTTCTTTCATATGACATTCAGTATCAGTACACGCATGCCTTTGAATATTAAAAATAATTGTAAATCGTACAGGCATACTGAGAAAACCAAAATTTGTAAATTATTTGGTGATAGCATATTAACACTTTCAGTCTATATCTCTGAAGAATGTTTTGCTGCGGTTGTTAATCCAACCACAGCAAAACTAAATATTCGGATAATTACACAAATGAGCTTTAAACTTGACAAGTACAATTTCCTTTATATAAAATGATTTTCAAATTTCCTGTGATTTAATACTTCCAAATACGGTTTCGTTTTTCTGAACTTATTCTTTTCCCCTTTGTTCAAAAGCGAATGTCAATGCTTTTTACAATATCACACATACTGAGAATTATTAACCTTTCAGATATAGAATATTATGTGATATTGACATTACACCAAGCACTCTTTTCTTTACAGCTGACACAACTCTTCAATCAACACTTCTTCTTCAATGCGGCAGACGGTTACTTGGACATTATTCTCACCGTCATATGACACCGCGGTTTTGCTGGCCACTTTTCTGGGAGCACCATATAGGTGGACCAGCATTACCCCTCTATGGGCCGGTCCCGTAATTTTGAACCGAGTCAAGTGACGAGACCGGAACACTTGACCCAGAGGTAAATTTGAAAACTTGGAGGACATTGCAGCCACGCCCTATTTTACGTAACCCGGCCACCATTAGTGAACACGGCGGTGGATTTTGTCAGCGACCTGCCTCGAATCCGCAACCCTCCGATCACTGGCTCGACGCCTTTGCCAACCGGGCCACCGCGCCCTGTCCCCAATCAACAACCAACAACAACATCAAAAAATTTTATTGCTAGTTTTTGATTAAAGTTATATTAGCTTATTATTAACTTTGATGTTCTGTGTGATAATTATGTACTCTGAATTGACACGTTTCTATATTTTATGTTTTTAACACTGATAAAAATTTCTCATACCTGAACTTTACTAGAATAAGCACAATTTTTTTTTGTCTTAGAAACAATATTTGTCGTGTTATTTTACCTAAAGCAGAGTTTCTGCATAATGTAAATGCATTTTTTATTTTCTCCATAAGCAGAATAGGGAGAAAATGAAAACTAAAAACAGAATAAGTTTTACTGAACAAATAATGTTATCAATAACTCTCAATTTAGTCGATGAACTCTCTATCTTACAAGTATCGGTAACTTCCAATTCTCATAAGAACCTAGCTCCGCAGAAACAGTGTCCCCGTATCGTCATTAACTTCTCAAAGTAATCGATAATAACACCTCGTATTTTGTCCCCTAATTCCATGTGTTTCTTATATCGAGTGGTAAAACAATCAAAATCATCACGATTGCGCTTATCCTTAAAACATGCGGGCTCAGAATTTTTCTAAGTACCCAATTATCTTCCAGTATCGAAAAGTCAATTATTTTGGCTTATTCAAAGAAAAGAACAATGATAAGTCATCTTCCTTTTATTTTGTTGTTGTCTCGAAATGGAAAGAAATCATTGTTAAAAATATCCATACTATTTTTTCATTAATTCATAATCAAAACTCAAGATTGGAAATTTGATTTCTGTTAATTCTGCTTTGCAACATTTGGATAGAGAACTGATTGGAATTTTTCAACGATGCTTTTCTTTAAGTCATATGCTCTTGCGCTTAAAAACCTAAGGATTCAACGCTGGACCGATCTGATAACTATTTAACTACATTCACCCTAGCAGAATAGAAACAATTTTAAAGATTTTATCTAAGGGATATTTTAATAAAAATTCAACCAAGTGGACATTAATTTTATACTCGAATTTTGTTAAAATTATTGGACATTTTCCTGTTATCGATGTAGAAATCATCGTAGTAAAGTGATAATAGTGAAATAAATATTAAAATCTTTCCAGTCAAAGTTTGTATTAGTCTTTGTTTATATTTCAAGATAAAACAAAATTATTTCAAATGTATAAATGTATCCAGTTTAAATTATTATAGATTAAGCGTCACAGGTAAGTTATGTATTCTAAACGGTTGTTAATAAATGAGGAGAGAACTTCTATATTACCTTCTGAGATCTTAAATTATTAAACGCAATTCCAGAAAGAATAAAGTTTGAGGAAATAATAAATCGGAATTTATTGCATAGCAATTCGTCATTATATATTTTCCGAACATTTTGGAAATGTAACTCAAATTCAATGTTTATTTTTCTTTATACAATACTGGCTGAAAACCCGCACTTCACTACGGAGTACATTCAAATTAAATAGAACGGTCAATGTATGCAATTAATCACAAAAATATAAATATTTATACATATATATTTATATATATATATATAATAAATACGACGATCAATGTTTACAATTGATGTAAAAAAACAAAAAATATATTTATAAAAAAATCGTAAAGGATATTTTTATAGACAAAATAATGTAGAAGAAAATATTCAAATTAAATCTAATAGGACATACTAAAGAATATAGTACAGTTAATATAGTAGTACAGTTTGAGGAACATATCTTTTACTATATTTTAATATTTTTTTGGATAATGTCCAATCGCATTTATTAGCAATGCCGCATTTATTAGCAAGAAAAAAAATATTTTTTTGTCTATTTCGTCGTTATGTACGTGACGATAAATTTATTTAAAGTACCAGACAAAGAAACCCCGTGATCAGCATTTAATAAATTAAATTTTAAAATTAATCTTTAAAAATTCACCAAAAATCAGAAAATGGAGGTAAAAATTCGAAAAAGATTTCATTTTAAAAGAATTTTTAGGATCTTTCTCGTGATATAAATTTTATAACCCTCAAATTATTATTTTAAATGCAAACTTAAAAAAAGTTACTAAAACAGCTTGAAAATTTAATTTTAAAAAATCTAAGAAGAATTTTTGAAAAATCTTTCTTAGTGCACCCCTACAATATAAGAAAAATCGCCATGCAAAATTTCAGCCCTTTAGGTCCAGCGGTTTGGTCTGTGCTTTGTATGTCAGTCAGTCAATCAGTCAGTCAGTCTGTTACGGAACTGTTTTATATATATAGATTACCCAAAACATTACGTAACAGCCGCAGGCATCACTTGTAAATATTTAAATTTCAGCTTCATTTTATCAAGGTTTTACATAATTAGTAAGCCTTAAACTATACACACTAATAACAGGCTGCAGTGATCTATAGTTTATATTGTTGAGCATATTAAAGTTAAAAAAATTTAAACTTTCGTACTAGAAATTGTCTCTACTGGAACTAGGTACTTTTAAAAAAGGAACTTTTAATAAGCACGAAAGTATGATATGTACGAAAATTACTGCCAAATTTGTTCAGTATTGAAAAAAAATATTTTGTCATAGGATTTTTAACTTGATATTACTCATGAACATTTCAGAGAACAAAAAATTACCATACCTGCTTTATGACGACCACAGCACATTCACAAATTTTCAGACTTTTTTATCATCTTTGAAAAGAAAAATTGGTTGGCTGAGAAATTGACCTCCGTGACTTATGTTCCACCATATCCTATAAGATGCTTTACAAGGTAGGTCCGTAAAACTCGAAAACCATATTACAAAGACATCTCCAAAAGATCCATAAATGGGCATTCTTTTTTTGTTGACAAACAGATCTTCGCAGCCCCCCAAAAAGGCCTTAACTCACATGAGAGGCAACAAGTTTGACAGTGCTGTTTTCTTTGAAAGACTTCTCGGAGTTTTTAAGATCAGGCTATACAGTTGTCGTGATCAAACACTAAAGAACATACTTCTCTTCTAAATACCAGTTTATTCATATGCTCAATTAGTTGATCTATACATTTGACTGAAACAGATTAGGACATCACTTCAAAACAAGCATCGGATGCCACTTCTCGAGCAAGAATACACTCCACTCTGACAGATAATAAAAACTAATAAAAAGAAACAAAGTTCACGCGACCGTAACGCCATCAATTGGCGTGAACATGAAACATTCTCCCCATCTTGAAACCCCAGGGTTTCAAGAGATTACACAAGTTCAATAACATAAGCAATATTACAACTTTTACACAAAGCTAGTAAAACACAAGAAATATAATAATCAATATATATAAGAAATAAGAAATCAAAACTCACAAATTACAAAATTAAATATTACAAATTAATTGTTTTCCATAGGTAATACACAAATTTTTGAAATGGCTCTTTTACAAGTACTAGACTGTGTTTTAATTTTAACAACACGAATTTTCTTATCATCACCAAAATAAATTTTAGTTATCCTACCCATAGCCCATTTATAGCAAGGCAAATTATCTTCTATTAATAACACTAAATCTCCTAATTTTATGTTGTTTTTCTCGAACATCCATTTAGATCTCTGTTGTAATTGACTCAAATAATGACGATGCCAAAATTTCCACATATATTGTACAAGTCTGGTAACCTTTTGCCATCTCTTGAGATGACTCTCCTTCAAAATTGTCAAATCAGGCTCATTTAAAGAGGTTAGAGACCTATTTATTAAGAAGTGGGCTGGAGTAAGAACCTCAAAATCGTCCTCGTTAGCTGACAAAGGACAAAGAGGTCGAGAATTCAAAATTCCCTCAATTTGCACAATCACAGTTAAGAACTCTTCATAAGTTAAGTTTATTCCCTTAACAACTCTTTTTAGATGATATTTGAATGACCTAATCGCTGCCTCCCAAAGGCCGCCAAAGTGTGGGGCTCTTGGTGAAATAAACTTCCACTCAATACCTTCTGCAGCTAAATAGCCTGCCAGCTTTTCATCTAGTTTTCTAACCATTTCATGAATCCTTTGAATTTCTTTATTAGCTCCTACAAAGTTTTTGGCGTTGTCCGAAAACAACTTTGAACACTTAACTCTGCGAGCCATGAATCTTTTTAGAGTCGCTATAAATGAATCAGAAGTCAAATCTGACACAATTTCAATATGCACTGCTTTAAAACAAAAACATACGAAAATACAAATATAAATTTTATGTAAAGCACCTTTGCGCTGAGCCTTATTCTTAATATAAAACGGCCCACAGAAATCGGCCCCAGCACAATTAAAAGCAAAATCTGGAGAAACTCTTTCCTTGAGCAAATTGCCCATGATTTGAGCAGACACAATTGGTTGTGCTTTGAAACAAATGATGCATTGATGAACAGTTTTTCTGCAGCTATTACGTCCATTCAGAGGCCAAAATTTTTCTCTAACAAGATACAGTAAAGAAGAAGCACCAACATGTAAATATTTCTTATGAAAATATTCTATTATAATTAGAGTTAACCTGTGACTTTTTGGCAAAATTATCTGATGCTTTTTATTAAAACTATAATTACTATTACACAACCGTCCTCCGACTCTTAACAATCCTTTAGAATCCAGGAAAGGATTCAACGCTTTTAATTTACTACCTGGAGGTACACAGTGGTGGTTTTGAAGACTACTGATGTCCTTAGCAAATGTCTAGGTTTGGACACCTTTAATTAAAAATGTCTCTGCATCGTTCAACTCCTCCGCATTCAGTGGACCTGTTGTCCTCACTGCTCCTCTTAGGTTCCTGACAAACCTAAAAACAAAACTTAAAACACGAACAATGTTAATGTAATTGTTACTAATTTCTAAAAGACACTCTAAAAAACTAGGATTAGTACAAAGGGAAAGGTGAATCAAATGATCCTTATTTAGCTCCGAGTTCTTTGCAGGTCCTTTCACCTCTAGGAAAAATTCATCATCTGAGACATCAGGATTGTCCTTTAAGTGTGGCCAGTAACTAGATGTCAGGAAAGAAGGTCCATTCCACCAAATGTCTAATTGTTGGATCGTTGAAGGAAAACTCCCTCGTGAAATTAAGTCCGCAGGATTCTCCGCAGTATGAACATAATGCCAATGAAAGTTTTTAGTAGTCTCTTGAATTCTGGTGACTCGATTTGCAACAAAGACCTTCAAAGCGCTAGGTGGAGTCTTGATCCAAGCCAGCACCACGGTGGAGTCCGAGAACAAATGTACATCATGAATGTCTAGTTGCAAGGATGACAGAACCTTAACGATAAGTTTCGAAAGTAAATCTGCTGCACACAGCTCCAAGCGTGGGATACTTAATTCTTTGATGGGAGCCACACGAGATTTGCTGCACAAGAGTGACACCTTAATGTCACCATACCTTGACACAGACCTAATGTAGACGGCACAACCGTATGCATCTTTCGACGCATCTTTCAGCGCCTTAGAATTTAAAACATGTCGTTCAACAGTTAAGTTATTTAATTGACACAGTTCAGAACTGAATTTGTCCCACTCTTTGCGTAAGTGTAAGGGAACTTCATAGTCCCAATCAATTTTTAAAATCCATAACCTTTGCAAGAAAATTTTGGCAGTAATTATCAAAGGTCCTAAGAGACCTAACGGATCAAATAATCTGGAGATGTCCGATAGCATTGTCCGCTTAGTTGCAGGACTCACAATTTTTTGAATACTGAAGCTAAATGTATCCTTTTCAGGATTAAATTGTAATCCCAAAGTTTTCAGTGTTGCTGAGTTAGGATTTTCGAAGTTGTATTCTCGGTCCGACGTTGGAACCTTTTTTAACAGACCAGGATTATTTGAGCTCCTCTTGTGAAGCTCCATGCCGGCTGATTTTAATAACTGTATCAACTGGTCTTGTAGTTCAAGAGCAGAAGATAACTCATCGGTACCACTTAAGATGTCGTCGACATAAAAATCCTTACCAGCAGCGGCAGCTAAAGGATAATTTTCTTGCTCATCCCAACATATTTGCTTTAATACTCTGGTTGCTAAGTAAGGGGCGCATTTGGTTCCGTAGGTAACAGTGAGCAACTTAAATACACGTAATTTCTCTTCCTCTAAACCCTTCCATAAGATGCATTGTAAGGCACACTGATCTGGATGTATCCAAATTTGCCGATACATCTTTTTTATATCGGCGGTGAAAACTATAGAATGTTTTCGAAATCGCAACAAAATAGCGAATAAATCATCTTGGACAACAGATCCTGAATACAAATTATCATTAAGCGATTGTTCAGATAACTTTGCCTCCGATGCGTTAAAAACAACGCGTAATTTTGTAGTACTACTATCTGGCCTGAAAACGCCATGATGAGGCATAATATACCTTGGAGTTTCGCAAGTTGCCTGCATATGCCCCAAATTCTCATACTCAGTTAAAAATTCCCGGTATAGTTGCATATACTCTGGTTCTCCCTTCAAACGTTTCCAAAGGGAATTAAATCTTTTAGTAGCTATGTGTTTTGACTCGCCTAAACATGGGGGTTCTATCTTAAACGGCATTTTAACAACATAGCTTCCATCGTCCCTTCTGAAATGCGTTTTCATAAAATGTTCCTCACATATTAACTCCTCCTCATTTTGTAATTTGTCCCCCCTCAACATCTTCAATTTCCCAAAATTTCCTTAAATTTGCATCCAAATCCTCTATTATTAACCCACAATGAACAGTAGTTTCGTTTTCGATTGGAACACTTCCAGTAGCAACAAACCCAAACACGGTATTTTGAAAAACAATGTCTGTACCCGGAATCCTAATTTGACCCGCTCTTAAAAGTTCATAAAATATTTGAGCACCTAATAAAATATCCACCTCTCCAGGTTTATTGTAACTCTCATCCGCAAGCTTGAAACTATCTATTTCTAGGGTATTAATGTCAAATTGTCTGGAGGGTATATAATCTGTTATTTGGGGTACTACTAATAACTCAATTTCCCTTTCAAAGCTTCCGATAACGTTCGAAATTTTTGTTTTTATGGTCCTAAGGTCCTATGGTTTTAAGGTTCGAAATGAATTAAGGTTATTACAAGATCATTGCATCTATAATTGTAACATCAGAAAGAACTAACAAATTTTTAGCGATATAATTATTCATTTGTAATATGAAAGAAAATAGTATACTGTCGCGAAAACATATAGAATAAATGAGTCGAAACCAAAAGCAAGGGTGAAACCATGACGCCCTTGCATGATAAAATAGTTGAATACCAGATGACACGGATTTGAGCCTGTTCCCTCATCCACAAGGATCAACCCCATGCCAGCTGAGAGATTCTGCACCCTTGCCCAATGATCTGGAACTGACGCTAAGAGTTTGAGCCTGTTTCCTTGACGACAACGATCAACCCCATGCCAGCCGTGAGACTCTGCCCCCTTGCACAAGGATCAGGAACTGAGTGGTAACTTCCAGACTGTGTTTACTGATATTCTACGTGGACTGCCAATTATGACGCAACGGATTATTATCCTTATACCTGTGAGTGTTAATGAGTCCGAGGACTAAAACTCATGCGTATACATGTGGTGTCATCGATGTCAGCCAAGGTTTGTTTCAGAGTATTTTATATTAATGATAGGGAAGTGTCATTTGGAACTCTAATTTCGGCATTCCTAAAATTTTAAGATTTTGAGAGAAAGATTGAAAACAATTAAAACATTAATTACAAAGTTATGTTGAGAAATTTAATTACTGATGAATTTGAATATGATTGATGATTGATGATTTTGAATATGATGTGTGTAACTATAAGTAAATGTTACTGATGATTTTAATTGGTAGTAACAAAGTTATTGTGAGGAATTTAATTACTGACAAAACATTATTATTGAGGTGTATAACTATTAGTAAAGATTATTGATGAATGTAATTGGTAGTAACAAAGTTATGATGAGGAATTTTATTACTGATGGAACTGATTATCAATGATGTGTGTATCTATTAGCAAATATTTATTGTTGAAATTAATTGTGATAATTATTGAGGTTAACATTGGTGAATATCTAGAAAAATTGCATTGAATGATTAACTTGAAAGAAATTTAGAATAAGATTAAATAATTTGAAGAGAGTTTAATGAATTTTTTTTAAAGTGTTATTGTATATAAAATATATAGTAGTGTAAATAAATCATATATATTCAAGCATAACCTTTGAGCAGTCATTTTGGTACTATGTGTCACTTTTTATACTAACCTTGAGATCATGCCAAAAATGGAATATTATGTTATAACCTTTATTCTAAAATTTAATATTAACTAATTTTGGTTTGTTAAAATAATTCTACCTTCCAAAATTTCATTACATATATGAAACAACAAGTAATTCTGTGTGTGAACTGCAATATTCTTTTATCGTTTTGTGTGAGTGTAATTCGTTTCACAATGAAATATAAAATTCATAGGATAAAACAATGTGGTTGTAACATGACACATTTAAATAATTTGTGTATTATTATGTTTTAATTATATAAAATTTACACTTATAATATTTTTTTACCACTTGCACTGTTGCAGAATGTGTAAATATTTTTTAACGACTGTTAAAATGTAGCTTGTGTGTAACAAAATGGTAATTATAGAAGTTTAAATTTTTGGTTCCTGAAATCAATGAAGTAATAAAATTTATATACCACCTCAGTATGATTGACTTTCTTTTTGTTTAGAATGAGTCAAGAATTAAATTTGTATGATGTTGTGCGCTAAATATAAATATCATATCAATGAAATATTATGGGAAAACGTGTGAAAAATATTATGCTAGTGAGATGAAATATTTAATGGAATTCTCTAGAATTTTTTATTAACTTAAAATTATAAGAGATGGTTTAAAATCTGAAATATTTAATGTTTAATTTATATTATCGAATGTTTTGTTTAGAAAATATCTGAAGTTTGGAAGAAATTGAATATAATACTTTTGCAAAATTTTCATAGCATTTTAACGTTATCATCAATAGAAGAGTTGATGTCTCGGGTTCGAATCCCGTTTGTGATAAGTATGTAAAATAAAGGATCATCTATAAAAGAAAACTGTTATATTTCTGAAAAAAAAAGTTGTGTTGCCGGTACTTCTCTTGACTAATAGATTCAAAGGCAATCAGAAGAAAGATTTTATATTCTTCACAGCCTTACACTATATTCCAATTATAATTTCAATACCGTGTTTTCGATCTACGATAATTTCAAATTCTGTTTAAAATGACAGAGGATATGAGGAATAATAGTTATTATTGCTGATGTGCATAAAAGAACATCAGGTACGTATATTTATATATCTATCTATCTATCTATCTATCTATATATATATATATATATATATATATTCCAAACTGCATGCTTTGTTCATATGTGGTCCGAAGAACTTAAATAGTGAGATGACGCAGTGAAAAAAAATTAATTTTTTTAATTTAACTACTTATTTAATACTTTACGAACTTCTTTCTTCCCATCGAATCCTGATTAATGCAATTTGTAACAGATTTCGACCAAACTTGGGGGAATAAATAGATTTTAGGGGATGACTAATAAGTGGGCGTAAAAAAATTATTTCTTGAAATAAGGGGGCAGGGACCGATATAACCCTCCTCAACGCAATCAGATCCCGTGCGAATAACGGGTAAAATGCTAGTAAGTGTATATAATATTATAAAAAATAGATCTTTCATGCAAAAAACTAGATCTTTCGTTAACAACAGCATTATTTTAAAGATTCATTGTAAAATAATGCTTTTTACCGAAACACTTGCAAATTGAATCAAATCAAGAAAGAGCAGAAACATTTTCTGCCGTGATTTATGAATATTATTTTTATATCTCAAGATATCTTAATGCAGATAAATAACAATATTTATCAATCTGCTTAACATATGACACACCACGTCAAAAATAATGTATTCGAATTTTGATTATATTAGAAAATAAAGCATATAATAAATTTTTAACAGTCATAAATTTTAGAATTATTTAAAAAAGACTCTAAATGCATAATCTTAACTAAAGAACATTTAACTGGCTCCTTTAAGTAATAAATAGACATAAACTGATTTAATATTTATTCTGAATAGCAGTTTTTGGTCTTTAATAACTTACAAATTAAATAAAGACGTGTTTTAAGATGAATTCTACATGGAAAATTAGATGAAACACAATTATGAATTTAAATATCTCTAAAAAATAATGATTAGTATATATATATATATATATATATATATATATATAGTATAATGCTTTTTACCGAACATATATCTCAACATTCATCTATCCATCTCTGTGTTTATGTGTGTTTGTATATGTCAGTAAATATATTTATATTATGATATTTAGCGTGTTAATATTTATTTAAATTTCAAATCATAGATTGCATTTTTACGAAAGCGATAAAAGTTTCTGTACGCTACAAAGTCACGGGTAAGAGGAAGACTTCTGTCTTTCTATTCTACACGTACCCGTTTATAAGTAAAAACCAGTTTCTTTGTAAGAATTCTCCTGCAGTTGGGGAAGCAGTTGAGGGGGGGGGGATTGCTGCCCCCAACGATTTCGTTGGGGAAACTCTAGGGGGTGGTAAACTTTATTACGGCCTCGGTGTGAGGAAGGAGGTTCCGCGGTCTGACAAGCAAAACATTCCGACATTTGAAAAGGGGGGGGAAAGAAATGCTATGCAAGAAAACAAACTTTTCACGAGGGGAATTGGGCCGGTTGAAGGGTAGACCCGTACAGATGTCAGAAGCCAGGATCGGTGAATTACTCTTTTGAATTGAGCCAGTGAAAGGGTTAACAACAGAAGACGACTGATTTAGTCCAGAAACCACGATATTTCTTTTTTCTTTTTTCAAATTCAATCTATCTGCTAACCTTTTTGAAAGGAAATGACTCATACTCCCCATATCAAGTAAAGCGCGTGCACTCGTAAACATTCCAACATTATTCTGAATCATCACATTCGCAGTACTTAACAAAACCATCTTGTTTACATTTACGCTTGTAGTAGTGAATGAATGCGTGCTGGTCGCAGGCGCCTGATTTGACAGTTGAGAAGAATTTCTACTGGGATTTTCAATTCACGGAATAAACACATTTGACCTTGGATTTAACGCTACACTTGCATTCCGCGGACGAGGATCATTTTCGGTTTCTCCTAAGTGCAAAAGAGTGTTATGTCGTTTTTTGCAAACAAAACAGCCGGATTTTGAATAGCAGCTAGCAACTTTGTGGTGATTTAAACAATTGAAACATAATTGCTTATTTTTAACTACCTAAATTATCTCATTAACAAGCATATCTTTAAACACAGGACATACATTCAAAGAATGCTTTTCATTAGATTTACAGACTACACATTTCGGAGTTTCAACTTCCGATACAAATACTTTTTGTGTACTGTATTCTTTACGATATTTTTGCGAATGGTTAACAACTTGCGGCCGTGAAAACACATTACTATCGTTTTTGAATTTTGATGATACATAAATATCGCAATGCCTGGCTAATTCTTGTGGCACATAATAAGATTCCCCTTGTTTTACTCCAATATGAATTTGTAGTTCACGATCTAATGAATCAAATATTTTTTCGGAAACCATAAGTTCACAAACTCCTTTGAAATCATTTACTTTCCTTAATTGACAATAATGATCAAATGCTGCACTAAGTCGCGAAGCAAATTGGATATAACTTTCGTTTGAACGTTTTTTCGCTTTACGGAAATTATTTAAAACTTCTTGTGGGGTGGATTGAAATTCCTTTTATACTAATTTCTTTAATTTTTCATACATACCCAGTTCATCCTCACTTAAATATATCATTAAATTGGTAGCCTTTTCGCCTAAGATATTTAATAGAATTTCTGACTTAAATTGTTCTGGGACATTTTTGGTTTTGAAAGCTCTTTCAAGCGATTGGAAAAATAAATTAAACGATTCTGCTCGTGTAGGAACTGGTATTGTTAAAGTTTTGACTCTCTTTATCAAACTTTCTAAACTAAAATTCGAATCGCAATCACTATTCATCACATCAACCCTTTGAGTTACATATTTTTGTAAATTTGCAAGCTCAAGTTGTTTCTCTAATTGCGCGAGTTTAAGTCTTTCCAATTCTAGTTTCTGAGCTTCATTTTTCTCGTACTCTATTTTCTTTTCAATTATTGACTCAACCACAGTTTTTACGACTTCATAATTATCTTTATAAATATCGCTCTTTTCAATTAACTGTTTAATAGTAACTACTTTGGCACCCGAAGGAATACTAATTTCTAGTTCTTCGGCAACTTCAATTAATTCACTCTTTTTAAGTTTTGAAAGCATTTTGATTGAAAAGAGAACTCTGACTATATGCAACTCATAAAAACGAAACTAATACACAAATTTGGAAAACATAATAAAATAAACAAAAGTGTACTCACAGTTACCTTGAAAACGAAACGGAGATTAATCCAATAATGATGAAATCCAATAATGATGGCACACACAAACACACTTGGTAAAACGAAACACTAGGCAACTTTTTCACAAAAATTCACATTTCGCTGAGATACTACCTCTTAGCCGACGGACCACTAATGTCGTGATCAAACACTAAAGAACATACTTCTCTTCTAAACACCAGTTTATTCATACGCTCAATTAGTTGATCTATACATTTGACTGAAACATATTAGGACATCACTTCAAAACAAGCATCGGATGCCACTTCTCGAGCAAGAACACACTCCACTCTGACAGATAATAAAAACTAATAAAAAGAAAGAAAGTTCACGGACCGTAACGCCATCAATTGGCGTGAACATGAAACAACAGTGTTTGGAGAGAACCTCCTGATCATCATTGATATCCAGCCAAGCGTCCTTGTCTGGCCTTGCTTTTTAGAGGTCCGAGACCAATTCAATCTGCCTTAGCTCGTCTTCAGAGTTGCCATGCAAAAAGTATGCGCTTCGAGAACTATACTAAGATCTTCACCCCCTTGTTCCTGTTCTGCTGCTCCTGCGAATCCTTCCCATATTGTGGACTGTTTAGCAGGCTTGCCAAATAAATATACTGAAAATTAGGGACGGGTTAAATAAAAACACCGAAAATAAGGGACGGGTTTTGATAACTATACTACTGGGGAGTATGGAATAACCCTCAGGGAAAGGGGGTCCGGGAGTACTCCCGGAAATTTTAAATAGCCATTTTCAAAGCATTTCTTGTTCAGTTTTGTAACTTACATAGAGTTTAGGTTAAGTAAACAATAATGTAATTACATAGAAAATTTGCAAATGAAAAACAATTCTAAGTTGGTTTAGGCATATAGTACAAAACTGATTTTTATTTTATTAGTTTACTATAACTAAGTGCCCTTATAAAGTGTTAGGGACGTGTATGCAAAATTTCTAATTTTATTATTGTTCAATGTACATAATATAATGTGCGCAGGAAATCTTTGGGGCGACTTTTCAGTCATAAAAAAAGTTTTCGAATGAGCATGTTCCCACAGTCCATTGAATTGTATGATATATTGTGCTTTACTGTGGCTAATAACTTTAAATGTGGCTAATAGCTTTTAATGTGGCTAATAGCTTTAAATACAGTAGCTAACTCTACTAGAGCGATTTTGTCACTTTCAGAGGAAACTTTAGTGGTGAAAAACATTTACAGATTGCTCCTAGATGAAACAATTATTTTGTTTTTCTTGTGCTCGGCACCCTGAGCATGTTGAGTTACGTCACTCCGACCTCCATGGGCAACCGAAAAATCCTTATTACAATAGCTACAACGTGCCTTATTGGCGTTGTTGGGACTAGGCCTGAGCCAATCTTCGTCCTTCATCCCTAAAAGCACATAACCTTTTTTTCGGCCCATCACTATTGGATTTTGAACGTTTACCGTTGCCACTGTTCATATTCAAGGATTAGTTTTATAACAAACACTTAATTCAAACGCCACAATATATCAACACCATCACACACTAATATGCATTCGTATTTAGCACTAGACAGACTGTTGTCGTTGTGACGTTTGGATCCTGGCGCATACAGACCACCTTCTCCAGTGTTGCCAACCTCTACGTAGCGCCCCTCCCCTAGCGCCATCTTGAAATCCCCCTGTTCCCCACTAACACAAACTTGAGATGACCCTAGACTTTCCTAAAAAAATTCTGGTTCCAAATTGGCATCCTGTTTGAGAGATAAATTGAAATAAATAGAAAATATGCACTTACATAATGAAATGGAGGTTTATTTACATTTGACATATGTATGGAACTTATAATCTAATAAGAAAACGCTTCTCGATTGTACAAAATATTAAAAAATGTCCCCCCCCCCACAAAATGCCCCTAAAAAAATCCTTTTCATCTAACTTATCCCCAAATTTAGGGGGAAAACCCCCAAGTTGGCAACACTGACCTTCTCGCCAAGGGTCTGTTCACATAGGAGTCCGGTAGCGGAAGCGTTAAAGTATTGAAATATATTTAACCAATGACAAACCTCCAAATGATTAGCAACGAAATTTTTAACGCCTATGATTGGTTTATTTCCGTCTCAGCGCCATCTTTCCTTTTACACTTTCGGACCGGATGTGAACAGGCCCTTGTATGCGCGCAACTCATATACAATAAATTTCTCATTTCGGCGAAAAACGGGACTTTTGTCGTCCCGTATCAAAGTTCCCCGGGAAGCGAGACAAAATTTACAAATAAGGGACTGTCCCTTAAAATCCGGGACATTTGGCAACCCTGCTGTTTAGGTACCCCCGTCAGCATGTTTGCAGAAGAACAGGATACTGCTGCCCCCTTTTGCTCACACGACAAAGCCTAGTCCAGGGGACTTATCAACAACAACGCAATTATCTTTAAAATAAAATTAAAATTTTGTTTTTCTCTTAATATGTTACATGAGCAATACAAAGGGCCTCATTTAGTTACTTGTTTTAAATCCCCCTTTGAGGAGTATGAAAAGTTTGTAAAATATGTAGAAGGGACCCTAGAAAACTAAGCAACGAGTTCATTTTTTAAATTTAATAGATTGAATGCTAAAACCATGTTTAGATATCCATATCAGACAGGAGCCTAGAATTTCGAATCTTCTTCTTGGAGCAGGCATCCCGTATCAGGTGATTCCGATGACCTGATGTCCATGGTAAAGCCTCGCCATAAGAGCCCTATAACGTTGATTTTGCAGCAGTTCGTCCATCTCCACCTCAGGGATTCTCGAACCATATCGGTGAAGAAGTATCTAAGCAGTATGCGCTCCAGTTCTGCCTCCTTTGCCGGGCAGATTGGTAAGTCATTCAGATGTAACTGGGATAGGTAATGGCCGATTACTGTATTGCCGATTCTGGCCTCCCAGCAACCGTAGCTACAGCCCAGGACACTTCTTGATTGAGCCTCGGATTTGCAGGCGTTGGCTGAATACGGAACAGCAATCGGCCGTACTAACCGTCCTTCACCTTTCAGTTTATTCTTTCTGAATCACGCCTGATACTGCCTTTTTGTACCGGGTCAACGATCGCTGAGCAAGCTGCAGCGGACCCATGCTGTCTGTCAGTTTGGCTATCTCGTGCTCCCGCTCGTGACCTGCTACTCCGGAGTGGGTTGGAGTGCATTGAAAAGCAATTCGTTTTCCCTATTCCTCCAGCTTCTCGAGTGACAGTCTTCTTCTTGAATAGTCCCCTGGTTCGGGTTTGCTTAAGTTTCCCATAGCAGATCGCGAGTTAGTGAGGTTACATATTTGGATTTTGTTTAGTTTCTGGCAGCAAATAAGAGTCATTTTAGGGCCAGCAATTTGGTGTCCTTACTAGATGTGACGTTTGAAGGGATGTAATAACTCTCGCCTGTCTTTTGAATGTAATATCCTGCTCCAGCTTTACATTGATTCAGGCCCGCTGATCCATCGGTGTAAATCATTATAAAGCCGTGATATTTAGAGCTTATCATTTTCAATGTTTCACATCTAAGCGCCTTTGCCACATCGGCTTTCGGCAGTTTATTAGGCAGATTAATTGAATAGAATCTACAAACTGATTTTTAAGATTATTTCTTTACAATACAATGCAATAAATGTTTAAAAATAATTTTGTACATTAATACCTACGATAATAGCCTAAACTGAGGCACTTACTGGAAATAAAAAAAGCCTAGGAAATCCGCTTCCAACACTGTTTTAAATATAAAATAATAGGTCTAGTAAAATCACAAATTTTAAGTAATGTAGTATACTTTTAAGAAATTATGAGAAATTAATAACAGCATGAAAATATAAAAGCGAAAAATATGTATCGGAAGAAAGAATGAATATTTATAACATATAGATTAACATAAGTTAATAGTAAGTGAAAAGAGATAACGGACAAAGAAAAAGGCTTTAGGAAGTGAATGAGAATAATAAAATTCATTATGCAATCCATATTAATGAAGTATACGAATATGTGAAACGAAACTAAAAAAACGGGGATCAAATAAGATGTTGAGATTAAGTCTTTATGACATTATTTGATGTTAAATCACTGGCGTTAATCTCTTTATTTTTATGAAATAAGTAATGTTTCCCAATTCAAATTTTGAAAGCGATTTTATTTTTGGTGTATTAATTAATTGATATAAAATTTAAACTATAAACAGATAAATGGGACTTTGTAACTAGACAAATCTTAAAAAGCGTTAAATGTATTAATACTAACTTTTAAGAGCAATTAAATGCACGTAAATTAATGTCTCTGTATGTAAAAGAATTTACAATGCTACATTCTTATAATTCTTTTAAATAACATGCACAGTTTTAGGTACAAATATGTATGACTCTGAATAATATTACAAACTTAAACCACTGACAACATGCTTGTAAAGAAATTAAATATTTCTCTAAAAGTTTAGCATTACATTTTAAACTCCATCAAAATAGTAGCTTTCATGAATTCAAGTTTAAATTTGCGTAAAGAAGTGATTTGATAAAAAGAACAACACTAGTCTCCCCCAATACGAATCATGAAACACGCACATACAAAAAAGATTTTTCCTGTTCTAAAATTTTAAGGTTAAAGATCGCGTGTAGGACTTGCATTTTGTAAAACGCATAGCTCTTAGTTTCCAAGAACTAGAGGAAGATTAAACTTTCATCAGTAACTTGACAGTTTTAGTAGTGCATTAAAAAGTATACACTTTTATCTGATGAAAACTTCTCTTGCGATGTAAACTTCGTAAGTAGTAAAGTAATGAAGTTATAAAGTCTTTACGATGGGAGATGATAATTTAAGAATTTTACTATGCTCACTTAGTCTCTGAATTAAGCTGATATTTATCTCAAAACATTTTCCTTTTAAGAAATATTTTCACAAACGATTTTGTTTCATATAATATTTTTCTTTTATAAACATTCGTTTTTCAATGCAGAATTGTTTCAAAGAACTTATTACAATTTTTCATTGAAAGCGTATTATTTAGTAACATGCGTAAAATCTTTTTTATAAGAACATTCCTAGAAACTAATCCGTATTTCCCTTTTTAATTTATTGCGTTGCTTTAGCGAAATATGGTTTAAAACTTGAGCAAAAAATATAAATTTGTAAAATAAAGACAAAATCAAGTGCATAGAAAAACGCTTAAATAATAATTCAAAGAAATAACAAAAGTGTATAAATTATTGTAATTTGTGTTCATTATGAGTTTTATTGAATATGGTCTACTGTTCTAATTTTTTTCCAGTAAAATTTCTGAACAAAATCACAGAGTGATAAATTATAGTAAACAAAAGTGCATAAATTATTGTAATTTGTTTCCATTATGAGTTTTATTGAATATGGTCTACTGTTCTGATTTTTTTCCCAGTAAACTTTCCCAGTACAAAGTTATAATGACTATAAATGGAATAAAATGTTTAAAATACGATTGTTTATATATAATGGGTATAACTATCCCGAGAATATATCCTAAAACTATCTTTTAAGATATAAAAATTAAAATTTCTTTGTTCGTTAGGTATTTTATTAATCCAAAGTTTCAGAACGCGTTACAACTACAATGATTACTCTATTTGCCTACGATGTATAACTGCTAAGTTTACTCACAAAATAGGGTTCATTCCCCTTTAGAGTGAGATCAGCTTAAATGACAAATCCCGTTGATAAATAGAACATTAATAAGTAAAACTTATTCCATTTATCATAAGTGTACAATTAACTAAGTAATTCCTTCTGCTAATGGGAACATTTCCTCTCTCACCTCTAGCCATTGACTTTATGTACAAGGACTAGAAAATTTAAATACTGCTACGAAATGCATCGTATTATGCTGTGCTAAATTAATAACAAAAATTAGCCAGATGTGTTTAGAAATATCCACTTCTAAGAAAAAAATTAATGATGATGCTGGCGAAGCGTACCCGAAAACCGACTCTCTTTCAAAATTCACATACCTACTGAGCTGACTTGCTTTAAACCGACCATCACCATGGGAACAAGTAATACAAGAATTTTAAGATTCGACTTAATCGTACTGAAATTTTTGCTGGTGTAATTTAGGGAAATAAGTAAGCAAATGCCATCATTACAAATTGGAAACTTTAATATTTACTCTCAGGTTTCAATTTTTAAGTCAATATTCTTTAAAGAGGAAGCTGCAAAAATAAAACAGCTATCAGAAAATTTCCTAACATGGTTTTCAGAAAAGAAGCAGTCCTATACCTTGCCCTAAAACATTTGGCTCATGTGATGCTCCTTTCTCTCTCTTCGTGGCTTACGGTCCACATCCATTTATTTCTCACTTCCATGTAAGTGTTGAGATCTTCCACTCGACCTTTGATGTTGCCAACAGTTTCGTTATGTTCCTTAGGCTGTCTTGACATACACGATCTACGCCAGAATACGTCCCAAAATAGCCCAGTAGATGCTGATTGGTTGTCCCCTTCAACTTTCCATGTACTCAAACGACCCCATAAGAACTGGAGGAGTATAGAATGATATGATGTCGTTTTAGCAGAAATAGGAACCATCAGCATAGAACTCCTACAATGCCCATAAGGCGTTATTTTCCAGAATGTGCCGCCCATGCCGTTTAGTGCAGTGGTTTTTAACCTTTTTAATAGTCAAAACCCCCTTGAATCTGAAAATAAGCACCCCCCTAAAAATGTGTTTCTATTTTTTATTTAGGAAAAGACATTTATTGCAAGATAATTTATTTATTACACAAAAAAATAAATGCATTTATAATACATACTATATTATTACATATAAAACAATATCTACATTTTTAATGGCTACGTTGTTGTTGTGTGTTCATAATTATCGAGGCTCTTTTTTGAAAGAGCCACGCGTAAGTCATCAGATGCATTTAAGCAATTTCTGGCTTTTGTTTGGATGTGCAAAAGTGATGAAAAACTCATTTCACAAAGGTAAGTGGTGGCAAATGGTAAAAGTGTTTCTAATGCTGCTCTTGCCAATTCTGGATAAAGTTCTAATTGCGTACACCAGAACTGTTCTAAGTCCAGTTTTTCCAATTCCGTTTCAATACGTGCATTAGCTCGTACTGTGATAAGATCGTCTTTTAATAAAACGTTGTCGCCCATTGAATTTAGGTCAAGCAAAATTTTGGCTGTGAGAGCCCCCCACCCATTATTGGTATATGGGTATTAAGCTGGGATTTTTTCTAGACCTTCCCGTGGGACAGAGGCTCCCGGATTGCGCTTTCAAGACTTGCAAGCGGTCATATCTAGTGCCTCTCATTTAATGAGGACAGGAAGGACTTCGCCCCCTGCACCAAGTGCCACGACCACCAGGCTTCTGCAGAGAATATAATGGATTGCATGGGACTCTCTAGAGAGAATATCTATCGCGATTCTCTTCTTGTGAACGACTTCCTGAGAGTCAACTGACTTATGGATCTCGTCTGATTTTGTCAGACAATGGAGGATAGGCAACAACAACAACACAACAGGTCAAACAAAAATGGATTGAGAATCCATCTAATAATTTTGCTTATATTTCCCATCAAGTTATTCACTCAATTGGCAATTTTCATTAAAAACTTAGAACTTTCTCTTGCACCCCTAGAAATGTCCTCTCGCACCCCCGGTTAAGAACCACTGGTTTAGTGATTAGCGTCGCGAGCTTCCCCATATTGAGCTTGGACGGCCAAGGAATGGATGTTCCTCGCGGGGAGCTGCGTTTTTTCCCGTATATGGGACTCTTATGGCCAGTAGCCAAGAATCATGATGTGTATGGGCGAATGTACTAAGAACAAGTGCCCAACTCAAGAGCGAAAAAAGTTGTTTAGAATGTCTAAGTTTGTTGTACGTAGCAGTAATGGCAATGTGATGGCCAAGCTAGTACATGCAAAACAATCACGACACAAAAAAATGAGCCATAAGTTCATCCGTGACGAGAAAAAGAATGAATGAATTTGTCTTTTGTTTAGTGTAAATTTACACTGTTTTTTTATATATAGTTGGAGAAAAAAACAGCTCTGAGACCCAAGCGTGACTGTATTACTGTAGTTCGAAACAGCGATAGTTTAGAGGATGCAACAATTACTGCTTTTGACTACGTATAGAACTGATACATTCACTTTTTTAAATATGTAGAATAATTTTTTACAAGTTATATATTCATTAAGTTTTAGCTTTACTTTTATGGTCAAAACTTAGTTTTTAAGAATAGCATAACACACAAGCACAATCACATACAAATATATTATTGAGAAATATGATAAAAAAAATGGAACCACCTTAAAACTTATAGAGACTATCTTTGGTTCGTCTTCTACGGTTGGAATAATTTCTAGTTTTCTTGAGTAAATCAGTTGTTCCTAGCAAAAACAGAAAAAAAAATTTCCTTGATTTAGCAGACAACACTCGGCACGTGCTTAAACAATGTTTGGCTCTCTCCCAAGTTTTGTTATACCAAGGGAAAAATCAGCTGTAATTAAATGGGTTTTTGTGTCTTTCTTAGATTAGCGGTTTGTGGTAAAACACTTCAAGATAATATTTCAAGCTGGTCGCAAATGTTAAAAAATTGTCAAAAACATTATTTCACGGATTTATTTTTTTCTTTGCTTGAATAGTAAGAATTATGTATTTTATTTAACTGAATTTATGCTATATTTTTATAAATATCATAAAAATTGAAAAGTTTGGGAGAATTTTATCTGAGATTTAAAAGAACAAGATGCCTGAAGGAAATAATCTTGAAAGGCATCGACATCCATTATTTACAATATAAAAGCAATAAAGAGATTTTTTGCCCTTTTTGAAACTGAACTTAACGAAAATAATTCTTAACTGAAATTGAAACTATATGTTTACGAGCCAAGTTACGACTCTGAAAGTATTTATGCTGGTAAATTTGTGCTTAGATATAACTGTAAAAAACAGTTTTATAGTGTAGATCTGTCAGGAAAATTCTACATTTTTGGAGGGTGGTTGTCTAAGGAGAGGTCAAGTAAAAGAATCCTGGTTGCTTAATTGAAAATTTCAGTTTCATTTATTTTTTCCTGCGAAAATAATGAAAGTGTTTGCAGTACGATTCCGATACCCCTTCGATGATTGAAGAATTTCTAAAAGAGAAAACTTTTCTTGAGAAAAGCTTTCGTGAAACACAAGTCTTCATAGGGAACAAAAGAAATACTATTCTAAGATGAATAACTTAAAAAGATTTCTAGACTAAAATTACTTAAAATTCTTCTGAAGTAAATAAATATTTCCTGAGAAGGAAAAGAACAGATGTTCTCCGAATTATAACTAATCTTTATTTTTCCATTCTGTTATAGTTTTTTTTTATAAATTTTTTCACTTTTACCTGAAAGGAAACGGTGCATTTCCTTGAATAATACAACTAGGAAATACGTTAAAATTTTATATTATGTTACGAAGGTATAAAACATTGTTCATAGCGTATGCTTTTATGACTAACAGTTTATTGATTCTTCTCTTCAACAGACACAGCGCTTGCCAGATTTTGCGAAGGCATCAGGGAGAACAAAAAAATATCTTATTTTTGAAAATTATTGTAATTTATTCTTTTGAAAGTATTTTGGTAAAAAATAATCCGTATAACTTATTCATCGCAAGTCAAAGTAATTTTTGAAGGCTACAACGGATATAGCTCTCAACATAACTTATGGTAATGGAGACTCATTTTGATTCACTGTGATTAAATGCCAAAAAAATCGACGATTTTAAACTCCTCATCCAACGGAATAAGAATCGAGAACTAAGATAATGTAAAATTATGCGTTTTATTCTGTTTCCGTGAAACTATCGAAGTGATAAAAATTATCATAGATTGTAATGGATTTCTTTCTAGAACGGCACCCGAAACTAGAGTCTTTGGATTTCGCAGCCAACGTCCTGATGACTTGACGATCTTGACAAGTGAGGAAATCTCACATCATGAGCTACATTCCTCACATCTACCCAAAATTTCTCTTTCGGCCGAAGTGCAAGATGTTAGGTTTTAACATCAACAAAGAAGGGTACTGGCCGCATATATTTGATTATATATATATACTAGCTGAAAACCCGTACTTCGCTACGGAGTACATTCAAATTAAATACAACGGTCAATGCATGCAATTAATGCCAAAAATATGTATAAATATATTTATAATAAATACAGTGATCAAGTATGCAATTGATGTAAAAAAAAACGAAAAAATATATTTAAAAAAATCGTAATGGATATTTTTATAGACAAAATAATGTAGAAGAAAATATTCAAATTAAATCTAATAGAACATACTAAAGAATGTAGTACAGTTAATATAGTACAGTTTGAGGAACATATCTTTTACTGTATTTTAATATTTTTTTGGATAATGTCCAATCGTCTGTCGCATTAGCAAGAAAAAATATTTTTTATCTATTTCTTGTTATGCACGTAACGATAAATTACAAGGCGGGATTCGGTCCGAATAAGCGGCTGGTCCGATTAACCGCTGCTCCAATTAACCGGAATCGACTGTATGCATTTTTTTTTGGGGGGGGGGTTGCTGCTTTTTTCCCTTCAGGAACATTTGTTAATATAAGCTAAAACCCTTTTGTTACTTTCCTTTGTAATATGTATATTTAAACCTAGCTGTAAATTCCCCCTCCGCGAATTATGGAAACAACATTTTAACCAAAAAATTACTGATGCATGCAAAAACTACTCTTTTTAAATTTGAAATTGTTCTTATAATTCCTTTTTTCTCTCATATTTGCCACACAGCGATAATCCGAAAGTCCGCTTAATCGGAAACCAAAAGTCAAAAAGAACTAAGTTTACAATAAAACCATAGTGATACTAAGTAATATAAAATATATTTCTGAAAATTACAAGAAAATTCAAAGTTAGACAATGTACTGAACTTCATTGGTTTGAATACATCTGTTAAATTTTTTCGTCGAAGAGAAAAATACCCCTCCCTTGAAACCGAATTACGCCAACGCGTCTGAAAACTGGTGTCCGTTGGGGTCGCGGCGGAGTGTTGCTCTACGTAGCGTAGCGTTACATCAAATGCCTTCTGTTCGATGTCACCGTCTGCTTCACCTTCACTCTCGTCTGAGACGTTGACAGGTTCTTTCAAAATCATTTCAACAATCTGCTGATCGTCTAAAATCCCATTGTACAGCACTGTGACGTATTATTAGAACAGCTAACACTCTACTATACTGTACTAGGCAGCGTTCCGCTCTCTTATCACCCATTTCGTCCCGAGATTTGGTTATGTTTAGAGAGACCTTATAAAATAAACTGTGAAATCACACGTAATATGTAATATTTATGTAATCACATGTTACTATGTAATTTAAGTCTACTTTCAGAACAATTTCGCTTAATCCGAAAAGAGTCTGGTCCCAACCATTTCGGATGATCGGGACTCTACTGTATCATTAAATTTAAAGTTTCAAGAAATAATATAATGCAATAAAAGCGTAAGGGCTAATAAAATTTATATGAATCCAATTGATTACCAAATATTAATGGGAAATGGTTAATGTTAAATAAATAGAATTTCTAAATTCGCCCTAAACAATAAGAAATAGCCCCAAAACTGTTAAATATTGATCGGATAAAAAACAAACAAACATTGCAATTGATAACAGAATAGAAAAAAAACAAGCTTTATTCGAATTTCAAAAGTCGAAACAGCTTTCATTTTTAGGAACTGTATAACAAATCTCCCAACGTGCAAGCAATGACGATAACAAGAAATGCAGTAAGAACGTTGCCATTCTCACCGGAGAAGAAACTGTTAAGAATGGGAATCAACAAACCGAGAAATAGTAGAAAAAAATGTAAAAAGACACGGAGTGACGAAAAAACAAGAGGCGAAGAAAGGAGCAAAATTAGCCGACAAAACAAAATAAATTCTTAAATGAAATAAAATTTAAAAAATAGTACATAAAAGTATTACGATTTGAAGGGATATAAAGGAAAGGAATTGCTGTCATTAATGATGGTTTCTTACAGGAAACGCGGAAAACGCTGACAGGAACACAGAACTTCCTAAAATCCACAATATAATTAAATAGATGGGTACAAGTTTTGAATCTCGACCTGACGACGAACTATTAATTAGTTCGAAACCGTTAGATGTTTTGTGGATATTGATAAATTGCATGTACCTGTTTGATGCGTTACAAGCTGTAAAGAAATTTTCCAAATAATCTGGTTCAGAAATCGAAATGCAAGCGAACAGGATGGGCGTCTGAAAAAGTAAAACTATGGCCGAATTCCAGGAATGTGAGGCAATAGAAGACTTGGAAATATTTTCCTCCCCCATAATTTTTTTCAAAATAGCTGTTATGTTATTTGAACCCAAAGTTACGAACCCTTCTTGTTCTGCCAATATAGTCAAGACTACATTCATAAGGAATAAAGTAAATACTACAGTTATCATCCAGAGGGATAGGTCACTTAAAGAACAAAAATACAATTATTAATAGGTTTGCCGACAACCTTAAAACTAAACCGAAGAAGGAATTTTAAGATAAAAAATTTCAGCATAAAGGGAAGGAAAAAGTATTAAAAGAATATGCTTTACAATAGCATTTTAACGAAGATATCAAAAGCGTAAGGGGAAAGTATGAAATATCCCAATCCATAATCTAATGAAGGTTCTCACTCAGACCTATGTTTACCACAGAGAAATCCGAGGTTCATCGCTTTTCCTCAAGATGTATTACGGCACTCAGCTGTCAGTCAAGAAAACTTGTGAGAGAAATCATTCAACGACTCAAATACATCTAAAGCCGAACAAGTCCAACTGAGGTTTCGACTGTCAAGCCTCATTTACATGAAATGCCATTAATTTAAAACCAATCGTTTGGATTTCGTTATTCTTCTCCCGATATCCTTTATAAATGAGCAAAGACTAAGTTATTAGACTATTTCAGAGCCCTTCTTTGGGAGGACGAATGACTTATGACTTCTAATTTTACGATGACAGCATTATAAGGTCTTTATTAATGACAGAAATCGGCTCATCTTAAGCGAAGACAGAATTTTTTCCACCATGAAACATTAATTTCTCATCCGACGCTATGGAAATGAAGATTTATTGAAGTAACATAAAATATGGCGGTCGTTCACCGTCGATTACTTATTACTTAACTATAGGAAATGAAATTGTTTTGAAGGGAGCTATAAATCAACGCCCCATTCCTTTTGACACTTCAGGTTCTGACTATCGGATGCCATTGCGCTTATTAGGGAACTAAGTTCTTCGAAGTCAAGAAATGATGAAGTTTTATTGCCTAAACGTTCTAAAAAGGACTACGATAGTTTAATTTATTACAAGTATGACTTGAATGGGAATCTGCGATTCTCCCTGTCTTGTTTGTACGAAATACTCTCAGTGAAGTACGAAATCGAAAATAGCATCTTGTAGCTTACAAAAAAGATAATTTAGAAAACAGATAAGCGGGAAAGGATAAAGATTTTCCCCTGTAAATGATGCTTTACACTTTACTGTTCTTACAGCTCATCTATAGAAAAAAAATAACATTATTTTAGTCCACGAAAAACATATTTCAGCTTTTAACCATAACGAATTTTTTAAAAGTTAAATTTTTGATTCACATTTCTCTTTTTTTCTCTTGTGATTCTGAAACTCCGCATCTATTGGATATTGTTTAAAAAATTCTCTAGAACAAATTCTTTTTACAACTCTAATATTAGCTTAATATATTTTTCTAATCGCTGATGTTCAAGAGATACGAGTATTTGTGATTTCTAAAATTGACTATTTGCCATCGGGGATTAAAGGGAAAACTCTACTAATATTTGAAGAGTAAAGAAAATCCTATTTAAACCCGATTATCGGAAAATTTTTGCTCCCAAACAAACCAAACATCGAATCACTCCTAAAATAAAGAATTTAAAATTAAATCCAAATCCTTTGTTTAAGAACCGTGATTCTCAATTGGGCTTTTTCTCAAAGTGAAAATTTCCAATAGCAAGTCATAACAGAGGGATTATTTTTTTCTTTTAAGGATTTTTTACTTAAATCACCGATGTCAAATGTTTCTTTTCAATTTCCCATTGAAGTGATAAAAGATTTTTATTTCTTACGCGTTAATTGCGACGTAGCACTTAATAATGACTAAACATCTCAGCTCAGGTTATTTACACTTTTGTGAATTAGAGATTTGAGCAAGAAAAAAATATAACCTGTTTCTCATACAAACGAATAAAGCTTAAAAACCTTTAAAATGGGATTTGCTACCACTCATAGGTAACCAGAACAGTTTAAAACTTAATGAAGAATACAAAATGCTTTTCCGTAGGGGACATTTGATTCTTTTAAAGAAATTCATCTTTAGAGGAATAATATAATACTTCCTAATCTTGATGACGTATTTATCGACAAAAAAGTTTCATGTTTTCATAATTTTTGAATATGACAGTCTCAGTTTATCTTTATTTAGTTTCTGTGTACAGATTCTCGAATATTTTTTGTGGTTTAAACCTCCAAATAAATCCATTGCAAGTTGCAAGCACTGAAACAAAAATAAATTCAATAACCCATTTTAACAAATATCGCCAGCCAATCCTAACTTAAGCATGCTTAGAATCCTTATATCACGTAACAGTTGAGCAAAATTATCAAATACAAAGATGATTTTAACACAGCATGTAAACTATGTCATGTAATTTATCTCAAACTGCACTGAAAAGGAAAAATAGAGCATTCCAATAGATTCACTCAATTAACTGTAGCTCGTATATTTGAGGACTTTTTATTTTTCTGCATATAGTAGCTTAATTCATGCTAAGTCACGCAATAATGGCATTTTGAAAGCTTTCCGGAAATCTTCATGCCAAATATATGTGAAACAATTTTTCTGGTTGAAGCTGTAATCTATGTATACGATACAGTGCTTTTAAAACACTGATAGAACTCTTATCTCAAAAGATAAATTATATGTATCAATAACATTGATTAATAAGTAAATTTACTTTTGTAACATAGTATAATATGTAGATAAACCGCTTATCGTTAGCCCGGTAAACGATGAAAATTCGGTGTCTCTTTTGAATGCGTATCGCTTTCGCACCTTTGTAAAGTCGAAAAATCGTAAGACAAACCACTGTTAAGCAAGAAGCATCCTTAGGAGCCCATTCATAATTTTCATAAAATACTTCGAATCTAAATACTCAATTTGAGAAATACAACATTCTGGTCGCAATAGATGAAGACAGTAAAAGTGCAGTCTGTTTGAGTACAAAAGTTATCCTGAAATAAATTTCACTGATATTGTATCGTATGTGTCATTAAATGTAATTATAATTACTGCTTTAAAACTCTTTCAAGCGTTATAGCTCTGCATACCTTTAGGTAATTAATGCTGTAGTGTACATAAATTAATGGGAGAAATAAACGGGGCGCTGACCAAAGGACTAGTGTGCTGGCAATCGACCCAGAGCATGTGGGTTCGAATCCAAGTGTAGCAATGGATGTTTGTAGACGTTCGGCATTGGCTTGAAACTATAGGTCTCAGTCTAATTACTCCTTGTGTAGCGCTTTCAGCCAACCAATCATCCTGAGATATCAGCTTTGATGGCTCTCTTTTAAACAATAAGTGTGGGTACAGAGTGATTCTTGAAAACAGGCATCATAAAAAAAAGGGAAAAAGGAGAATTTTCGGATGCAAGGATTTTTTGCAAAGTGTCTTGCAATTATACATTAGGAATCAAGTTTTTTTTTATAGAGCATTAGTAAATCAAAGCCTTATTATCTCTCTTTTTAAAACAATTGAATAAAAAGCTATTTATTTATTGAACTTCATGCTAATGAACTGTGTGTATTTAAGTTTAATTTCATTAGAAGTTAAGAATTGCTCTTTTCCCCCAGATCTAACTCTTGACAATTATACTGGGGAAAAGAAAAGAGATTATTCAAAACCCTTAAAATCTAATTTAATTTTTTTTTACTATGGACAGCTTATTATTTTTTCTTATTATAAAATAACAGGCTTCTGAAGAACAGTCATTTGTTAGTTAAACATATTAAAACACTGACATGGTAAAAATAATTTATTTAAAAATAATTTATCTGGACTTTGAGAACAAACAATTCACTTAAAGCACTATATCACGGTTTCTTCGTAAACTTGTAATCATGTTATGTAATAAATGTTTCCATAAACTTTTAAAAAAGAGAGTTCATATTAATTATGACATGAAATGGCTTACTTTAAGACTGATTCATTCATTAAGAATCTTGTTAAAATACGGCAATATGCCAAAAGGCTAGCAAGTAGCCTGTCTATACTAGAGGTTATGTGCTCGAGTGCCACGTTTGTCTTGTTTTTCTAATCATTCGCAATCGGCTTCAAAGGTCCTGGCCTATATAAACCACTGGGTCTTAACCGGTTGTCCCCAGACTACAGGTGGCCTGGGAGAACCGAAGAAGTGGTCATCAAAGTCAGCAGTGTTAAGAAAAAAAATGGTTTCATCGTTTCAAAGCGATCGTGAATTCAACTGTTTAATAAAATCGTGAATAAAAAATTTTTTATTACCAATTTTTGTTCATCTTATAAAAATTCCTGTATATCTTCCTTTTCTTGACGCTTCTAGTACGAAAAAATGCCTGTTCTGTCTGAAAAGCACTAACATTTTTTCTGAGACGCGGAGTCGCAGCGTCACAGCAATTTTACAGCTAGTAAAGCAAATGCAAGATCCAAAATCTCATTAATTTTAAATTTTTCATAGGATTTTACTTTTGCTAATAAGTTTACCTTTGTGCCAAATTTGTTATTTAAGAACAATAACAAATTTAGTGCAAAAGTAAACTTATTAAAGATTTTGTAATATTTTATCAAAGTTTTCCATCACAAATAGTTATTTATACAGAAAATTTAACTCGTTTTTTTTCTAGAAAGGTTGGTTGGGAGATGGTCCCCGAAGAATATTTCTTTTGACAAGGGGCCCCTGATCAATAAAAGGTTAAGAAACACTGGCACAGACTAAGCGAGGCAAAAATAGAGCTATAAAATCATTTCACTCATATGCATTCCGCTAGAAACAAAGGAAATTCTTCTATAGGACATGTTACAGGGCAGCATCATTGTGAGTGGTATCACAAATTTGAAAGAGTATTAACCTTTTCCTTACGGGGTGGGATAGCATGTATTCCAAGAATACGGGACCAAGAAGGAATACATACATACATATACATACAGTGGTGGAAAAAAGTCCTGAACACACTTATTTTTTTGCTTAATTTTTGTGTTTGACTTAATTGTTCGTTATGTAATTATCGAACTATCTTAACTATCGTTAATGATTCTAATGTACTTTTTCATTCTGATTTCAAATCTGTTACTAGTTTTTTGATGCCGCAAGTATTTTTTGTAGTACAGCTGCCTGAACACAAGAATGTGTAGTATGTACAGAATAACACAATATCGAATAACATAATATACGTAGTAGAATAACACAAAAATTCTTACAAATACGGTATATTTAATATGCATTTTTAAAATTTGGTTGTTACATGTTTGAACATCAATATTTTATGGGCCAGCCATTTGATTTAATTACGGCTCTACATCTTTTTGGGCTTGGAATGCACCAATTTTACAAGAAGTTATTTCGTGACAATATGGTTGAAAGAAAATTTTAAATCTTCAGTTAACTCAGGTTTGTTTGAAGGTTTATTCTTTTAAATATCATAACAAATTTTATGTCATAGGTTCTCTATCTGATTAAGATCCGGAGACTGTCCTGGCCAGTTCATCCTCTTCATAGTATTGTCTTCGAACCATTTCTGGACTCCATTCGCACGGTGACATGGAGCTTTATCGTCTTGAAAAATCCATGACTGATCCCTAAATTTTTCTCTCGCTGTTGGTAGCAATTTATTTTGTATTATTTCAAAGTATTCAAAGTCTTCCAATACCACGAGAAGACATGCAGCCCCATATCTCACTTTCGTTGGGTGCTTTACTGTGGGCTTCAGACACTGAGGGCTGAATTCCACATGAGAACGTGGTCTTACATAGGCACTACTTTGGTTACCAGAAATACAAAATTGACTTTTATCATTAAATATTGCCTTTTCCCAGTCTTTAACAGTCCATAATGAAGGATTCCTTGTCCACACCAATCCCCTCTTGCGTTGAAAATCGGTCAGTAATGGTTTTGGGCGAGCTTTGCAGCCTCGTAATACAATTTCCAGCAGTCTTCCTCTCACAGTTCTTGGGCATACATTCACATTCGATATCTAAGTCCATTATTTCAATATTTGAGGTGAATTAAGCTTTCTGTTTGAAAGTGAAATCCTGTTCAATACCCTGTCTTCACGTAAAGTTGTTTTTCTCGGTCGTCCAGATCGCTCCCTGTCCGCAATATATTTTGTTTCAGAATATCTTTTCAACGTTCTCACGACAGTAGTATGAACACATGGTACTTTAGAAGCAGTTTGTCGCATAGAATAACCTTCTTCCTTCAAAAGTATTAATTTGAATCTTTTATTATCAGGTAGAAATGAAAATTTGCCAATAATTCCAATATTTTGTACACATGCACTTCAAATTGCAACACACAACTTCTTTCAATACACTAAAACATGCTGCACATTCTGCTTTCAACCCTTCATCAGTACTGCTCTCTGATTGGTTGGATTAACGGAGTATTCCATTGGTTGAAAAAACAGTCACTCGTTATTACAGTGACCTTGTGCTTGTCTTATCATGGTTTTTTCAAAATATCAATGAAACTACTTACTTTACGTGAATTCTACAAGCAGATTTGAAATCAGCATGATAAAATACATTAGAATCAATGACAATAGTTAAGATAGTACGATGATTTCATAACGAAAAGTTAAGTCAAACACAAAAATTAAGGAAAAAAAGAGTGTGTTCAGGACTTTTTGCCACCACTGTACATATACACACACACACATATATATATATATATATATATATATATATATATATATATATATATATATATATATATATGCAGGGGGATTTTTTTAAAACTTACTCTACTCAGAGCCATCTGTAGCGTGATGTATCAGCCGAAATTCCACCAAATTGATAGAGGGACTAAGGACGACATGGGAAAGAGTTTCCGTGAAAAAAAAAGTTCCAAAAGTCGCCGATAGGGGAATATATGGCGCTGTTGTTGTCGGAGCACCTGAGAATTTGCATAAAAGGCAAGTAAAGCATCAAAATGCAAATTCATGACTACGTAGTCGACAGCAGCACCAGTATTATGGGCTATAAAATGCGGAATCTGTTGCGCCTTCGCTTTGCAGAAGAAAGGGTCATCAGCCGCTTTTTACCGCTTGCATGGCCACCACTCTCCCCGGACCTAACCCATGTGACATTTTTATGTGGGGATATTTAAATTCTAAGGTGTATCTTGGGGGAGTCTCGATCTTGGCGGCCCGAAAGGACAACATTACCCGGACTTTGATGAACATTCCTGGTGACATGAGAGAAGTGAATTTGGTGCATAAAGTGGTGCTGCAGTGAAATATCTTTGTTACTCATTTGCCTGCTTACAACTTTTTCGGTATTCATCCCTTATCTTTATAGCCCGATATACTGGCGCTGTTGTCAACTATATAGTCGTGAATTTGTATTTTGGTGTTTTACTTGCCTTTTATACAAATTCTCGGGTGCGCCGACAACAACAGTGCCATATCTTCCCCTATCGGCGACTTTTGGAACTAATTTTTTTTCCTCACGGAGACTCTTTCCCATGTCGTCCTTAGTCCCTCTATCAATTTTGGTGGAATTCCGGCTGATACATCGCGCTACAGATGGCTCTGAGTAGTGTCAGTTTAAAAAAAATCACCCTGTATACTACACACACACACACACACATATTATATAGATGTGTGTGTGTGTGTGTGTGTGTGTGTGTGTGTAAGTAAAACAATTTATTTATTTATTTATTCCAAAATATACACAGTTTAATGTTACGTTAGCGTTTAAATGATTATTTTTTAATCATAATTGAGAAAAAAATAAAAGGTTAACATTGCTTTGATTGTTGAAATGAAAAACCGGGTTTATAGACATTTGAATTATCTTATAGTTAGGAATAAATAATAATTTTAATTTTTATCAATCCCACTAAGCACAATTGTAATTCTACATTTTTTGTAGTGATATGCATTGTCCCAACATAAAGTTACATTACGCCACAAAATTGTGATCGTATTAAAGCATTTCAAAATGGCAGTATAACATCCACTCTGCCAGACTATCCCAAAAATTTGATTTACCAAGAAACACAAGGATCTGGCTATGCAATCAAACTCCAGACCTCCTGATGGACATTCATATTGTATCATTGCACACGGATTTTTTCACGGGAACTCTTTCCCATATCATTGTTAGTCCCTCTATCAATTTTGGTGGAATTCCGACTGATAGATCGCGCTACAGATGGCTCGGAGTAGTGTCAGTTTAAAAAAAATCACCCTGTATATACACAGTATGCCCACTAAAGTCCCTTCCCTCCCTCTTAACTTCGGAACGGCTGCTGATATATTCATAAAAGTGGTGTCTAGGTATAGTAAAGTAGCCATGCGCTACTGAATACAACCACCTACCGCGCCACCTGGCGGAAAACAGTGGAGTTAGCATTCCTATCTCGAAAACGGAATGAGATAGAGGAAAAAAGTGATTTACAAAGTTGTAGAGCATTATTGAATTAGTAAGAAAAGACACCTTGTGGACATTAATGCGAAGAATAGAATGGTTAAAAAGCGCATTTGTTTTTTCGTGATTTCCTACACTGTGACGTCACGAAACTTGAACGGAAGGAGAAATGATTATCTTTCGGGCAAAACACGACACCGCAATGACGGTGAGAAGTTTGAACATCTCAAATAAAGGTATATTGTTAAAACTAGTTGTTTTTTTCTTTCTCAGATCGTTTTGTCACGTCACAATGTAGGAAATCACGAAAAAACAAATGCGCGTTTTCACCGTTCTATTTTTTGCATTAATGTCCCCAAGGTATCTATTTGTACTAAATCGATGATTTTCTAAAACTTTGTAAATCACTTTTTCCCCTATCTCGTTCCGTTTTCGAGATAGGATTGCTAACTCCGCAGTTTTCCACCAGGTGGCGCGGTAGGTGGTTTTATTCAGTAGCGCATGGCTACTTTACTATACCTAGACACCACTTTTATGAATATAGCAGCAGCCGTTCCGAAGTTAAGAGGGTGGGAAGGGACTTTAGTGGACATACTGTATATGCATACAAAGGGGGTATGAAATTTCCTGTTGTAAAGAGGTAATCGCAGAAATGGGCCCCGTAAGCTAAAGATTAATATGCTAAAGTTTCATGGGTCTATATTTCCTACATTCATATCATGCTTTTAAAATGTAAGTAAATTCAATTATTCTGTGGTGATAGATAAATTGATCAATAATTATGAACTAAATGATATTGAAAGATTTATTAAATAATCATTATAATTAGGAACTTTTTAAGACCTGAAAGAAATACTTTCGTTTGGAGAATTAGCATTTAAATATACCGTGAGAAATATTTTGATGTATGTAATGCGATTGTTATTAATAGTATTAAGAATAATGAAATTATTCAGTGGCTTATGGGTTCTGATATTCTTTCTAGAGCAGCATTTTACAAACAAAAATTAAACAAGCCAAAACGATACTGCAAAGAACTGCAATCTGTCTTTAGGCCATTTACAGTTGATTGATATTCTCAACGATGATCATTTATGTTAATCGAAGAAAAAGTAGGGAAAATATGCAAATCATTATTGCGAAAGTTTCACTGAAGGCTAATAAAAAGAACAGGGATAAAATATTTTGTTTCTTTTCCATCAAAAGATTGATAAATGCTTTCATACATAAGCTGATTCATTAATTCTGAAACAACGGAGGCTGAAAAACTGTGATGGAAATTTGCGCTATCCCAATTGCACCTGTTGTATTTTCTTTTCGTAAAAATGCTTATTTTATTCAAAACACGTAGAGGTAAATGTTAAAATGCAACTTTTAACTAAATATTCTGGGTGTAGTTTCGTCTCAGAATATTTAGTTAAAAGTTCGTCAGGAAAATATGCCTTAAGTTTTGAAATATAGCTTTATTATGATTTGAGCCTTTGCACGAGTTAAATTCTTCATAGATGCAAAAAAATTAATGTAAGGAAATGGCAGCTTTAAAAGCTTTATTAGTGATCTTTACATCAATCCACATTCACAGCTTTTAGCTTTTTACGGATAGTACTCATGAATCATGACCATGATTACCTATTTATGTTTCTATGCATGTATGCATCTTTAACGGATACGGGAAGTATGATTTTTTTGCAAGGAGTGGTAAAGGAGGTGATATCGAATATTATTTTACGTAATAAATAAAAAATACTTCAAAGACTTACACAATAGTATTAGTTAGCCAAGTGGTAGAAAATACGAAATTCATTAAACACTTGAATGGACTTTAACTTATTAGTAAAAGATTCATGAATGGGAAGATTTCTGCCTGTTTTTGGATGGGATGAGCATAAGAGCTTCTGCACATGGCTGATGAGCAGGAAGGAAAAGTCAGGATTTTCGCTACCGACAGATTATGGCGCTGCAATTCTGCAACCTCTTGTACAATGATTCGTGGTACTCGTGAACCAGGATTACAAATGTGTAAAAAAGGGTGTTAATAGTTCTGTAATGAGCTGCCTCTTCTCTCAAAGTGGTAGTCCTCCCTGTGACATTAACAAGTACGATATACTGTCTATCACAGTAATTACTGAATTCGCTTTCGGAGTTGAATCGTGTTGCTATAGACCAGGGGTTCCCAACCTTTCTCCTACATCGACCCCTTTTAAAAGAATGATTTTCATCATCGACCCCCTCACATTTTTCTCTATAATATACAGCATACAACATAATTACTTTACTATTAGCTTTATATATTTGGCCATAAAAACGGTTCTCATTGTAGTATCGACTTAATTTTTTTAAAGATTCCTTACATTCCATTCTTTAAAATTTAATCATAATAAAAAATAGAGTTTTTTGAAGGTTTTAAAGGAATATCTCCCCTCAAGGTCCAGTGGATTTCCCCTGTTCTGCCCAGTTTTGGTACACAAATAAAAGCCGACGGCGGCATTCGATACATATACAAAAGCTTCATGACATTCAACTTTAGATGCGTGGATCACTCCGTCCTATGCAAATCTGTATTTATACATACTAAAATGGATATTATTACATAATAATTACATTCCTAAAAAGTTAAATTAAATTTTGAAACAGAAAAATTTATCATCGACCCCCTATAGACCCCTGGAATAATATAGACCCTTTTTAGAAAAATAGGTTTTTAGATAAAAAAATAGTTCTCCAACATTCTGATTAATGGAAAAAAAATCCTGATACGTTGAACATAAAAAAATTATGCTTCAATAAGTATTCACTTCAGAATTTCATCTTCCATTGTTCTGGTGATTTCGATTGAGCTAGGGAGGGTTTCTGAGACATTCTATCTTTATTAAAATGGCTTTATTTCCTGAATACATTAGGTTAATAAGTTAACTACTCCTAGTAGTAAAGTGGGATCCCTTGTTTTGTTTTATCAACGAGAGGTACTGCTCAGGGCCCACCGTTTGGAACTTGTACACGGGATCCTTTTCCCCCAAAGAGATTTTTGAAAAAGTAATTTTTCGAAATAACCTAGCAATAGTGTTAGAAAGGCAATCTGCTCTATTCTTTACAAGTGCAAGGCAAATTTCAACGTTTCAAATCACCATGGGGAAAGACATCGATGGGAGGCATATTATCTGGAATTCCTGAATGTGCCATAAGCATACAAGTATACTGATGTAAGTTGATATGTATAATACCAGGATTCTTTGCTTCAATATTTCTTTATTCTGAGACATAACATAGTAGTCAGTTTTGGGTCGCAATTTATATTTCAGTAACACCATAGCTCACTCTCGATTTTAGTGGCATGAAAGAAATTTTCCTATGAACTTGTTATATGCTGTGACGAATTAAAATAATTCGCACAATTAAAATCTCTGCAGCTGCTGACACCGTTGCACCGCTAACGACCGTCAGACCAGCACCCATTGAACCTGTCGCAGGAGGGTAAACTTGGAAGAAAAGGGATCGCACAAATAAAACTCCGCAGCTGCTGACACCGCTGCACCGCTAACCCGCCCCCATTGTACGTGTAGCAGGTGAGGGTGTGTCACGAATAGTTATTCGTAACTTTCAAGTCATCTGAGTAATTCAATTCATGTAATGCAAACCGCCCTTTTGTTTATCAGTAAATAATTGAGCAATTTGTAAAGTAGCCTGAAAGGCGAGCAATCATGAATATGGCAACCTTTGGCGTTTGCCCAAGCTACCTATCGTGCCAATTTGGCGTACTTCATTTGTGCCCAGACAGGTTCTTCATAGTGAGTCAGACACATTTTTTTTTTTGCTCTAGAAGTTGCCGGCCCTTTTGCTGGCTTGTGGCGTGCTCAGCACTTCCCATATTGGGAAAGGAACGACTACTAAAATGTAGTGTAATGTGAGTTAGTTTTTTGTGTTCTTTCTGTGACCATACCATTTTCTGATTTTTTCGGTATGCTAAACGTAATAAACCTTTTTTTAAACTATTCATTTGAGTCGGGACTTCCCTTAGTGTTAACTTCCTTGTGTTATGTATGTGTCAGGATAGGTGACTTTATTTCAGGTTGTAGTATCACCTATTTTGTTTACAACGCTTAAAAATTAAGTATTACCACTATACGATTGTCTATTTGTGCGATTTATTTACTATGCACGTTAACTTTTCCTAATTTTTGGCACATGGCTGCAGGCGTCACGTGGTCATATTCTCAACGTGTAGTACCGCTTGCTCATCTTAAAGTCATTTCGTAATCCTATTGCATCTACCATAAATTTTATGTACATGCTTAATTATGTCCACTACTAGTTTTCAATTATTATTTCTCACTTCATTAATTTCCCCATAACAAAAGTTTTTATTCGTAATAATAATATTCAATTCCATAACTGGTGGTAGCCTAAACAATCCGTAACAATACCTTTTTGTATTTCGTAACAATTGGAGCCGTTTGACCAGCTCTGAGTTAATTGCAAATACTAATTTATTTTTGGTGTGGTTCCCTGACTCAAAAATAGTGAGTTAGTAATTTTTTTGTGTAAATTTTTATGTATACTTTATTGGAAATATATTTAAAATTTTTTTCAACACTCTCAACCAGTGTTTTAGTATCTGTGAGTCATTTTACTTATTCAGTCCATTCATATTTATTTTATTGTGTGAAATTATGTATGCATTGTGAATTTATTTTGCTTTTTACTAGTATGTGTCGTATTTTTTTTCATAAGTATATGCATGTGTCACGTAAATTTTTTTATTTGTTGTATTATGTGTTATTTTAGTTAAAATTTTGCTTGAAGTAAGCTAAACCTACCGTTTCGTTTCACTGCTGACATATTTTTTTTGCTCGCCTGTGTTAGAGATAACTTGTTGTAACTTTATGCCTAGAACAAATAGTAGTATGATGTCTAGTTCACTCCCTTTTCAAATTAATATCGCTTCATGGGATGGCGACCATGAGACATTTAAATTGTTTAAGCATCAGGTAACGCAAGTCTCTGACTTGAATAAATGGTCGGCAACGCACACCACTGCATTTATAAAATCTAAACTGATCGGTGCTGCATTAAAGTTTGTGAGTTCATCCCAAGAACTATTGTAGTCTGATGACCCAAACTTTTCAGCGATTTTTTCCTCAATGAGGAGGACAACACTAATTATGCATGTGTGACGTTAAGTTTGTTACCTGCTGAAACTATTAAGAACTTTGCATATAGACTGTCGCAACACATAACTAAACTCTATCCACAAATCAAGGATATAAATGTGGGATGCCATCCATACAGCCCCATGCATGCCACTCTCATGTGGAGTGCGCCCCTGTAACCCCGGCGAGCGCCACCTAGCGGGCGCCGCGAAGAACAGAAGAGATAGACGATGTCTTGCTTCCGACGAGCGTGCACGTGTGTGTGCCGCGTTGCTTGTTTTTCCCCCTTTTAGACGTTAGTTCCCCCTGTAAATAATATCCCTCTTTAAATAAATGTTACATATGTTAACACTGTTTGTGATTATTCCCCCCAAAACCCCACAGATGGGGGCTCTGGCCTCCCTTTACCCTTTAATTCCCTAGACTACCACCCCTGCCTGCCGTGACGGTTTGAACGAAGTATTTTGCTGATGTGACTTTTCCACGGATTTCGACGGACTTATCAATTTTTCATGACGTACCGAAGACTGAGTTGAGATATACAAATTGTTGGATTATTCTGTTTAGAAGTCTGCATTCAGTGAGTACCATTTTTTTTTGTGAGTGTCGGTATGTGTTCAGTTTCACTAAACGATATTGTGCCAATCGCACAAGCACTCAGCTGTGCACCAACTAAAAGTATTAAATTATTGTTTTCGATTTGTTTTGATGATACATTTGATCGTTCATCCCGATCTAAATTACGCAATTTTCAGAATTTCCCTGTTACTTTCGATTTGAATTCCCGAAAGAAATCCATCCTTAAAACATATTCATTAAATGATTTTATCTGTGTTGCTAATATTTTGCATATTGATTCCGACGGTTCTAAAGACAAACTACGTGATTCCATTTTTGACGTACTTTCGAATTTGACTTCCTTTCAACCGAGTTCTGACTTTGATGAGAATGACGAATTAGCGCCAAGTTCTTTCGCGCAGACACAACAATCAGATACGGCTGCTGCTCTCGCCACAGTCGAAAAAGCTTATACGAATTCTTTTTCGCCTAAACAACAATCCGAAATTGACACTTCCGTTCCTTATTCTAATTAAGGCTTGTTTTGAGAGATGTTTCCTGTTCTATGCGAAAATTTACTGGTAACAATGCGTATACTATTCAAAGCTTTTTGCGCGACGTAGAGGATAATTTATCTCTTTTACCAGAATTAACAGATCAACATAAAGTGATTTTTGTCAAAACTAATATTTCTGGATCCGCTAAATTATTTATTCAGAGCCAACGTAATCTAAACACTTTGAGTTATTTAAAAGAAGGTTTAATTGAGGAGTTTGGCTCGAAAATTACGAGCGCTGAGTTACATCGACAGTTGCGAAATCGAAAGTTAAAACCAAATGAATCTCTTACAGAATATTTAATTGCTCTTCGCGAGTTAGCTTCGCAAGCCCTTGACTTTGCCGTGGACGACGCTAGTATAATTGAGTATTGCATAAATAATATTCCAGACGCTCCGTGTAATAAATTAATTTTGTATGGTTGTACTAACTTTACGGAATTCAAACAGAAACTCAAAATTTATGAAAAGATTTTTGACAGAAATAGATGTAAATCCTCAACTGACCATTTCGGTTCTAACTACATACCTCGTAAACGTGATGACGTGTATCATAAAATTTCAAACCCAAGACGTGAGATGAAACCAGAAGCATTTCGTCCTCATGCTCAAAGTAAACAAATGTGCTATAATTGTTTTAATTTTAACCATTTATCTAAATTTTGTCCAGACAAACATCGCGGTCCAAAATGTATTTCTTGTGGAAATTTTGGCCACATCGCTGCAAATTGTTCAAAATCAACTGATTTACACACACAGAGAGAAACTAATGTTAATACGCTGAATTCAACTGCTTGAAATTTAATGTACAAGGATGTTACACTCAACCATGTCTCTTTCAACGCGTTAATCGACACAGGTTCGATGGCTACGATTATGTTAAAGCGAGCGTATACTAAAATTGGATCTCCTGTTCTTAATTACTCTAGTACATTGCTTACGGCTTTTGGCAATGGAAAAATTAAGCCGCTTGGTTCTTTCAAATCCCAAATCGTTATTGATGGTCAATTGTTTACCACTGATATTTGTGTTGTTGACTATAATACTATGCCAGTAGATTTGATAATTGGTATGAATGTACTTGCACGGGCTGAATTCACTATCACTAAAGACGGACTTTCGATTCATAAACCTTTAGATCTTGACGCTATAGACGAAGACGTTACTCTTATTAGTAATATATTGGTAATAGATGATTCTAGCCCTGATATAGGCCCTAGTGCTACTAAACAACAGAGAAATACCATTCAACACCTCGTGACCAATTATAAACCCCATAAAATCAAAACTACTAATATTGAAATGCATATACAAGTTGATACTTCGACTCCCATCTGCTACAGACCACGACGTTTACCATTTACTGAGAGAGATATTGTAGATAAACAAGTTAATACTTGGATTCAGGACGGCATAATAGAACCCTGTTCATCAGACTACTCGAGTCAGGTTGTTCTTGTTAAAAAGAAAGACGGAACCCCACGACTTTGCATTGACTATAGATAATTAAATAAACATATAGTTAAAGATCGATACCCTTTACCTCTCATTGACGACTTACTCGACAAACTTCAGAATGCTCGTGTTTTCAGTACTCTAGACCTTAAAAATGGATTTTTCCATGTTAATGTTCATAAAGACAGTCGACGTTATACTTCCTTCGTGACACATTCAGGTCAGTTTCAGTTTCTTAAAGTTCCCTTTGGTCTTTGTACATCACCTTCCGTATTTCAGCGATTTGTTAATACAGTCTTTAAAGATCTCATTTTATCAGGTCAGATATTGTTGTATATGGATGACTTAATCATTCCTGCTAAAGATGAAGAGGAAAATATTGAAAAAATAAAATCAGTCTTTTCTGTCGCTTCTGACTACGGTCTTGAGATAAACTTTCGAAAATGTAAATTCCTTCATACACAAATTGAGTTCCTTGGCAATATTATTCAAAACGGACAGTTATTTCCCTCCCCTATTAAAACAGCCGCCGTTCTAAATTATCCGGAACCAAAAAATCAAAAAGACGTCCAATGTTTCCTTGGTTTGGCTGGTTATTTCCGTAAATTTATCCAAAACTTTTCAGTTATCGCTAATCCCCTATCTAACCTTCTAAAAAAATCTACTATTTTCCATTTTGGTGTAAACGAGAAAAATGCTTTTTATCAATTGAAGCAATGTTTGGCTCATAAACCCGTTCTTAATATTTATAATCAGAAAAGCGAAACTGAATTACATACTGACGCTTCTATCCATGGTTTTGGATGCATTCTTCTTCAGAAATCCACTGATGATAACTGTTTTCACCCTGTATATTATGCAAGCAAATCTACATCAGACGCTGAGAAAAATTACTCAAGTTATGAACTCGAGATGTTAGCCGTAATTCATGGATTGCAAAAATTTAGAGTGTATCTACTTGGTCAACAATTTACCATAGTTACAGACTGTAACGCCTTCAAACTCACTATGAGCAAGCGCGATCTCAGTGCTAAAATTGCTCGATGGGCGCTATTATTAGAAGATTACAATTATACAATTCAACATCGAACTGGAGCGAAGATGGCTCATGTTGATGCGCTAAGCCGCTATCCGACGATGCTCATTACCACCGATTCATTGACTTTCGAAATACAAAATGCTCAGTCACACGACCCTAACATTCAAGCAATTAAAGAAATTCTTCAAACTAAACATTATAACGATTATTTTATCAAAGCAAATGTTCTCTACAAGTTAGTTGACGGTTACGAAGTTCTAGTCCTTCCAGACTCTATGCAAGACGGCATTATCAGAGACGCACACGAGAATGGACATTTTGCTACTAAGAAAATTGAGGAGCAACTCAAACAACAGTTTTACATACCTAATTTAAAAGATAAAATTGCCAGGTGTATTGCCAACTGTATTCCATGCATCTTGACGAACCGCAAGTGTGGTAAACAAGAAGGACTCCTACACCCTTTACCAAAAGAGGACACCCCACTCCATACATATCATGTCGATCACTTAGGTCCTCTCGCTACTACTTCTAAACGCTATAAATATATTTTCGCTGTTATCGATAGTTTCACCAAATTTGTATGGCTTTACCCGACGAAATCAACTGACGCTGCAGAAGTACTCTCTAAATTAGAAATACAGAAACAAGTGTTTGGAAATCCCGTCCGTATTATTTCCGATCGAGGATCTGCCTTTTTATCTACTGCCTTTAAAGACTTTTGCAACCATGAGAACATCCAACATTTGACTATAACCACTGGTCTTCCTCGCGCAAATGGACAGGTTGAACGTCTCAATTCTATAATCATTTCTGTTTTATCGAAATTGTCCATCCAAGATCCTACGAAGTGGTATACTCATGTGGCTGACGTCCAGCAAATTATTAACTCAACTTTCCAACGCAGCATTAAGACGACTCCTTTTGAACTGCTTTTCGGTACAAAAATGCGTGTCCGCAACAATTTCCAAATCACAGACCTGTTGAATGCCGAAATACAAACTGAGTTTATAAATTCACGTGACGACCTCCGCAAAGACGCCAAACAACAGATTTTAAGAGTGCACGACGAAAACCGTAAAACCTACAATCTACGACGAAAGTTACCTCCGAAGTTCAAGTTGCACGATCTTGTCGCCATAAAACGCACCCAATTCGGACCTCGTTTAAAACTCCATCCAAAGTTCCTCGGACCCTACAAGATCATCAGACTTAAGCCTAACGACACCTATGATGTTCAAAAGTGTGGACATTTCGACGGACCCATGCATACCAGTACATGCGTCGAGTTCATGAAACCATGGACTCATAACTTTACATAACATACTTTAATTTTGAACTATATTTCATTATTTTTTTCTTTTCAGGAATACTTCATTAGCCAGGATTGCTTTGCTGTTTAGATATTACTACATTAGTGTATATTTTTCATTTCGTCATAATAAATTGTCACCTGTATTTGTTTGTGCCCCTACCAGCATCTGGGGGCAGATGCTTTTTGTCGGATGGCCGATGTGGGATGCCATCCATGCAGCCCCATGCATGCCACTCTCATGTGGAGTGCGCCCCTGTAACCCCGGCGAGCGCCACCTAGCGGGCGCCGCGAAGAACAGAAGAGATAGACGATGTCTTGCTTCCGACGAGCGTGCACGTGTAGTGTGCCGCGTTGCTTGTTTTTCCCCCTTTTAGACGTTAGTTCCCCCTGTAAATAATATCCCTCTTTAAATAAATGTTACATATGTTAACACTGTTTGTGATTATTCCCCCCAAAACCCCACATAAATACTATCGATTCAATAAAATTTGTCCAATTTATGGCTGCTTTACCCTCTTCCATTAAAACCCAGCTTTCAAAAGAGGATGTAAAGGAATTTTCTATTGCTGTAAGGAGGGCTCAAACACTTCAGTAAAATGACTCTCATATTACAGGTGCTTCAAATTCTGAAGCAATGGATAATAATGCTGAAGTCTATTTGTTAAAACAACAGGTGTCAGCTTTGGAACAGAAACTTCAGGGTTTAGACCAGGGAGCGAGTTCCCAATGTACAAAAAATGACTCTCAGATGATTTCTAATGTAAGCCCACAAAAATGTAATTATGTAAAAAATGATAATGTAAGATATAATTATAATAACAGGTTACGTCACAATAACTCTAATAGTAAGTTCAAGCCTAAGTATAGAATGGTATGTCATTTCTGCGAGAAAGCAGGGCATACTGCAAAGAATTGTTTTAAACTAAAGCGTGCCTTGCAAATTGAGCCTAATAATTACCCTCGAAGAAATAATGTGAATAATAATGGCAGACCTAATTCATATAGATGTCATAATCGCAGTAATTATAATTCTGACCTTAATACGAATGCTGCTTCCTATAGTAGTAATTCTTTAAACTTTCACTGAGAGCTGATGTACCTGATGGTGTCAGTTCTCAACTATTGTCTCATCTATCAGTTTATCAGAACCTTCACCTCTTAGTAATATTTTATTGTATCCATAAGTTCATGAGTATATTAATCAAGGCAATAATGTCAATTTTTTATATATCTAACTAATGTGTCTAATGCCTCAGTACATCTTAATAAGAATATGGCAGTTGGCAGACTGCATGATGCACTGATTGAAAATGATCATGTAACCAATATAAATAAGCATGAGTGTTCTATTTTATGCACAAATTCAGATACTTCTGAACAATGTAATCTCATGTATAATGATAATGATACTTATGAATCAGTTAATTTAATTCAACCATCTGGTGAAATGTTAGAGACTAGACGTAAGGAATTTTCTGTCACTAATTTTGACTTAAATCATTTATCACAGGGTCAAAGACAATTTCTGTCCACCATTTTAAGTGATAATTTTGCAGCTTTTTTTGCTTCTCTCAGCACTCTTGGTCACACCGATAAGATTATAATTAACAAAATAAAGCGAAAAATTGGAGGCCTACTATTGGAGACCTACTATTGGAGGCCTACTATGGGAGAGCGCCTACTATTTCACAGCAGCAGCGCTATCTCTCGATTTTTGCACAGACATATCAAACGACCCTTGTGTGTATATTGTTTATAACTGAAAATCGTTCTTCGTTTTAAAACTTAAATGCAATAGTTCTTTACTCCTCACTATTCTAGAATACTAAATTATAGGTGCAGTTATATGCCGAATTTTAATGTGTAAAGAGAAGAAATATGATTAGTTTTAAGTATCTCATTCATCAAACTAACTAAACAGCATGTAAATATTTTAAAACATGTTTTCTATCTAAAAGGGTACATTTGATCGTCAACGTAAACACGCTGAAATCTTTTCAATAAAAATAATGAATATTTAAAAGATAAAATTTACTTAAATTATGAAAATACACTATTTTCTTTAATTCGTGTTCAGAGGAGTTCCTAAAGTTTTCTAAAATCTTATATAATGTACCGCTAAACGAGTTCCGATTTCGATATAATTTTTGATAGTGATTATTTGTTGAAACCGCAATATAACACTGCAAACAGGATGCGGTGCAATATGTTTTTTAAATATTCCATTCATACTCCATTTTTCAATAAAATTTTTAAACACTTCCGGTTTTTTTTTGTGCCCCAACAAAATCTTTTAAAAATGAAAACTTAAAATATTTTGTTTGCATTTAATTGCGTATTTTTTTCGCACACACACACACAAAAAAATCAATTTAGAGCTGTTACCCTTTCAAATTTTCTTCCGTTGAATTTAACTGGCTTGTTTTTCCTCTCATTGAGTATTCCTCACTTTGTTCCTCCAGCAAATGCCTTGTGAAATGTTACATTAAAAATTGTATTGAACATATCTTACTAAATTATTTAAACGAACAAAAAATAATTACTTAATGTTTCTTCACAAAGGCTTTAAATATTGATTTTTTTGTAAGTTTTATCCCAGACAATACTCTCTCGGGACAAAAGATTTCTCTACTAAACAATTTTCCTGAAATGAAGTCTATTACCAAGGTTTTTAATTTTTTTTCAAATTTCTTTACAATTTACTGAAATATTCATCTGAGACATTCCTTACAAAATACCATTTCTTATTAAATGGTTTTTGTTTACTTTTGATATAAACTTTTTTTATTGGGCTCCATTTTCAATCATAGAATCAATTTTTGAAGTAAACGTTTTGAGAATTTTCTTTGCTTCATTCGTTCAATGAAATGTGTGTCTTAATTTCGCACGAAAAGTGTTTGAAACTTGCATCCTGTTAAAATTCCTCAATGTGGAAAGAAAACTTTCATTTTTCCTTTTTGGCCATGTAAAACATCGATGTTTTTAGCATTATCGTATGAAACGAAAATATTTTTTCCTATTTATAAACTAATTATTTTTTAAGTGGTTTAAAATGGTGATGAAATGTTCAATATTTTTTATAAATCCTAAAAATTAACTAGTCATTTTCCACGAGAATTTTAGATAGAGAAGAAATGTTACCATCTTAAGTTCACGAATTAAGATGTGTGGCAACTTTTTTTTACCAACTATTTTTTTTTCTATAACTTTTCAGATTTACCTAAATAAACATCTAAAAATACATTGCATGTTTTTGATTGTTGAAACGGAAAAAAATTCCATACATTTTGAAAGAGAATTAAAATAAAATTATGGGTTCTTTGTTTCCCTCGAACAAACTGAAGTTATTCTACGTTTTACTTGACGGAGCACTTAAATTTGTTTTCTTGAGTACCTTGAAAGAGTATATTTCCCTTAATTGGAACATTTTGGATTCTTGCATGCACGTGAGAATTTTAAAGTGTAATATTGAAATTATAAGGTATAATTATTTATATACTAATATTATTTCATGTAATAAAACCATTTGATATTCTGTAATTCAACAAACACTTTTTAAGCCAGTGCGAGGCACTTGTCAATGTAGAATTTCGTACTTTATCTGCGAGAATCATCGGTTGCTTTGAATGGGGTCCCCGTATAGACGAACCAACACCGCCCCCTGGTACAACCTCACTTTTGACTGAACACTCCTAGGGACGACATCTGGAGAGTTCGTAACATTGCATCTCTCTTCCCTTATCTCTCTGACCACATGGAAGGAATTTTTGGTCGACAGATTTAACGTGCCCATATCCGAAACGAGGGCATACAGTGGAGCTTATCGGGATTCAAACAGAACATCTTCCTTGCGAAGCCCATCGCGCTACCACTAGGTTATCTAGGGTCCTCAGCAATTTAGGTTGTCATGATATGAAGGGAGTTGTATAAATTTTGCCTCTGGTTCTTCGTATCTCTTGCTTTTCGTATCGTAACGGTGATCTTCCTTGGTAAAGAAATGCCTTCACTGGAGGTATTAATAAGAAAAGTGCTTTTATTTATACTAAATGCTTAGAAAAACATGGTGTACATAGTGCTTATTCCTTGTGTTAATTGCTTGAGTTAGATCATTAGATCTGAGTTATTGAAGCTTCTAGAATTTTATCGGTCTATGATTACTTAGCTATGGGTTGTGTGAGGTTGGATAAAATATTCATTAATGCAGTGCCGCAGCTGCACTTGCGAAGTACCTACCTCTCAGCTGCAACAGGAGATGGTGCATTCAGGGAAGCAGTCTAAAGGAGGTGGAATGCATGTGGTTTGCTTGTGCTGGCGTATTGAGCGTCAACATTGGAGCCAAAGCGGAGGTTCCAATGACCATTGTGTGGTGTTTTTATTCCAGAGTAATTCCTATTTAGTCTATCGACCGATTCACGACGTCAGTACACATGGAGGACTTCAGTACACATGGAACACAGTGCAGTCCTTAAAACGTGGTCGAAATACATTGCTTTCGGGGTTTTTTTGTTATGATTTGGGGAGGGATTATACTAAGATTCTCTGCATCTCTTCACTTGTTTGACAGAGGAATTGTGACCAGTAATGTATACCGGAATGCTATCTTGCATCCATATGTACCCTTATTCAGAGGTGTAGCTGTCTCAAATTTTCGTCTAATGGACGATAATGCCCGTCGTCATCGAGCCGTCCTTTAGAAAACTAATTCGTATCGGATGATATTAAACCAGAAAAAAAATCACATGATCTTAACCCAATACAGAATTCTTTGGATGTACTCGACGTCACATTACAGCCCACAAAAACAACATCAAGGATCGCAAAAGAGCTAAGGTGGGATCTAGTGCGCGAATGGGACACCTTGCCACAGGAACTCTTGGGAAGCCTTGTGGAAAACTTCTCTGTACTTTCTGAGGCATGCATTACAGCCAGAGACCAGCATAATCCTTATTTGGTGGCTTATAACAGAGGCAGAATGTTTTTAGGTGAAAATTTTAACCTACAATGTGTTCATTTAGCTCATTTTTATTTCTCCAGTTCCCATGAAGCATGCGAGAGTTTTTATTTTACTCCATACAGCTTGAGAAATATTCGTTTGTTATTTTAGGTACATTGGTACAGGCATATTGGTACAGTATGCGATTCCCCTCGGCTTGCATTGTCCTTAATGTTTGGGCATGTGTGAGATTAGAAAAAGATTTCTTTCTAGAAAATCTCTCTTAAATAGGAAATCTCTGTTTTAAAATATGTCGTTTTAGCACTCTATGAAGCTAATTTTTTCAAACATTTTCTCGAGATGATTTCATCCAATATGTTTGCAAGTAATCATGTACTTTATTGGAATGTTTTTACTTTGGTAAGACAAATGAAGCTTAATCTGTGTGTATGTGGATGCGCAAACTTCTAAACATGGTTTAGGGACTCATGCTGATTTTTTTTCGTAATCTGTCTCGATTTAACAATTTATTTTAATTATATGCAACAGTATTTAAACATTTTCTATTAGAATATTATGATATCAGCGTACTAAAGACAATAAGGACTCCTGATATAAAATGAATTTCCTAACAGATATTCTGTTTAATAAACAGTTTCAGGCCAGTCATAAGTTTGAATATACTTTCTTTACGTTATTATTTCGTCGAATATTTATTTAGAGTTAGAATCCACATTAAAATAAAATTTTTACGATAGACATGTTTAAAAGCTTCTCTGTTATTCCAGTTAGTTAAAAATTAAAATTGTGCAGTGGTATTCTTTTGGGATCTTTAAAAGAACTGAAAGGAAGGAGATATATTTAGTTAAAGTTCATTTTCCTTTCCTAACCTCAGGGTAAAACTTTCCCCCTTTTGTCTCTGCACCTTAGATTTATGCAAATTCTTGGGAAGGAATTATGAGAGAAAGAGCAAAATAAATTAAATCAAAGTCACAGTTTCCTAAAATATTGTTTTGTTAATTTGAGAATTTTTTTTCTTTATCAAGAATGCACTAATAGGCACTTGACACTTATATCTATCTCTTTATCTATCTATCTATCTATATATATGTGTCTCAATATTATTATATACATATCCATTATATACAAAATATATTACATACATATACCACACAAAATATTACACACACATACCTCACAAAATTGTTATATACATAATTTCCTTTCTAGCACTCTCTATATAAATTTATAAACACAAGAATAGTTGTTTTGTTAGAATTAAGTTCTTGAGCCCGAAGGGTTCAAACTAACAAACTTTGCATGTGTTTTTATTGACAAAGATTTTTGTTGGACAGTTGGAGATTAATGTCGTTCACATTTTTAATTCTTATTGGTGCCCAAAATAAAAGGAGAGAGTTTAAGAATTATTTTTTAACCCAACGAATTTATAATAAATGTTGATTAACATTGTTGAGATAAACGAATCTTTGAATTAGAACGTAAAAATGATGAAGGTAGCAACTCAGGCGTGTAATATTACTTAGTTGCTAATTAACGAATTTATTACACTTTCTATCTAAATCTAAATATTTAAAAACACTCCTTTAACAAGGTATTCTTAAAAGCGAAATAATTATTTTCTTTTCTTAAGTAACATTTGAGAAAAATGGAATGCAAAAGAATTAAGTAAAGTATAGGGATAATTCCTTCAGAAAGGGAAATGAAATTCAAGTTAATTAACATATCATGGTTTACTTTTAAGGAGAACGGCACTGAAAAGAAAGTAGGAAAATCCCTCTTTCCTATAAATCACTTTCTTATGTTTTAAAAAGAGGTTTATTTTGTCTCGATGTTCAGTCTCTAATTTTATGGTAAAAGAAACCGTTTTCAGTATTACATTAAAGCGCTCGATAACAGCCTCCTTTATTTAATGATCTTTCATTTTAGGGATGCAGTTGAAAATAATTCAATAAGCTTAATATTACAATTACTTTTTTACTGTGCTTTTTGAAAGAAACGAATTTTATTTTCTTTGTTTATTTTTATCTGTGAGACAAAGTTGCAGATATTGCATACATGCATACAGGGTACGAGAGTTTAATGAAGAATAATCATCAATCATCCTTTTTTGTCGATACATATTTCTGCCTTGCTTTCACTATATTTGCTCACTGTCTTGACTAGTTTTAGACAAAGGTGTTTTTTATGCCTATATTACTCAGGACATTTTAGAATATTTTGACGTAATATTTAATGCGTTGTTCTCATTTATGTTTATGTGATTCAAAAATAAAATACTTTTTTTGTAGAATTATTGTTAAAAAAAAGGATTACATAACTTAACAGGGACAGAATTGTGATTTTAGCCGACTAACTCTATATTAAATTACGTTGGTTCTTATTTCGCATATCTAGTAAGGAATGCATATACATCTAAAATGGTAATGAAGTATCACACTGCTGGCCACCCAAATTACAACACCAAGAAAGACAAGAGATATCACAACAAAATTTATTTTGTAGATAACATGTTGACCAAGTATCAAATGATTAAATTTATAGACTTCTGTGAAGTGTGGTTCCTGCGAAAATCAGTAGCCAGAGTAGCCGCCATTGTTGGAGATCACCGCTGCCACACGGCTCGGCATTGATTCAAAGAGACTTTGGATGAGTTCTTGGGGTACAGCAGACCAAGCAGCTTCCACATGTTACCAAAGTTGATCTGCTGTGGCAGCTGGGGATGGAATCTGGGTCAATCGTAGAGCAACCATGGACCACATGTTTTCTATCGGCGAAAGATCCGGAGAGCGAGGCGGCCAGGGAAGCAATTCAATCTGGCGATTGACGAAGAACCGTTGGACAATGCGTGCCACGTGTGGTCGCGCATTATCCTGTTGAAATATGGTTGTGGGCAAGCCCTGAAGGTAAGGAAGGACAACTGGCTCCAACACCTCGGAGATGTAGCGCTGGCTGTTTAAAGTACCGGCAATGCGTACTAGAGGTGTGCGAGAGTGATATCCAATACCGCCCCATACCATAATACCCGGTGCAGGACCAGTCTGGCGGTGCATAACGCAACTGTTCAGCATCCTCTCTTCACGGTGTCTCCAGACTCAAATGCGACAGAAGCGTGACTCGTCAGTAAAGACAATTTCATTCCATTCTGCCGTCCACATCCTTCTGTCATCGCACCATTGGCGGCGGAGACGTCTGTGGTTTTGCGTCAAGGGTAGACAAAGCAATAAACATCTTGCGGACAGACCACTCTTCTGTAAACGGCGTCGAATGGTACGCGCAGACACTGGATGATGCGTTACAAACTGCATGTGCTGTGCTATGGTTCGTGATGTGACTGAGCGATCCGTCACTGCCATGCGCACAATTTGCCTGTCATCACGTGAAGTGGTGCGCTGAGGTGAATGCGATCGAACACGCCGGTCCGTCGTACCCTCCTGCATCCAACGATCACATATCCGCATTACAGTTGTTTGGTTTCGTCCAACACGACTACCGATTTCCCTGAAAGATAATCCACAATCTCGGTAGGCCACTATCCTTCCTCTGTCGAACTCGGATACTTGATCAAAAGATGATCGCTGTTTTCGACGAGGCATAATTGATCGTTTTTTTGAAAAAAACACAAGAAAAACACAATTGCCGAACTTGAAATCGTCGAAATCTCCAAGCCTTAAATAGCGCTTTGAAGTGGCGCCACAGGCGTGCGTGATGTGCGTCTGCCCCGAAATTCTAATCATTTGCATATCTCACCTCCGCTAATGCATGTTGTAAATTTCATGTTATTTGCATGTTTCCTTCATGGTGTTGCATTTACAGTGGCCACCAGTGTAATTATGGAAAGTCAATTAATATATAAGGCAACAGGTTTATGTTACAGGGGCAGATATTATCTGTGGTTGATACACTGATATGTAATTATGCGATACGTAATATATATATATATATATATATATATATATGAGTACGTATGTGTGCGTGTGCGCTCTTGGTTTTATTGAGAAAGTTAACATTACATGTTTATTATAATAAAAAAATGAGTTTCTTACTCTTTTTGACGCATAGTCTTAAAATAAAAAAAAAATAAAAAAATTATGAAACATACCAAAAGCTTTTGGAGTAGAGATACTCCAGCAGGAAATTTGAGTAGGCGACAAAGCAATATTTAAGTAAGCGGTCAAGGTACATGCAAATGCTGTTGAGCCCGTTTTCAAAACGTCGTGATTGGAGTTACTTTACCCTAGCGGACTGTATTAGTGTGAAACGAACACGTACACATAGCTCCAATTCAAAGAATATTGCATTTAATCAGTCCAACGAGCCACGTCAGAAGAACATTACACAGATAAGGCATACATAGGTGGAAAGCACGTTGCTTTTAAATCATGACTGATAGAACATTTCACTTCACTTCGACAAGGGATGAACACTTCACTTCGAATGAAGGATTCAACATTCCGCCCGCCTTGAAACCTCAAGGGGGTTTCAACGAACAAAACAAAGCACAATATAAAGAATATACAATACAGAGGCTGTTCACACATTTTTTAGACGATGTATATTGTATTCACAAAACTAAATTACATAAAATTCTTGTGTTTTAAATGTTCTATTTGACATCCCTTATTCTGAACTATCTTTCGACACCGCAATTTCCAGGATAATAATGCCTTTTGAAGTGTCAGAAGAGGTATTCTATCCCATTTCTCCTGAACAGCTTTCCAGAGTAATGTAAGGGTTTTGGGACGACGTTTGGATAATGCAGATTTTAAAAGTCCGAAAGCACAAAAATCCATAGGTGATACATCTTGAGATTTAGTAGGGATATCAGTGAAGGGTATGGCCTTGATACCAGTTTTTGTTCCATTTTTTTTAGGAAATTTGCAGTGGATTTTGATGTGTGACTGCTAGCTTTGTCCTGATGGAGTCTCACAGATTGATGGCACTGTGGGTAAAGCGATGGTATTTCATTCAGAAAAATTGGCGATAAAATATGTTCCTGATAGTATTTGGAGTTAATCTTGACATTCTTTTCCACTCTCTTTATTTTTAACTTGCCATTATAAGAAAAACCAGCAACAATGATGATTCCCTTAGAAAAACTTTCTTTCGATTCTTTGAACCATGTACTTAAATTTGTTTGTCCCCTTTTATGATAATAAATGGCTCTTTTTTTGTTGCAATCATTTAAATACACACATGATTCATCTATTGTGACAATTGTTTTCCATTTTTCTTTGGATAAGTGTTTCTCATATAGAATTCTACAGCGTGTCCTGCTTTCAGCGATATGATTTGAAAGAAGACGATGCACATTGCGTTTTTTCCCTTTCTTAAGATTTAAATCAACGTTTATCATTTTGTTTTCAGTGGACAGCGAGCATTTTAATGATTTTGCAACTGTACTTTGACTAGGGGGATTTTCTTTTAACATTAAACAACGTACCTTTGCAATAGTCGAAGATGTCCGTTTTTTCCTTGGATACTTGTATGGAATTTATGTCCCACTTGAGGCTCCAATTTGACGTTTTTTTCCTTTCTTGTTGACGATATTACCTATCGACGCTTTAGATATCACAAAACCATGACTCTCACATCATTTTTGGATAACGGAGTATGCATATTTCTCTTCGGAAAGAGCATAAATGTAGCCTTCGAACCACTGCTTTGTTAAAAACGCCATTTTGAATAAAAACAAAACTTTCAAGCCGCAGACGATAATTTTGACTTTTAAAAACATAGTACAATTGCAATTATATCTTTTGCAGCAAACGATTTGTTATTGCCGCTTACCAAAATCGTCTAAAAAATGTGCGAACAGCCTCATAACCATAAAAAGAATTAAATGTTAAAAAAAAGAGAATGCTGTTAAGCATTTACAGAATTTGGAAGTTTGTACACCTTGTTAATATTTCTTGTCATTTGTCCACGTTTATTGTTTACAGTCACAACACAAACCTTGTGGTCCTTCCCCGGAAGGATCTTACTTATTCGTCCTAGTGTCCATTCTAAGGGAGGAGTATTTTCTCTCTGGACTATGACCATATCTCCAACTTGGAGATTAGGCGTAGATTTCCACCACTTTGAATGAGGCTGAAGTCTATGTAAGTATTCCTTGGACCAGCGATCCCAGAAGAATTTTGGAAGTCGTTGTATAAGACGCGCCACCTCTCTGTAAGGCAAGTTACCTTCGTCGGCAAAGACGGCTCTGGAAATTGATGAATCGGACCTCCAACTAGGAAATGAGCTGGAGTTAAGGCACTCAATTCGGACAGATCAGATGATAATTCAGTAAGAGGTCTGGAAATTAAGACAGGCCTCTATCTAAAAAAGTAGAGTAGAAAACTCCTCAAAATTAAAAAGCCCAGAGTTAGTTGTTTCTTTTAATAGTTGCTTTACGCTTTTAACTTCCGACTCCCACAAACCTCTAAAGTGAGGGCTATATGGAGGAATGAAGGACCACTCAATTCCCTTCATTGAACTGAAGTCTTCCACTTCTGAATGACGGCACAACTCGAACAGTTTTTGAAGATGTCTAGAGGCACCCTTGAAGTTAGACGCATTGTCTGAAATAATCTTGGTCGGACAAGCTCTTCTCGAAATAAATCTGCGAAGTGCAGCTAGAAATGAGGCCGTGGAAAGTTCGGACACGAGTTCAAGATGTATTGCCTTCGTTGCTGTCCAAATAAAAAGACAAAGATATGAATTGAACTTGGTTGCTTTACGTTTATGCGCACATTTAGTGTAGAATGGACCTGCGAAGTCCAATCCAGTGCTATTGAATGGAAGAACTTGAGTAATACGACTAGCAGGCAGATCTCCCCTCAACTGGGGAGACGATTTCAGATTTAGCTTAAAACACTTTAAACACCTTTTAAGCTCCTTGCGAACAACTGATCGCCCATCGACAAACCAAAATTTTTGTCGTATTAAGGATAGTGTTAACTGGGGACCAGCGTGAAGATTAGTAAGGTGGTAAAACTCTATAACCTTCCTTGTAAATTCGTGATTCTTTGGTAAGAGCATTGGGTGCTTTTGGTCACATAAAATGAAAAATGTTTGGAAAGTCTGCCTCCTACAAGAAGAATGTCATCTGAATCACAAAACACATTTAGAGGAAGCAGTTTACTATCACGTGGCAATGGTTTTCCTTCATTGAGGAATTTTCTTTCGAGCGAAAACGCCACCCTTTGAATTAAACGCACACTATGCGTAACTGCGTTACTGAGCTCTGAGGTTGTTAAGCAACCAGACCTATTGGAGGTAAAGGGACGGCTGTTGTGTAAAAATCTAAGAATCTATGCGCACACGCGAATTAATTTTGAGAAAGTTGAATATCTAGAAATTAAGAAGTCGGTATCTACACAACCAACGGTTACAATTACATTTTTTCTTTCCTCTCTTAAAACTTCATCATCAAAAGGAACTTGAAACTCTTCCTTACAAAAATCTGTTGACGATTTCAACCAATCTGGGCCATTGAGCCACATATCACATTTCAAAAGCTCTGAAGGTATAAGTTCACGTGTAGCCCAATCCGCCGGATTTAGTGAACCTCTGACGAATTTCCATTCCTCACTCGGTATGACTTCCTGAATTTTAGCCACTCTATTCGCGATAAACGTTTGCCATCTATAGGGTTCTGATGATATCCATGCTAACATTATCCTGAAATCTGACCAGGCAACCACTCTTCGGATCGGAAGTTCTATGTACTGCAACACTGTCTTTGAAAGATTTGCAAGCAATAAAGCACCACACAACTCCAACCTTGGTAAGGATTGAACCTTTAACGGATAAACTCTCGTCTTGGATGTAAGTAAAGAAACATAAACCTCTGAACTAGATTTCACACACCGTAAATAAAAGACTGCGGAAAAAGCCTTCTCGGAGGCATTACAGAATGCGTGCAATTCGAGTTCAGTATTTACCTGTAAGACACACCTAGGAATTTTTATTTTCTCGATGAGAACCAGTTCTTTGTGAAACGCTGTCCACCTTTTGTTTATTTCCCCTGGAATCGGTTGATCCCATGCAAGGTTGCGTTTCCATAACTCTTGAAGTAATATTTTCATAAATACCACACAGGGGGCCAGAAATCCCAAGGGATCGAATATTCGAGAGATTTCGGAAAAGAGTTCTCGTTTGGTATACAACCTTTCCTTCATTGGGGCAACAGAGAAACTGAAACAGTCAGCTTTCGGATTCCATTTGATTCCGAGGACCTTTACTTCATTGTCCGATTGAATGAGTATAACATCGTGTTCCCCCGGTTCATCTGAAACTTCTGTAATTATTAATGGGCTGTTGGAATACCATTTTCGTAGACTGAATCCACCTTTCTTCGTCAAATTGGTTAGTTGAGTCACTAGCTCAACAGCTTCTTCCCTTGATGCAGCTCCAGTCAATAGGTCATCCACGTAGAAATGATAAAGAGTTGCACGGGAAGCTAGTGGAAAGTCGTCTTTATGGTATCACGCGAGTTGATGTAGAGTTCTTGTGGAGAGAAATGGGGCACTTGCAGTACCATAGGTGACGGTAGTTAGTCTGTACTCCTTCACGGGTACGTCAGGAGACTCTCTCCAAAGAATTCTTTGCCAGTCTTTATCATCTGAGTTAATATTGATTTGCCGAAACATTTTCTCCACATCTGCACATATAGCGATGGGAAAGGTTTTGAAAGTAAGCAGAATTGAAAATAAATCTTGTTGCACGCGAGGACCAACCATTAGTAGGTCATTCAATGAGTATCCAGAAGATGATTTTGATGACGCATCGAAAACCACCCGAAGCTTAGTTGTAGTGCTCGAATCTCTCATGACCGCATGATGAGGGAGATAGTATGCTTCCCTTTTAGAATACTCGGCCTCAGGAACAGGTTCCATATGCTGTAACCTAAGATACTCTTGCATAAAGTCTCCGTACTGCTTATATCTTATGGGATTTGAAGATAACGAACGTTCTACAGACTTGAGTCGGCGAAGAACCGATTGTTTGAATTCTCCGAGTTTCGATGGTGGAGAATGAAACGGCAATTTCACTACATACCTACCATTCTTGTCCCGGAAATAGTTCTCCCTAAAATGTTCTTCACACGCTTTCTCAGCATTAGTTAGGTTACTAATAGTAGGCACAGAGTCTAATTCCCAGACTTTCCTCACTAACTGATCTGTAACTAGCTGGATGTTATTGACATGAATAGTCGTGGACATGTCATGAGAAGGTACACTGCCAGCAATTATCCATCCTAGTTCTGAATGAACTGCGAAAGATTTACCTTCGCCGAAGGAAAGAGACTGACCTTTAAGCAATGGAAGAGCAATGTTAATTCCGAAAAGAATATCAATAGGACCGCTTTTGTAAAACATTGGATCAGCCAATTTCAAATCCCTAAATGGTTCCGAACAAGAAGGATCTAAATTGCAATGTGGAAGTGGACCCACAATTTTGTTAACAACATACACTGAAGCATTGAAGAAAGAAGTTGAGGTAAAATGTGGAGTAAACTTGATTTCAGAAAGTCTATTTGTATAAATTTCTGCTGCTCCTAAACATGAAATAGGAACCTTTGCTCTTTGCTTTGGTAAAGCTAGCCTTAGTAAGCAATCGCTAGTAATCAGAGAAACTTGACTCCCAGGATCAAGAAGAGCTCGACATAAATGAACGCCTCCACAAGAATCACTAACACTAATTACCGCAGTACATAATAATATCTGTGCCTTTGAACCAAAATCTGAGCAACAAGAGGTAATTCTAGGGTTATTTATGATTTCACCGGTTGAAATAGAAGCACAGCTACCAACACTAGATGCGGCGGGTGCGCTTGCACCGCCATGCGGCGGGTTGATGCGGCGGGTGCGCTTGCAGAAAGCCCACTTGGACTAACCTTATCCGTCCCAGATTCATTAGGTTTGGATTCGTGCATATTTTCGAAATGTAACAATGTATGATGAGACCTTTTACATTTACGACACTTATATGTACTTTTACACATTAATTTGCGGTGAAACTGGGTCAAACAATTAAAACAAATATTATTTGCTTTGACGAAACTCACGCGGTTTTGCACAGACAATTTTAGAAATGAATCACATTTACTGAGTACATGCCTACCCTGACAAAAGACACACTTAACTTAAGATTCTGAAGCCAACAGTGTTACCTTTTTACACATATTTCTTCTAGCAGTTTGAGTACCGCTCATAAGTGATCTAGCATGGTTTGAAAGGAATTGTAAAAGTTCATCTACCGACGGAATTGTATCACCTTTAAGAGACCTTTCCCACCAAATTCTTGTGGCTGGGTCTAACTTAAATTGAACAATAAACATTAAAATAGTATCTGCAGTTTTTTCGACCTTTAAATCTGATGTTTTTAACAGCCTAACAAATTCTTTAGTGGAATCTACTAAGTTCCGAATTTGAATATGTGATTCCCCATTTAATGATGGCATATTGAAGAATTTCTTCATCAAGGAACATAATATTTCCCACTTATGAAAATATATTTCTTATAAAAGATCCCAAGCAATTTTTAAATTACTATCTGTAATCGGAAGTGATTGTACAATTTTTTGTGCACCTCCCTTTAAAGCACCTGTTAAATACTGCAATTTCTGAGCTCCCGATAAATTTTGATTTTTTGTAACTGCAGCTTCAAATAAATCTGAAAATGTTAACCATTCTTCACTACTTCCAGAAAAAGAAGGAAGTGTCAAAGTGGGAAGTTTAACTTCGACAGAATCGGCCGTCTTTGGAACTATTACCTTAGATTCATCCTTTTTGCCATTATAATTTAAAATTACCATATCTATCCTAGCCAACATTTCATTTAAAGATTCAATAATCTCATCCCTTTCAATACCATATGGTTCAACTTCCTCATCCTTACACAAGCCAAATAAGTTATCAAAAATGTCCTTTAAATCCTCATCAAATGTTGCAAACCAAGTTCTTCGAACATTGAGCTCAGCTAAATTTAACTCCTTTATATCTTCTATAGTCCTCTTTTTTAGACGAGTCAGAGATGATTTCAGGACTTTCTTGAGATTTAGAAAACCCTTTAAATCCATAACTGATTATTTAAGAATCAACTATAAATCACTGCTAACTTACGTTAAATAACAAGAACGCTCAAGCAAATCAGAACGTACCGAATTCGGAATAAAATTCAACAATTCAACCTTACCTAAGTATTATTAATGGAAGTATAATTCAAATGCACCAATGCAACAACACAAGTAGAATGCGATAAATTACTAATCAAACACGAATACTTCAGAAAATCTGAAACTACAGAAAAACTAAACAAACAAGAATACTACAGAATCGGATGCTACAGAATAAATCACCGTAAATGAAGCTACATGAAATCAACCACATCGAAAGTTATTTTATCTCAAGTAAAATACACTGAAGTGCCACTGAATTAGGGATAGCAAAGCCTATGCAAATTGTGTAGCGCTGCGCATCATGTATGCGCAAGTGAGGGCGCTGTGGTAACTGCATATATAGCGCGTACTGTGGTTGTTCTGAATTAGTTGTTGGAATTGCCAGTATGGGTAAACTGCCTGATTTAGACGCCTTCGATCACGGACAAATCGTAGGTGCGCGACGCATGGGCCATTCAATTTCCAAAATCGTCAGACAGCTAGGATTTTCAAGGTCGACAGTGTCAAGAGTATACCAAGAATACATGGATGGTGGAAAAAAAACTAGTGATCGGACAAACTGCAAAGGACAATTAGCCTTGACAGTGCGTGGTGAGAGACGGCTGAGGCGTATTGTACGTAGCCAGCGAAGCCAAACATTAGCTCAAATTAACACCCAGTTTAATGACGGTGCCAGTCGTACAGTCAGTAAACGGACTGTGCAACGCTCGCTTCACCGTATGGGTTTCGGGAGCCGTCGACCTACGAGAGTACCATTGCTCTATACTCGCCATCGGGCTGCACGTCTTGCCTGGGAAAGAGAGCACAGAGACTGGAGTGTAGAGGACTGGAAACGAGTAGCATGGAGTGATGAGTCTCGATTCCGACTACTTAACGCCAACGGAAGGCTGAGAATATGGCGTCAGGCTCATGAAGCCATGGATCCTGCATGCCTGGCTGGAACTGTACAAGGGCATGGTGGCTCAATCATGGTCTGGGGTGTTTTTTCGTGGCACAGTTTGGGATCTTTGGTGCGTGTACCAATCTCCCTCAATGCAATTCGGTACGTAGAGTTGCTGGGTGATCACCTCCATCCGTTTATGCTGTTCTGTTATCCGCACGGTAATGGAGTTTTCCAGCAAGACAACTGTACCTCTCACAAGTCCCGGTTGGCTACTGGCTGGTTGGATGAGCATTCCTCTGACTTCTCTGTCATGAATTGGCCACCTAGAAGCCCATACTTAAATCCTATTGAGCATCTTTGGGATGTTTTGGAACAGGGCGTGAAAGGCCATCACACAGCACCAAAGAACCTTACTGAATTATGGACAGCTTTAGCCAATATTTGGCAAGCCATTCCCGTGGAATGTTTCCAGAAACTTGTTGAATCTATGTCTCGTCGTGTGGCAGCCGTTATCAAGGCCAGAGGAGGACCAACTCGTTACTAGGTAGGTATCCCTAATTCAGTGGCACTTCAGTGTATATACATTCAAAATAAATGGAATGAACTCACCCAAGAAAAATTAACAACACTGACTAGAATTAGAACCACACTTCAAGACTAATGCACACGAAAGGCGCTGGCCGCCGAATATTTCACAACCTTGAATTCGACTACACAAAACTGACAAAAATTCGTAAACTCCGGCTCGACGGGCAACAAAAGTGGAGTTACTTTACCCTAGCGGACTGTATTAGTGTGAAAAGAACACGTACACATAGCTCCAATTCAAAGAATATTGCATTTAATCAGTCTAACAAGCCACGCCAGAAGAACATTACACAGATAAGGCATACATAGGTGGAAAGCACGTTGCTTTTAAATCATGACTGATAGAACATTTCACTTCACTTCGACAAGGGATGAACACTTCACTTCACTTCGAATGAAGGATTCAACAGTGATGATAAAATGTTTTACAGGTTTAGATAGAATTGATAGGTTTTAAGAAATAATTTTCTCATCCTTAAGTACTTTTAGTAAAATTTTACAAAAGTGTTTTTATTATTGACAGATTAGAAGTTGTTTGCCATTGCGGAGTACTTGTCAGTGAAGACATCCGCACATAATTTGCGAGAATAGTTGGTTGCGTTGAATCTGGACACCGTATAGGCTAACTACAACCACATCCTGGAGCCACCTCAATTTTGACCGAGCACTCCCCAGGGGGGACGTCTGAGGGGATCCTACCTTCCATACCCTCCCTGACGTCACAGGACTTTCTGGACGATGGAACGTGCCCATATTCGGCCTAGACACGAAGGCATTCAATGGCCTTCGTTGGGATTCGAGCAGAGCAGCATCGATTTCTACATGAACCTATAGTGCATTACCCTATAACACAAGTTCCATAGACCAGAAGGACTTTCCGGTCTATGGAACGTCCAGAAGATAGTTCCATAGCTTACGACGGCTTGTAAGTTACTACGGCTTGTAAGTTTTTTTTTAATACTTACAAGCCGTCGTAAGTCAATTACTTCGGGGAATCCAACTGACATTTTGTACCGTCATAAAAATATTTGCTATTGTTAAAACGGGATGAAAATATAATTCCAAAATGAATGCCAAATCTTTGGTTTGAAAACAACCGGTAACTTTGTCAAAGACGCTGAGCACCAACGTAAATAGCCGTTTTTACAGAATTGACCTCTAATATTAAGAATGGATATCTTAGATAATATGGGTTATTGTCACTCTTTGTTAAAATACATGCATTTATCAATGTAACACATTGGTTATGGGCACAATAAAGTTATATTAACATTAACTGAAAGCAATAATTGGTTACTTAAAGTAATACTTTTTTGTATGAATAATAGAGTACCAATTGAATGAATGATACATTTAAGTATTAGATTAAAGACCTGTGAAAGTTTCCAGGTATCAGATTAAGAAGTATTTTCCTTCTGTGAAGCAAAACGACTTCTTGAGGGTTAGATTTTTATCACAGTATTATTTAAATGTAAGAATAGGTGTATTTTCACTTACTTAATTATTTATTAAATGAATCAGCATGCTTTTAAGTTAGAATCAATTTGATGCACTATTTAGGTCATTTAAATCGGTGAAATGAGAAACAGATTTCAATTTTTAACTGAAAAACGACCCCTTCTTTGTTGCTATTTGAATATCCTTATTCAAGCAGAATGAAAAGCACATTTCACTTTTCTATTTATCTGCTTTGATGAAGTTTTTTCTTCTTCTTGAATAAAGGAGAAAACACTAAGTCTATTGTTCTTTTTTATTCAGGGGATCAATTCACTTTAGACAAAACTTCCTAGCAACAAACTTCATTGAAAAATTTGGATTAGTGAATGCGTTATAATGGGTGAATAATCAATTTACATACCAAGACTTTTCCATAAAAAGAATAATAATCAAGTTACAAAGAATACAATGATAACTGAACTGTAACTATCAGTTAAGGAATTAATGAGAATTTAAATTCAAATCTTTATCTTCAAAATAAAAAGGCTGGGTTTTAATAAAGTTACCAGATAATCCAGAATGAAATGCTTTATTCTTGTTAAGTAAAACAATTAAAAAACTTATAAAATATTCCAAGGAGAAACTTGAATGAAAAATTCCCTCCAACGAAGAATTAAAATGAAAATTAAATATTTAGTAAAGTAATAGAAAATTGATTTACCAAAAGTGAATAGATTGCTTAGGATAGAAACAGGAGAAAAAATTCTTTATGTATTGCTTTCTTTCAGTTAGAAGTATCTTTTAGCACCTGTTTTTTATTTGTGATATCACAGAAAAGCACGGAAGCCATCGGTTTGGCTTAACTAATTCTATTTCTCCATTTAATCAATCCCTCACTGTCACACTTTTTGTTCTGACTTTTTTATATTTAGGTAACCTTACCATAATAACGAGTTTATAATGTATATTCGATTAGAAATTGGACAGCAATTTTCTTACGATTTGTATGGATCTAACGAAGAAAAAGGAATCCCTCTACGTATTTCTCTTTTGCAAGCAGTTCTTTGTCAGATTTTAACACATGCACACACAATCTTAGTGAAAAAATGATTTTCTTCTCATTAGACTGTACTTTTGCTAGCTTATTTCCCTCATTAATATGATCTAATTTATGGTGCAAAGGTTGCTTATGTTATTATTTAATAAATGTCAAAATAAACTGATTGAAATTAGATAAAATCAAAGCATGGCTGTAAAAGGAAATTGGAAGATCCGCATAGAGTTGGTAAAATCATTTCAACATCTGTAGTCTGAATGTAAGATTGTATTGGCTTTCAGTATATTATCAGTTTTTACAGAGTTGTGTCTGTTGTACATATATGTCATTCGGGAAATTTAAAATATTTAATTTGTTCTGACAAGGCTATGTGGCAGCTATAAGCAGATTACGAAGATGAAGATTCTATTTCCCCCTGATTTTGCTGTAGGAAAAATATATCTTAAACTTTGAGAGAATAACAGCTGCCACGGTTAAAAACAAAGGAACCTGAGGTCCATAGTAAAAACATTTAACGTTTCTGGATGTCTATATACACCGATGATGAAATATTTTACATTCATATGAAATAAATGACGTCTGCTCTCTTAAAATGGTAGATGTCAACAGCGATATATTTGATAATAGGCTGTTAAAAACATTCAACGTTTACAGCCTACCTTACAGTGGACGATATAATGAACTCTCATGGTTTCATCTAAAAGGTTGATCCCTAATAATTTCCGAAATAGTAAAAGGTTGTAAGGTGCTCACGATCAGCTGAGATCAGACAGTAATATAATTCTAAATGAATGCCAAATCTTTAGTTTGAAAACAACCGGTAACTTTGTGAAAGACGCTGAACACCAACGTAAATAGCCGCTTTTACAGAATTGACCTCTAACATTAAGAATGGATATCTTAGATAATATGAGTTATCACTCCTTGTTAAATTACATGTATTTATCAATGCAACACATTAGTTAGGTGCACAATAAAGTTATATTAACATTAACTGAAAGCAAAGTTATATTAACATTAACTGAAAGCATCGTGCATCAGACGGTAGATACACGATGAGTATTACCGTTGGTTGTCCGAGGAAGGTAAAAAATCATGAAGCAGACAGGGTGTTGGGTATTCAAGATTCAATGGGGGATCATTGAAGGCCCTCTGATCTAGCATGATACTACAGTTTGGTTTCTGTAGCATAAATAATAGATGATAGAATTTTGAAGAAAAAAATAATTTTTCAGATAATTTAGTTGCTTTTTTACTAATTGGACATAACAACCCTCTATAATGTCCTCATGTTCGTATCATTCGACTGATTCCTATATTCACTATTGTGTTTATTCCTATATTTCATTATTGTGGAGCAGATGTTTTACCATTAACAGTTCATTTTGCATGTCTTTAGGTACTATAGCTTTGGATTACCTAAAGAACTTGACTCTTTTAGCGGGAAAGTTGTAGCTTGATAGATACTAACAATTTACACTTTTTCAAACCCTGGAAGGTCTAAGACAGTACTTAATACTCAATACATAATAGCGACATTCTAAAACTTACCGCCGCAAAAAAATTCAACATTAAAAGACGTCCCAATATAATGCAGTTTCATTGTGACCATTTCAGTTAGAATGGGTATCCTCTAATAACCAGTGTTCCTATTATTGTCTATAGAAAAATGTCAATCATCCGATGATTCGCACCAAAGAATCAAAATGAAGGCGAAATGAATAAGTGACTGCCGTTTAAAAGTGCTGAATCTCTCAGATTTTTATATTCAAAGAATACTCTATCAACGTCATGAATATCTTTTACAAAAAAAAAAAAAATTCGTCTTGAAAGATTATGAATTTAAGATTTACGAGCTGTCAGTTTTATTAGATATCGAAAACAAGCCCACATTCAGAGGTAGAAAAGATTCAAACACTTGTAAAATTATCAGTTAAGATGATAATTTAGCATTATATCCTACAACTTATCTTGTATCAAACGAGATAAATTTTCGATAAATTTCTTTTAAATTATGAAACACAATAGTGTAGTGAATAGAGAGATGAGATGAGAAAGACATACCTGTTGCAGAGATGAATCCAGCGTTGGGATCAAGTAACCCAATATGATACGAAGGTAACTCTCTTGTTTTGCACTGCTCCAAACCTTGCAATCAGTGCAATTTCAGTTAATCAGGTTGTATTGGATTACATACATATATTAATGGCCAACTTTTTCTCTGTTTCGACATGGCTCAAAGTCCATGGTAATTTATTCCTTCACAAGCATTAGCACACTTTACACGTACGTTCTTTCGCGAGTGCTTCGAGCGTACGGGATTGCGCGCACGCCCCAAGCACTTGCGAAAGTCCGTACGTGTAAAGGGCGCTAATATCGCCCTTTACACGTACGCTCTTGGACTGCTTGGAGCGCGCGGGAAAACTTGCAGTACGCTCAAAAGCAGCTTTTCCTTCCTCTCCGACACCTTCACACATGCACTCAATCACGCGGGAAAGAGCGTACGGGTGAAGGGCGCTATTTACTCTTTGCTTAGCGTCGGTTTATTAAGAATGATTTCTAGACTAAACAATATAATGAATTAATTACACACGATACCCAAAAGATTATTCTTGACAGGAATTAAACTTATAATAGCCGACTTAAATCTTTTAATTTAAATTCTCCTCGGTCAATCATTGTCGAAGGCTGTACCAGTTGCATACTTTACCCAAAAAATATGTAGTGGTTGAGTTTTTATCCAAATTTCATTTGGAATTTTATGGTGATTTCCAGGATAAAGCGTACTTCTACTCTACAGTCTGAACACTTCTTTCTATTTTTTGGTTCCTGCGTGTCAGGATGATAAAAAAATTTGGGCAATATCTATGATTACTTTTTCTAGAAGTTTTCTTTAATATTGCTTTTTGAGAAGAGCTTATACTAATGTTTTAGTTTTACGACCATTTTGAAGAAAGAGAATTGAGAACCCTCTCCGAAGATCCCTTGCTTCTTAAAATATCCCCAAAATCAAAAATTTATCGTCGAAACTCCAATCGTGTTCATTAGATCATTGTTGTCCATAGGAAATCATATGCATGGAAAGAGGGCATTTTTAGACTATGATTTGAGTCCTTTTTAGCAATTGTCTTCCAACAAATCTACTCAGACATTAGCAGTCAAACTACACATTTTTTCGATATAATTAATAAAAAGTCTTACTTTTTAATCTTTATGATAAAGACTTTTTTTATGCTGTTGAAATTTACGAAGAATAAAATAGTCTATCAAATTTTGTCGTAACTATATTCAATAATAACTGGGGAAGAATCTTTTAAGTACATGAGAATGCAATATTTGTCAGGAATGTTTAATTAAATATATTTGTGAAAATATTTTAAACAGTTTTTTTTGCACCTTTTCCTTTTTTTTCAGAACGTTAAGGCGCTGACAGACATTCAAAAGTAGAAAATGAAGAAATTAAATATTGAAAAAGAAATAATTAATAAAAGGAATTTTTTATAATCTAATGTGATGTTTTCTCGAGCGTTGTATTCCATTGTTTCAATTTAAATGATGCACACTTGAAAGAAAATCGTTTTCGAAAGGTCATTTTTCGAACTTACACACACAAAAAACGAAAAAATAAATAAGCGTCTTAACGTTTCACTTGTGCTTGGATCTAAAAACTTTTTGTGTTCTGAACTGTCTTTTCTTCATCTTCGATTGGTTAAATTGTTTTTTAAGAAAGATAACAGCAGAAAATTTATTCCGATTTGTAGTCGTTGAATAATTTTCTTGTTACATTCTTTTACTTCCCAAGTTGATTTGAATAACTTCGTAATATCGAAAAAAATTAATCTTTTTTTTATATCTCAAGTACATGCCTCGACGTTGCTAATTTTTATCATTTGTCTGCCTTTCGTCTTCTTTTTAAAGTCACTAGAAAATTCTTTAACTTCTATAAAAAGTTAACATGAGAATATTCTTATTAACATAAAGAAAAGAAAAAGGAAATGGGAAATTATCGCAAACATCTTTTAGAAAAATGAGTCATGATATGCATAGTTTCATGTACAAAACTGTAAAAACACGTCCTTTGAAAATTTTATGTCAAAGAAATTTTTTCCTGTTTTTCTCCCTGTAACATTAATAGATTAAAAATTAAATTTGTATATTACACTGATTGTACAAATCATTTACATCTTCATCTGTAATCTTCGAATTCAGTTCAGACCCTCACACCTATGCCAACCGTGGGATTCGACCCCAAGACTCTGGTACCGAAAGCCAGCGCCCTATCCACTCGACTTACTTAATGACTTTCCCTCGTATATAAACTCACACACATCCCAATTCGTAATAGACGATGGTACTTTCCGAAGAGGGCTGGATGACTATACTTTGTCAGTCATCAGTAAAAATTTAGAGAATTTAGCATTTGGAATTCCTTTTCTTCCAGCGTACTCATTGTCTATGCCTTTCTGAAGATCCCTCGACAATGACGAAACCTAAATCCCTGGCTGCCTGGTTCGTTGGAGGTGTGTATATTTGCTATTGGCTCCTCCCCGCAGGGCGTGCTTTATGCATTTTGTAGGTCCCGGTGTAATTACACTTATTGTCGCAAAAGATTACCGTAGCACTTGCAACCAAACAATCTTTTAAACGGCAAGTAAATCTGAAGGTCAACGAATGATTAAGGCTAAGCCTTTTTGTAAGAGATATCTACTAGAAAACTGAACTGACTCTTTTCAATATAGTGATGTTTTGAAAAGATATTTTTTACTTTACATATGTAATTGCTTCCTAGATATATGTGGATGTGGGTTTGTAATATAAAAACTGTAATAACTTCATTCTTAATTCTTATTCTGAGAAATTTAATTAAATTTGTGAAAAAAATATTCATTTAAGACGCTGGATAAATTTTTGTGGCCACACTTGAGGTAACTTATGATAGTGTTAATTACAGAAAGCAGAGACAAAGAAAGATAGCAATCATAATTAACTGAAAGATATTTAATCTAGGATATTTGAAAGAGATTTTTAAAATGAAAATTCAGAAATATACGCTCACATCTTAAAAACTAAAATGTGACATTCACACATCTGGGTGTTAATAAATGCTCTCACCCTTTTCAGAGTAAATTAAAGAAATTCTCCGTATTTGTAAGGATAAAAAAAGATTATGGATACTTGAAACTCAAAATTAAAACTAAGTTAATTTATTAGATTTAAAATTCAAAATAGAAACAAAGATTAGAAAAGTAAATGCTTTCTCATTCAGATCAGTATTTCTTCACTTGGTAAATAAAAATACCAAGTTATTTGCGTGGTTTCATATCTCATTTTCACCATACAAAAATTATTCGCTTAGATAAAAATGAACTAAATTAAAAATTCATCAGGCATTGAACCAATTTCTTGTTTTCTAGCTCAAAAAATTTTCCAGAAACTTAAACAAGTTTATGTATACAGATACCACCATCCAAGTTTGAATTTTATTTGCTTTGATCCTCCAGGATAGTTTCATTCAATGTATTAATTTCCACTAACTGTGGAGAACTATATTTTTCTAGTTGAGACATATGCTTCCAATTTATCTCTTTCGCACATTAAGTTCATTATACAATTGTTTTGAAAGAAAATTCTTACTCTTATGCTAAAAAAGTTAATTTTTACCCTTTACTTGAATCTAAGAAATATTCTTAAATATATAACATAAAAAAATTGAATAACTAAGTGTAAATGATCCAAAGTTACCCTTATTCTCGAGAATATATTCCCTTCGTAACTGAGGATTTCAGTAAACTCATAACTAGTTTGATATTTAAGTTAGTTATCCTGTAGGAATAATACCTGGCCCGAGCATTGTATAAAATACCCGCCATAACAAATGTCTTTTGTAAATCCACCGAAAAATATCCCTGTGGCTTCTGTATCTGCTTTATAAACAAGTATCTACAATATTGGGAAAGCTATATGACATTCGTAAAAGTCCACCCTTCGCATAGGCTGGCTTGTGTGTACATAATGAATAAAGAAATATTTACATAAGCAACTGAGGTCTATATTCTCAGATTAACCAGTAAATCTTTAAAGTTGTCCCAACAAGGCGAAGTAAAACGTACGATAATCTATAAGTTTTAAAGGATACAAACGCTTTCTACTCTATGGATTTCGTCTTAATTCTAAAGCCCCGTACATAATAACACGCTATCAAGTCGTCGCTACTACGATCAAGGTTATTTTCGGCCTTAATGACAGCCCTGATTAAGCTGAAAAGGACTGGTACGATACCAAAAACTCGGGAGCTTTTCATTCCTAAATTACAAGAATTTAGACTCTGAATGCAGATGGCATTAGACCTTGGAAAACAGTGTCAAAATAGACGATCAGTCAAAGTTTAACGATTGGTTGGTTTGGAGCACTACGGTCAACGTTTTGCTACACGAGGTGTAACTAGATCGGGACCTACAGTTTAAAGCCGATTCTGAACGGCTACAAACATCCATGCCAACAGTGGGACTCGAACCCACAGGATCGGAACCGAATGCCAGCGCCCTAACCATTCAGCCGTCACCTGGCGTCAAAGTTTAACATTAGTCAAATGTGAGGACAACGTAGGACGCGAGATTATTGAATTCACAAGGTTTACTATAAAATTCAACAATATCATAGGAAGAATGTAAATGTCAAAAACATTTAATTATTCAGACAGCTGGTACTTTACTTAATGTTTCTCTTTTAGACTCTTCTACCAGTTATTATTTCAACCAATTACAAAATTTTTCATTAGAGTAAAGATAAAAATTCTCTACCTCTGTGCTATTTAATATACAAGGTTCTGAAAAATGTAGAATCATGTATATGAAGTTTATCCACACAAGTTGAATTCCACACTGATTACGGAAAAGTATGACCCCCAGATTTCTTTTTCATCAGACGAGGTTCAAACTGACAGATAGAGAAAATGCATCCAAGCTCACAAGTATCCATTGAAAGGGAAATCTACTTTTTTCCTACCTGCCCGGACGACAAAATGTGGCTTATTGTAAATGGCAGGGAGGCCTGAAAATTTTTGCATAGAAATCTCTCTAAAATTTGTTGAAAAGTATCGTTATTTTAAGCATGAAATGACTGGATTTTAGCTAGAATAATATTGTTAGGTGTTGTAAACTTCCTATGGAGGAGTAATACTTTTGTGCGGAGATTTCATAAATAAATTGGTATGATAGAGTATTAAAGATATAGTCCAGTTTTTTAGACGAGATTTCTGTTTATTTTTAAATATAATCTAACTTTCATAGAAGATTTTTTTTCGAGGATATTTACCTGTAGCTTCCATTAAAGGTATAACAGGTGGTTTAACATAGAGAATGTTATAACTAATTAAATGACTACTCATAATACGCAAACTCGTCTTTTAATACGTCAGATGACAATCCATGTATCACAACAGAAAAAGAGATTAGAAATGAGAACTGATCGTAATCTAATAGATCGTAAATAAAGGAATAAAGCATACTTTCCCTATAAGTAAAGCTAAATTTTCATTTAAGTTTTTTTTATCTAATCCTATTCGGAGAACTATATAAAGTTCATTTTAAACTTCTGAGTAACACTTTTCTCTGCATACACGGTCACTTTTGATTTTCAATGCACTACCAGGCACCAATTAGCACGGATGATCAGAAGTTTAGTCCCTTTATACCTTACAGGAAGCTTTCCAAAAGAGGAAAGAAGTTGAACACGTATTATTCCCCATGATTTTTTTTCTCAACGCAGCAAACACTCATCCCGAGAACAACTGCCCATGCACACCGCGACTTCTGATGGCTTCATTATTGGTGCCACCAGAATTGTGGAGCACCTAACAGGTTAAGCGGCAGTGCTTCCTATGAGAGGACAACACAGGAAAATCCTCAGCGTAGATGGGATTAGAACCCACGCCCACACATTGGCAGCTTGTTACGCTTGTAATCACCATACAATGTAGCAGCGGTGCTTACAGTGTAGGAAACTGAATTTGATCTCCTGTCTCCATGCCTAATTAGTTACAAAATGACAACCACTGAAGTTATTTTAACCTTCCATAAAGAAACCTTTCCTTCAATAAAAAATTTTAAATTATTTCAGTACACGAAGGATTAAAATTTTAAGACTGTGAAATGATTCGAATATACGACAATAAATATATATGTAAGCGTAGTTTTCTTGTTTTTTACAGAAAATATTTTTTAAGGCATATCTGTACATAAAAAGTTCTAAAAAACAAACAAATATATTCGTTTTGATCTAACAGATAAAGTGATGCTTCCCAGTGTCTGTGCATGACTCCGAGAGAGAAATATCAGGTTTGCGATTTGAAATTTGTAACATAAGAAACATTTTGTTTTGTGTATTTATTTGAATTAAATTGCTTGTAACTGTTTGGTTTTAGAAAAGAAAAAATACTTCCAGTCAAATAAAAAAAATGTGACAAGCAACTGATTTTTTAAAAAACTATATTGATCAGTTTAAAATCTCCACATTATTTTAAAAGTGCACAAAGATGTTTGTTTTTATTTTTATTTTGTATGAAACAAAATTTATCTAATTATAAGAAAAGAATTCTATCAAAAAAGCTTTAATTACATTATTTTCATCTTTCTGGAATTTGTTTTGCCTTCAACTTATATTATTATGAATAAAAAATGGAAAACATTATCATCCGCTTTGAACCATATATTACGTTTTAACGAAAACCTTTGTTGAAATATTTAAGACAATAATTGTTACGTTAATTTAGATATTTCTTAAGGAACTTTTTTCTGTGGAAACACACATACATTTCGTTCTTTTTATCTTTGGTTGTTTTGCTTATTTTTATTCTTCGCTCAGAAGCACAAATTTCCGATTACAGAATTATTTTTATCTAGTTAACCGTTTGGTAAGTACTCTCTAGATAATTTGACTTTTTAATTTTGTGCTCAAATTTCTTTCTAATTTGACGTGGTTAGAATGGTTGTTACACAGAAGCATCTGGATTTTTTTCAAAAGAACATTACGAGTTTTCCTAAAAGTTTCAATACATGAAAAATTAGTTTAATGACTGTGTTTCTAAGTAACATCATATGAACACTATCAATAAAAATATCTTTTGAAGGGTAATTTTTAGTTCTGAATAGAATTAATGTTTTCTGTGAAGATATTTTTCTAATTTTTAAAGTGCATTTTTTTGCGTCTACTTTTATGTTCTCATTTTAAAAAAGAATTGTTTCCCTATGAGTTTTTTAAAATTTTACTCCCTTTTAAATGCATGGTTATTTTAGGAGATCAACGACGAAATTATTTATAAATTTATTCTCTTTGTAATGGTTCCTAATTTAAAAAGATTAAAAAATATCTTCATGTATTTTATTCTATAAAGTTATGATCACAGTAATAGTAAGACTTTTTCTTCTTACTTATTAAGTTATGAACTGAAAATTAATTCATTTTATCCTCATAACACATTATAACTTTAATATATATATATATATATATATATATATATATATATATTAAGTGGGTCAAGTACTTCCCCATCTAATTCAAAGTACCAATGTTTAGCTATTAAATTTAGTTTTTAAGTATTTTTCTAGGCTGCATCGATTTTTAAAGTGTCTCTTTTTATCCAATGACTAGTTTTATAATGCAATCTTTTCACATTTATACCATGAAGGTTTCTTTTAAAGTCAACATTTAAAACAGATATTAGATGCTAAATTACAAAACTTATAGTTTGATTCCGATGATGACCAATATACATCTAGTAAAGATAGCAATACCGAACCAAGTGCCAAAAGAGTTTCCTCTAATAATTGGTAGATGAGAATTCAGCTAAAATCCACTGCATTACTGAACGATCGTTATGGTGTTTCTGATCGCGCTACCGCTGCAATCGCATCAAGTGTTTTACATGACATTGATTTAATTACCGATTATGACATCTCCCATGTTATAGAAAAAACAAAATGTTAGGGCTGAATTGTGTAGTAAATCTGACGAATTTCCACTACAAGGTCTCTATTTGGATGGGAGGAAGGACGACACGTTATCGGTAGATCTAGCTAATTCGAAAAGGTTCCGTAGATTTAAAAAGGAAGAGCATTACTCGCTAATTCAAGAACTTGGTTCAGTCTATATCGGCCATGTTACTCCAACTTCTGGAAGTTCTGAAGATATTGTCACTTCTATTATTTCTTATCTGTCTGGTCATGGTATTTCTCTTAAAAATTAGTTGTCATAGGATGTGATGGCACTGCTGTTAATACAGGTTGGAAAAACGGTCTGATTCGCCGAATCGAAATACATTTGGGGATGGGAAGTTTGCCCTCTCCATTTCAATAAACTGCCACTCATCTGTTTCAATACCTAGACTGCCAACCGGCATCTGTTTCAATACCTAGACGGTAAATCAACGGGTCCAAAGTCATTGAGAGGGCCAATCGGTGAAAAGCTAAGTGGTTGCGTAAAACGTCCAGTGATTGGCTGCAAGAGTATTGGCTGTCAGATCCCCACAATAGAAAGAACTATAGTATGTAAGGATCAGCAATATCTACTCTATATTTCCATGGCAATAAAGTCGGGAAACTGTAAAGAGGATTTGGCTGTACGAGATCCTGGACCCTTGTCACTCTCGAGGTGGTTGGCAACAGCAAATAGAACTCTCAGACTGTACTCAAGTGAAGAAAGACCCACACCTGAACTTCAGGAAATAGTTGTATTTATTTTGAAGTCATATATGTCAATGTGGTTTAGTATTAAAACAAGTAAATACGTTACATGTAGACCAAAACATGTGTACCAATCAATACAATCTTCAAGGTACCTGCCTGAAGATTTACGCAATATCGTCGACCCTGTGATTGAACAAATTGGCTTTTTCGCTCATCCAGAACATTTAAGGTGACTGCCTACGTTCGGAGCCAATTTTTTGAAAAAATAATTTTTCAAGGCCTTTTTTTGTCTTTTATGATAAAATAGCGCTTAAAAATTAAAATATGAGAAAAACTTACCTGTAAATACTATACTTTTTTTATAAATTGGTCAATTCGAAGTAATTTTTAATGTAATTTAGCTAAAACGCCTATCACTCTGCACAAAATTGTAACGCTACGATCTTAATTTCTTTCTCACACATAATACATATGACAGTTAACTTCAAAATGACCTACAATCTGAGAGAAATTTTAAAATGCAACAATAATACAGACAATTTTATGTTCCAATATGAAAAATTTCCCCGATTTGTCATTCCTTTCCCTATAAAAACAGCCCCAAATAAAACAACTATTTATTATACATCAATTATTGTTGGTCATTTCATTAAAAATAGCATCTAAAACATGTCCTGAAAGTTTCATCAAATTATATGTATTATTATGTGAGATATCATGATAACGGTAGAGATGTGCTAAAAAACATAATTCTGAGAAATTAAAGTTTATTAAAATTTTAAAAAGCATCGTAAACAAGCGCTAGAGCGAATGACAACGTTGCCAATTTCTATCAAGAAATCAATTACATAACTACAGCAAAGTAATGGCTGTGCACTAGCAACATTATCGCACATATTTTTTTATCAATTAGAGAAAAAATCATAAAATCCAGAAGCTGCAATTTACGGTAACTTTCAGTTTCAAAGCCAAACTTCCGGTTCAATTTTGTAGCAGATGATTATTCTTTAGATAGCTATAACTCTGCTTCTAATTGATGTAAAATGAAAATCAAAATGGTTTTGAAAAGAGAAAAGATTGAATTATGCTATTCTTGCAAAAAATAAAATTTACTAAAATAGTCAAAGAATGACATTTTGAACATAGGCAGTCACCTTAATGTTAGCCAAAACCCAAGATAATACAAAACGCATAAGTGAGCTCGGACTTCGACGACTTCTAAAGGTGAGACAGTTAGATCAAAAGAGAACAACTATCAGGACATTCATACCACCAAAACTCAATTTCATGGCTCAAGACTACTCGGAAATAATTAACTCGAGGGATTGTGATTTATTTTCTCCCCCATTATAAAAAGATATCAGTGACGATGAGGTTAAATCACATATTCAACGGGACTCAGTCCCTAATTTGGAACCAATTATAACAAATTATAACGAATTGAAATTATAATATTCAAGACATTCCCTGTTCACACACAGGCAGTAGAACGTTGTGTGAAACTCGTGACAGAAGCCTCAGGAAAAGTTTGCGGAACTGAGTCTATGGATGGTTTTATCAGAACGACTCTGCTGTCAAGGTCAACCATGCCTAACTTCACCCATAAAACAGATTTCAAAGTACCTTCAGCTAAGAATGAGTGAAAACGGAGATGTTCAATTGTTCAACATGATTTTTTTGGACTTACAACTCTTCACACAAAAACTTAGTTTTTTCAATAAAAAAATCTGTTTATAAATATTACTAATGGTCTAAAATAATTCGTTTTGAAACATTTAAACTTGTATTCAATAAAGAAAACTAAAAAAACACACATGTGCGTTGCTAATATTTTTTCCTTGAACTGTGTTACCTTTATTTGTAAAGTTTTTTCAAAATCTCATTAACTTTGATGGCAATGCGCAATCGGAAGATGTTGATGGATTTAAATAATATTTAAACATTATTTTCTGTGGTTCTATTACATAAGAATTTGAGATACAACATTCGGGAAGAGGCTAATTTAAAAATGCTAAAACTTGTCGTAAAAATGTGAATTTTTCAAATTTTGGCACACTTTAGAGCACATGCGCAACTGGAAGACATACACCGATTTTGTTTCTTTTTTAAATCCTTTTTAGTGTCCTAAATTCACAACTTTTCCATGGTATTACGACTTCCAAAAAAATTTCAATTTTTTCAGCCCACCCTAATATATATATATATATATATATATATATATATATATATATATATATATATATATATATATATATATATATATATATATATATATATATGTGGGACAGGATAGTCGAGCGGGTAATTTAAAACAAATACTTAAACTATTATAAACGAATACTCTGATAATTAAACTAACATTTAATGAAAACTCATTTACAAATTATTTACAAAAAGAACGTCGTTAATTAACATTATAGCCTAAGGGAAAAACACAGCCGTCTGCTGCTAACAGCTAAGCGCGTCCTCGCTTATTGAAGTCCATGTCTCGTCTGCCGGAACTCTCGTCGGCTGGAGATTCACTCCCCCGCGAACCTTTCCTTCCGATGAGCGGCGTTAGGTGCTGGCATCACACAGAACACTGCTAATTAATTAAATGGGCTGAGGCAGGCTCCCGAGCCCACACACACACACACACACATATATATATATATATATATATATATACTAGCTGAAGTACCCGGCATTGCCCGGGATTTTAACAATATTTGCTAACCAAAATCAACACAGTATAAATAACATAAAAAAAGTATATGTGAAATGTTATACACATCTCAGAATTTAGGAATTTCAGCCTTTCATCATTGAAGCACTAAAATCTGAAAAGTAAAAATGTCAAATTGTCTAATGTTTGCTAACCAAAATTAATTTAAAACTAAACACGTTATAAATAACATAGAAAAAAACATGTGAAATCTTATACACATGAATAAAATGAAAACCCCCCCAAAAAATATATATATAATTATAATAAACTCCTCAGAATTCAGCTAGATTTAGCCTTTTATCATTTGGGCAAAAAAAGAATCTGAAATTACAGGTTTAGCTAAAATTTCCAATAGAACCATGATATGACTCCAGCGTTGCCTCTTAAAAAATGAAGTGTTTGATTGAGGGCTGGAAACCATTCAACTCCTCTCCACATTAAACTCCTATAAACATCCTCTACATATTAAATTCCTTTTCTCTCCATAATAAACTCCTGAGAATTTTGGTAGATTCGGCCTTTCATCATAGTACCACTAAAACCTGAAACATCATCTCCAGAAATATAAATTTATTAATTACAATAATTAAACTCACGCAAATGTATGAATTACATAAGTTTTTTAACCAACATTTGAATAATTCGTAAATGAAAAAGCATATGAAAATAAAGATAATAAGATCTTCCGGAATCGAAATTAATTCCCCTTAATTTTTAATTAATAAAAAACCAACATAATATGAATAAAAACGATAGTTGTTTAAAAGCATATGAAAATAAAGCTATTATAAAGATAATAATAAAAAAAGCATATGAAAATAATGCTCGCGTATGAAGTTAACTTTATGATATAAAGATAGTAATAATAATATAAACCGCGTGCATAAAATATTTAACTTTTCAAGCGAAATAAATTAATTTTTAGAAAAAAACTACTTTTAATCGAGAAATTAAATACATCGCACAAAATTTTGATTTTACCAACTTTCTACCCTACAATTTACACCCTACTTCTTTGAAGTTGGGTGTTGAAACATCCTCTTTGAAAAATTTACACCTTACTTCTTTTAAATAGGGTGTAAATATAAAGTTTTAACAGCGAATTGAATGCCAGTTAAAAATTATTGTTGTTTAAAATCATATGAAAATTACGCTATTATAAAGATAAAAAAGCATAGGAAAATAATGCGTGCGCATGAAGTTAACGTTACGATATAAAGATAGTAATAATAATATGTATATATAAAACAGTTCCGTAACTAACTGACTGACTGACTGATTGACTGACTGACATACAACGTACAGACCAAACCACGGGAAATAAAAGGGCTGAAATTTTGCATGGCGTTTCTTCTTATAGTGTAGGAGTGCACTTAGAAAAATTTTTGAAAAATTCTTAGATTTTTTTAAAATTAAATTTTTGAGCTGTTTTAGTAACTTTTTTTAAGTTTGCATTTAAAATAATAACAATTTGAGGGCTATAAAATTTATATCACGAAAAAGATGATAAAAATTCCTTTAATATGAAATCTTTTTCGAATCTTTACCTCCATTTTATGATTTTTGGTGAATTTTTAAAGATTAATTTTTAGAATTTAACCTTTTGCATGCCACACTATGATCAAGGAATAAAGTACCATATTTAGCTGCGTAACTTTGGTCAATAACTTCCAGGAAGTCGGTCCAACAGGTGTACTCCACTCATTCCTTTATTATATAATTTTATAATGTGAGGTTAAGGAAAATCAACTTTTATTTTAGCTCGGACATATCTTTTTGCTCTTCCTAATGGTTCGTGAGTGATAAAATTTGATGTAATAGTTACAACAAAACTATCGTTCCAATGGCACATATAAACTTCTCCATCGCATCGGTAATCAAACTTTCCACGTTGAAATTTCGATATTTCTTTTGCTGTTTTAAGAGAACATTGTCCCGTTCTGGAATCTCGCACTGTGCCGATTGCCTTAAAGCCTTTGTTAGATAAATCTGTCAGCAGACTGTACGATGTAAAAAAGTTATCGAAAAATATTTTGTGTTTCTCTGGATTGTCAATAAAAGATAATAGTTCGGAGACAACTTGTGATCCAAGTGGCAAATTTTCATTTTTTGAACTTATTCCACCGTAGATAGACATAGCATAAGGATAACCATTTGCTGAGCAGATCATCCAAACTTTGAAACCAAAGCGAATTGGCTTTCCACGTATGAACACCTTAGCCGAACGATGTCCATAACACGGAACCATGGATTCATCGATACTCATATTTTCATGAAAAAATCCAAATTGACGAAAATTTTTTCCAACCTCTTTATAAAAGGGAGAAATTTTTCTTAATTTATCGCCTGGTTCCAATTTACTATTATCAACAATGTGGAAATACTTTTTTAGCAACCGAAATTTATTTCTGGGCATTGTATTGTTAACAATTAGGATATGCAAATCTTCCTGAGAGCTCCAATATGTATTTTCATCAGGTACTGAGTGGTAGCCACTAAACAACAGTAATCCAAGAAACTGCCGAATGTCATTTGCGTCGACGTCTAAAGAGTCTCCTTTTTGTAGGGCATACAGTTTTGTAAGTTCGGCTGAATTTTCTAAGTAATCAAACGGCAGAATCACTGATTGACGGCAGAATCACTGATCACGTGTGATATCACTGCTTTTGTATATCGTTACATGCCAATGTTCCTTTTTTGGAACATTGCATTTTTACGCAGTCTTGAGGAAATATTTCTTGTTATTATTTTAATTTATTTTATTAACTCGTTAAACTTGTCCTTTGCAAGTACGATGGGGAAATTTTTGGGTGGATTTGAATTTTTAGGAATTTTATAGAATTTTTTTTCTTACGTACTGTAAAAATTGTGAAAAAAGCTGAATTTTAGAAATTTTTCTACGCTAAAATATTAATATTTGAAAAAAAAAAGTCAAAAAATCAATCATGCCTTCTATAATATACGGTAATTTGTTCAAACTGACAGATATCACAGTTTATTTAAAAAAAATATTAAACATGGTGTTCCAAAAAAGGAACATTGGCATGTAAAAGGTTAATTTATTAAACGCTGATCACGTGATTTCTTTTTCTGTTACTTTAAATAAATTTATCTTCACATAACAACGAAATAGGCAAAAAAAATACTTTTTTTCTTGCTAATGCGGCAGACGATTGGACATTATTCAAAAAAATATTAAAATAATGTAAAAGATATGTTCCTCAAACTGTACTACATTAACTGTACTATATTCTTTAGTATGTCCTATGAGATTTAATTTGAATATTTTCTTCTACATTATTTTGTCTATAAAAATATCCCTTACTTTTTTTTATTAATATATTTTTTTGTTTTTTTTACATCAATCGTATACATTGCTCGTCGTATTTATTATATATATATATATGTATATATATATATATATATATATATATATATATATATATATATATATATATATATATATATATATATATATATATATATATATATATATATATATATATACATATATATATATATTGGCATTAATTGCATACACTGACGAAAGGAAATTAATTGCATACACTGTTGAAATATGGCTTGCCCACAGCCATATTTCAACAGGATAATGCGCGACCACACGTGGCACGCATTGTCCAACGGTTCTTCGTCAATCGCCAGATTGAATTGCTTCCCTGGCCGCCTCGCTCTCCGGATCTTTCGCCGATAGAAAACATGTGGTCCATGGTTGCTCTACGATTGACCCAGATTCCATCCCCAGCTGCCACAGCAGATCAACTTTGGCAACGTGTGGAAGCTGCTTGGTCTGCTGTACCCCAAGAACTCATCCAAAGTCTCTTTGAATCAATGCCGAGCCGTGTGGCAGCGGTGATCTCCAACAATGGCGGCTACTCTGGCTACTGATTTTCGCAGGAACCACACTTCACAGAAGTCTATAAATTTAATCATTTTATACTTGGTCAACATGTTATCTAAAAAATAAATTTTGTTGTGATATCTCTTGTCTTTCTTGGTGTTGCAATTTGGGTGGCCAGCAGTTTACAAATGATTAGGTAATTGGGATGACTTCCAATGCGTGGGTAGAAGTGGGTGATAGTATAGAACTTCAAGAAAGAGGGAAATTAAAAAAGGTAAAAGAATTAGACTTGTCATAATCGGTGGTTGACTCAGAAGATCCCAAACAACACATAAAACAGTTTTCTAGTAGAGAGTTTAAATGAAGACAGCGTTTTTTTTCAAATTATTTTTAGACAACACACAAGGAAATAAAACCAAAAGAAATGGATCTCTGAGCTTGAGGTTGATCATAATTGGGCAAATATCACATACAGTTCGGCTTATAAAACAATTCAAAACATTATAAACTAGTGATAAACATTTCAACATACTCAGATTTTGTAGATTTAGAAAAAGTTCTTTCAACAGTTATTTAAATTTTAACTCATATCATACAATTGTTAAAGTCAAATAAAAATCAATACAAATCATATTATAGTTTTTCCTTAATTTCAGAAATACAATTTAATTTTCATAGTTTCATCATTATTAACATTCAAAATTCACAATTTCAATTTTATTTGCAATTAGTACAAAACTTTCCTTATTTTCCCCCCTCCCCCCAAGAAATGCTGCAGGAACTCAAATTTATTTTAATTTAAAGTCATTTTGTGGATGAAAATGTCTTAGGGCCTGTTCACATAGGAGTCCGTTGCGTTGTGTTAAAGAAAAGATGACGTTGAGATGAAAATAAACCAATCATAGGCGTTAAATATTTCATTCCTAATCGTTTGGAGGCATATGATTGGTTTATTTTCGTCTCAACGTCATCTTTTCCTTAACGCAACGCAACAGACTCCTATGTGAACAGGCCCTAAATCTTGTTGAATGTACAATGTCGATGGCTTTTCCAGTATATTGATTTGGTCTGTTAATTTCAAAATTTACATTAGATAGTTGACTTAAAATTGTATAGAGGCCTGAATAAGGCGGATCTAGTTTTCTTGAATTTGGGTATTTAAATTCTTCGTACATCACTAAGCCGCCAATTTTAAAATTTGACTGAACAAAATGTTTATCATATCTTTGTTTATTAATTTTATGGTGTTGAATTGTTCTCTGCACTGCAATTTTCCTGGCTTCCTCAACAGGTGGGTAATTTAATGAACTTGTATTGGGCAAAGGTGAATCATATGGTAGTATTCCAAATAAAAGGTAGTTTGGGGAAAAACCAGTCACAGAATGGGGTTGATTATTGTATTCCGAAGTTACATGTTCTAAAATTTTTGTCCAGGGAATTGTTTTCGAAGAAGAATTTACTTTACATCTTAATTTTGCTACTACTGTTTGATTACATCTTTCATTCTTCCCGATTGTCTGAGGTCTATGCGTACTGGTCAATAATTGTCGTACATTGTGATGCTTCGAAAATTTCTTAAATCTGGAAGAAGTGAATGCAGCATTTCTATCACTGAGTATTTGCTTTGGAACCTTAATATTGAAAACTTGTCTCAAGCAATTTGTGTATGTTTCCCTGGTTACACTCTTTGAGGGGAATGTCCATATATATCTGGTTGCATGATCAATTACAAGATGAAGATATTTTTTGTTGAATTGTAATAATTAAAACCCCCAACAGTATCAACTGAAAATAAGTCAAATGGTTTTTCGCCACAGGCACTTGCTCCATCAGTCCAAATTTTTTCTGAGTTGATTTTTTATTCTTTTGACAGGTTTCACAACAACGAACAAAATTTGCTATGTCTACAATTATGTCTTGCCAATAGTAAATTGGGGAAATTAACTTTAACATCTTTTTTACACCTGGGTGACCAAATTTTTCATGAGCTGAATTTATTAATTTTACTCTTAGTGATGGCGGAACTACAATTTTGACTAAGTTTTTCTTTTTTACAGTTAAGACTCCATTATATTTTTTATACTTAATGTTATTTATATTATCATCCCACTGTGCTTTAATTATTTCATCTGTGCTTAGGAAATAACAATATTGATTAACAAAATGACTTACAGGGTTTCTGGATAACATATCAGCCTCATGATTGCATTTTCCTTTAATATACACTATATCATAATCATACATTGATAATTTTAACGACCATCTAAATAGCCTGCCAGTTAAATTTTTTACATTTTTTAGCCATTGTAATGCAGAGTGATCTGAATGTATTGTAAATTTCTGGCCATGTAAATAACAGTGATATTTGTCAATCGAATCAGCAATTGGCAAGAATTCAAGCTCAGTTATGGCATAATTTTTCTCATGTTTTCTTAATTGTCTGGAATGAAAAGCTATTGGGTGTAATTGTCCATTTGGATGTTTTTGTTTCAAAACTGCAGCTATTGCTTCTTGAGTGGCATCAACGTACAAGTGGCATGGATAATTTGGATTATATAAAGTCAAAATTGGTTTTGAAATTAACTCATCTTTTAATTTTTGATATGACATTTGACATTCAGGGGACCAGTTCCATTTTACATCTTTCTTTAATAATTTGTTGAGTAGTAATCTTAACTTTCATAATCTTGAATGAACTTTTGGTATACATTTATGGAACCTAAAAATCTTTGGAGTTCTTTTACATTTTTGGGTGGTAACAATTTTTTTATTGTCTCAATGTTTGTATTTTGTGGGGAATATTGTCCTTGTGGCACCTCATAACCTAAGAAATTCATTTCCTTCTTTGCAAATTGACTCTTTGATTTCTTTAATTTGATATTTTCTTGTTTACAGATTTGAAAAATTTCTTCTAAGTGTTGCATATGTTCATTAAAATTTTGAGAAAAAAGTATTATGTCATCAAAGTAATTTAGTGCATATTTTATTTGATACTTGTTTAAAATTTGTCTAATTGCTCGTTGAAAAACACTTGGAGCATTCTTCCAACCAAAGGGGAGCCTGAGCCACTCATATAGTCCAAAATTAGTAGTAAAAGCTAATTTTTCTGTGTCTTTGTCATGTAATGCAATATGCCAATAACCCGAAGTTAAGTCAAGTGTTGAGAAGTACCTTGCATGGGTCAGTTGGTCTAAGACGTCATCTATTCTTGGAATAGGTTCTGAATCAAATTTTGTGATAGAATTTAATTTATGATAATCTATGCATAAACGAGTTTTTCCTTTTTCCTTTCTTTTTTACTAAGCACACTGGTGATGCAAATGGTGAATGGGATGGTTTAATAAATCCTGCTTTTAACAACTCATCTATTTGTTTTTGTATTTCTAAATTTTCAGTTTGTGAGGAACGATAAGGTCTAAGAGTTTTGGGACACCCTGTATATAAACAGAAGAAGGGCTTGATAAGCATGAATTTTATATAAGAGATATTGCACTCTCACTGCTTCGTAGTGAATAAAAAAACGATTTAAGTTAATTTCATTTAAACCATTTTTGAGTATTTCAAAGAGCCCTATTAATAAATAACTTCGACTTTTGTCAACAACTTTTAAGAGCCAAACAGATACTGCAAAACTACATTCACCGTGCAATGCTATCCTTTTAGAAATGCTATTTATCTGTTTTTTCACGATGAATGTAGAAAATCAATTGAACGTAAAGAAAAGCTGTATTGAAAATGGAAGATGATTGATGATGAAACTTGATTGAATATGATGTAGAGATGGGTCGCAGTTATTAAAAGCATTGATTCTGCTTTAAAAGGAACATAATGCACAGTCGGTATTGAGTAATTTTCATTTACGCCTCCATTTCTCTTTGCGTGTTTGCTAACAGATCCCATAAATTTAAAAATATTATTGTATTTTCGATAGAGATACTTGTGGACTCTTAAATTAATTTCTATTGCACTTTATTATTCGTTTGTTTTCTAATGCAATAATTGTTTTTCGAAGAACTTTCAATGTTAATTATTTTCTTTTATTTACATAAATAACAAACAGATTCTTTATAAGAATGTGAGTAACATGCTGAGAAAAAAATCCATAATCATATCTCTATACCTATACAAACATCTGAGGTATTAAAAATATTTTTTTGTATTTAACTAGTTTTCTCAAGTTCACTTTCCATTCATCAGGGAAACGTTTCTTTTTAGTATTCTCAATCACGGCTCTTAAGAAGAGCTCTGCTAATTAGAGTATGACGCAACCAGCGACCGACGTATTTAAGAAGTGGCATCGGTGATTAACCCTTCAGCGGGTGCGCCCGTGTATGAAGTGCAACATTTTCGTAATTTTGAATGGTTTGTTTTTACAAGTAAGGTGTGAATGTTTTAAGCAGTTTCTGTTTATAGCTACACCTTTTCTAATGCAGATCTGATTTTCGGACCTCTGTATTCCTTTCCATTCATTGTTAGTCGTGATTTAAGCGTGGTAAACCAGCAAATAGACTGGATTGCAAAACGACAAAATTAAGAGTTGTTTTAGTAGATCAAATGTGCAGCTATTACACGGTATCTCGCATATCACGAAGATGGATAATCTCATTGTTTTTTAGGTTTTTGGACATAATAGGAGTCGATTCACAAATTGTCTTTAAATGCATTTAACCAGGCAGTTTTGTAATAAGGCTATTGTATCTTCATTCTTTGGACTTTAATTATAAATATATCTCAGTATTATTAACATTTTATATCTTGTCATAAAACGCAGAATTATTATTTTCAAAATGAAAAAAAAATTTTATTATAAAAGGAGTAATCAAGGTTGAAAGAGACGTTGCACTTTATGCAACGCGCGTCTGCTGGTGTTCCAAAAATTAGCGCGCCCGCTGAAGGGTTAAAGAGAGAGGGATTGCCTGAGCATGATAGTGGAGAGATTTGACAGGAAATATAGCCTGATGCTGGAAGTAAAATCAGCTGTCGTCTAGATCAGGGCATTCAGCGATGGAGCAAGTTCGAATAAAGACGAATCAGTAATAGCTACTAGTTCAGGTGTTAGCTGGTGATATATCTGTTTTTGCTGTGTAAAGAGTGTCAAGTCCAAAATTGTAGTTTTGATAAAAACGGGATTGAAAAAAAACGGCTTTTGTAAAGTCAGATTTTTAAGTTTAATTTTTAATTTTTTTAAAAGTAAATTTTTCTAATTTTATTTTTGTCGAGTAAAGAGTGTTAAGACTTTGATTGGGACATAACCCCTTTAACACTAACATGCTTGTGTTTTGTTTCCCAATCCCAAATTTTCCCTGATGAATAAAAAATTTTAGGAGTGGAACTTATCTTAGCTTTCTGTACCCTGAAGTAGCCCTTGATTTTTCAAACATTCCTGGTTTGATAACTCATTTTAGCCCATTTTGGACTTAACACCCTTTGCACAGCAAACACAGATATTGTGAGTTGGGGTAAGACTTTCATATTTCAAGTTAGGTTATATTAGTGTTATATAGTTATAGTGTTATATAGTGTTATAGTAGTTAGGTTATACAAGTTAGGTGATTACCAGCAAGGGATTTTTTGCAGTTTCTGCTTACTAGTTTGATATTTTGCGGTATCTTCTTTAGTTGTATGTTGAAGTGGAGTGGTTAAAAATATTCAGTCTTTTATTTGTGAAATAATTGACTTTTCTGGAAACTAATCGTCTCGCTAGGCAAAAAATTTAGATTTATAGTAAAACCTCTGGAATCATAACTTTTTTACTCAATATAGATGAAGCATGTGGAAAATATATTTGATTTCATGATAATGTTTGTTAAGAACGCAATAAAAACCACAAGAAACGAAAGAACAAAATAAAACATCAAATCTATGAACAGTATAATTAAGAAAGGGTAAACTTTAACTATATTAACGTGAGTTATACAATCAAAATAATATAAAATGAATATAAATTAAACGCCAATAAAGTGTGTTTCTTGTTATTTAATTTTGCTTTTGAGAGATTCGTCATTGGAGCTGTTTAAGGTTATATTTACAGTAGTGAAATTACCTGATAAAACCACTAAGTGGCCGTTCAAGTATTACGTAAACATTCAAGGGAGAAGGGTATCAGAGCATTGCTTACGTAAGACAGAAAACATTTACGCATGAGAGTTCTCCTGAACACAATTCCTCTATCATACAGAAAAAAGTAGTTATTCTGTTTGCAATGATCTTAAGAGAGCACGTTGTGTTTTATTCACATTGTTCAGTAGAGTTGTATCTTTTTTTAGAGGCATTTGTTTTGGATTGCGCTTTGTACAGCAGAAAATGTCGCCTAAAATTGACAGATCAAAATTATATAAGAAACTTTCAAGAAACAGCCACGAGTACGTCAAATTCCTATAGCTGCATGACGTGCCAATAAGCTAATGTGTATTCTTCAAGCTCAGAATGGAGATCAAGTAATAAAGTAGTTTGATGAAAGAGAGATGATGACATGGGCCAACCATAGTTCAATCCAACCCACTGCAAATGTAATAACTGATGATTTTGAATAGTGGGTTAGAGGGACTTGGTCGACAGATTAAAAATAATGATAGATTCTTTATCATCATAGCATCTGTACTGATATATTTACATACTTTTGTATTATCCTATTTACTTTCAAACAATGAAATCTTTACTATGTTGATACAATTCTGACTGTTTTCCTTTATTGCTCAGTAAGGCCGTGGTGGCCTTGTGGTACAGCGTGCTGGATTTCGGTGCTGAGGGTGCTCGGATCGAATCCTGGCGAAGCGCCTCCGTTTGTGAAATGCCCCCATTTGTGTCGTCCCTACATAGGGGACAATGCTGGTCCTCCTATATGGCGCCCCCCATAATAAAATAGCCAGCAAAACTGCTGTGAATTATAAGCGAATGTCTTTGCGACAAGTGCCTCTGCATTGAAAAAAAATTTTTGCTCAGTGTATTACTGTTAATGATTTGATATACAGGGTGATTCAAAACTCCATGGACAAACATTTAGGGGAGGTGTAAAACTCAAGAACAAAACATAATCACATAGGAATGTATGGCCGGAAACGCAAACCTGACGCTGGAGGGCGCTGTTCATCAGCGCTATAGTTGGGATCCTCTTTCTCTCGTGAAGGGATCTTTAATCAACACAATGTCTCGAACAGACATTGGAACAATGTCCAGTAATTCCGGCAGAACATCGTCCAGAAAAATGCGATATTTCCAGCCATCCAGTGGGGGTAGTAAGAGGTATGGTCCGATTAAGCAATCAGCAATAATACCCACCCATACATTCACTGAGAAACGTTGTTGGGCAGCATGTGGTCGCATACATCGTGGCTTGTTGTGGCTCCACACATGAACATTGTGTTGATTACGAAAGAAAGAGGCTTCATCCGTGAACAGAATGAAAGTTGGAAACGCCGGGTTCTCATTGCACTAGCGCACGAATTCCACACTTCGTGGATAATCCTCAAGCGGCAATGACTGGACCCGTTGCAAATGATATGGATGTAAATGCTCCCTGTGTAATATGCTCCACACACTGGATTGAGATGCTGCGATATCACGGGAAATGGTTAGTGTGCTTGTACCAGGAGTTTCTTCCACTCGACGCAATGTCTCCTCTTCGAAGACAAGTGTTTGTGTCGTTCGTGGCCGCCCTGTCATGTCTGCTACTGTAGAATGTCCCGTATTCATACAGATGACGGTGCAATTTTCCAAACATTTGGTGATTCGGTACACGTCTATTCGGATACCGTTCGGCATACAAACGTGCTGCAGCCCTTCCGTTGCCGTCAACTGCATCATACACAAGGTGTATGTCCGCCATTTCAACATTTGCAAATGCTTCCATGCACTCTATATGCGATCGGAACTTTAAATGATTAGCGATGAAATTTCAATTACAGCGTTGATGAACAGCACCCTCCAGCCTCAGGTTTGCGTTTCCGGTCATACATTCCTATGTGATTCTGTTTTGTTTTTGAGTTTTCTACCTCCCCTAAAAGTTTGTACTTTTAGTTTTGAATCACTCTGTATGTACTCTTTTACTTAGAAATGCACAATAAATTTAATGACTGAAAAAGTTCATTTAGTCTTCGGAATAGTGGAAAGAACTTTGTTAAATCTAATAAGCAAAGGGGCGTGGGTCGAAATTTGCTTATTCTTGCTTAAAAGGGGATGGTCTAAAATGAGTAAACGTGTGCTTACGTAATACTAAAACGGCTCCTAGCCCGATAAAAACTATTACTTTAGATCAGGGGTGGGCATTAAGTCTATCGCGATCGACTGGTGGACCACCAAGACATTTTGGGGTGACCGCCTTTACTAAGACCTGAGACGCGCATACTAAAAGAAACATTTTTATGGAACATCGACGCCAGCTAGACTGGAGAATCGGCTTTTCACAATCATTTTTTTATTGTAGATATATAGGTAAGTACATATTACGTATTTATTAGTAAGTTATAATAAATATTGTAGACCTTTTTTTTAGCTCACCACACCTACGCCACTGGGTGGACCGCAACACCTTGAAAAAATTAGAAGTAACCCGCACCCTGGAAAAGTCTGCCCACCTCTGCTTTAGATTAATGGATAGAAAAAAATCAAAAATAATACTGAGTGAAAAGCGTTTCGGTATAAGGATTTCATACGCAGAAATGAATCACACCGAAGAATACCAATTAAAGTATTATGTTAAAGTCTTATGCGTGCTTTTGTTTCTATAAAAATAGTTTTAAGAACAAACATATGGGTTTTTAGATTACAGTACATTCAATGAATTTAATATTTAATAATTTCTGGAAACTAAAATATTTGTATGCATGAACTCCAGAACCTTTTTTTACTTTAGTGTTTGTATAGTATAGTCTACACATTAAATATTTATCCTATATAATACTGAAACTAAATAGTGCGTACAGTATAAAAGCATTTCCCTTTCCTCTGATGGTGAAAGATAATAGAAATAGTATTATCAGTATTACGAAGCCATATAAAATGTCTCGCTCATTTTTAAAAAATATTTCCTGCAATGGAGAAATCTATTTCATAAAAGTATTCCTTAAAAGCTGTGTCGTTTCATCCATTTTCATTTGTGGGAAATCAGACTTATTATTTGTAACAGCGCGTGAACACTTAAAGGCAACAAAAAATCATTAATTCGAGTCTGCAGGTGAAAAATGTCAGTAAAACCCGTTCTGAAAAAAAATAAAGTTAACACTTTAAAATAATTAAGATTATTGAGTTGCACTTTAGTAAATACATTGCTGCATTAGAAAGCTGTTAAATATATCAAGTTCTTTCCACACGCTTTAATTTAACATAGAGTTGTGTTTCTTTTAGCGTGAAATTGGAAACTAAACGAAGGGTATTTTTTTCAGCTGTAAGGAAAAACGACTTAAAGGTGTTTGCTTGCCTTTTCGCTTTCTTTTTCACGGTAGATACACAAGCTTCTGAAATAATTAGGTTATGTTCGAGTTTTTTAAATTTGAAGAGTGTTTTTGCTTAAATTCTTTTACTGAGCCGTTTTGCCTCATTTAAAAATTTCACATTATTGAACTTTTTGCGCCGTCTGGTGTATAATTCACTAATTTCCCAATTCCTGACACGAAACTGCTAATAAGAGAGAGAAGTTGAACAAAAACCATTTAAGATATTTCCTAGATTGTATAGTAGACAGAGTTTTATACTACTGGGTATTTGTGTAATAGTTTATAAAAGATATCCTCTAGTTGTTCAAACATTACTTTAATTTTTATTTTATGCAGTTTGTGATCTTCTACTGGGGAGATTTCATCTTTCCCTCGTGATTTAATGGTAGGATACAAGAATCGAAAATGGTACAAGTCATCTGGTTCAATAGCACTGGTTATCGCTGTATATTAAATCACTGGAAAAATGTAACAGATTGGTAACCATGATGTTAGCCATTTTGAGACTTTTTTAAAGGATAAAAAAGAAGAAAATTAAAAGCATATATTTGTCTATAAATGCAGTTAGGTCATTTGCCCTAAAAGTTAAGTTATTTGACCTAACTTTTTGACTCGTGATGATCCAATAAATTCTGCCACTTATTGTGAGACTTTAAAAAAACTGCGCCGTGCAATCCAAAACAAAAGGCGGGGCATGCTGAGTAAGGGGATCGTTTTGCTTCAAGACAATGCCACACACAGCCAATCGAACTCAAGAGCTGATCGGATCATTTGGCTAGGAACAACTTGATCACCCTCCGTATAGCCCCGATCTAGCGCCCAGTGACTGCCACGTGTTCCTGCATTTAAAGAAGCATTTGGGTGTTCAGCGCCACGACGACGATCTCAAAACGACCGTGTTGCAGTGGTTGTCTAATCAGGCGACAGATTTCTACGAGGATGGTATTCAAAAGCTGGTTGTACGATATGATAAGTGCCTTAATATTGGTGGGAATTATGTAGAAAGTAGATTAAAGAACAGGCTTTCGTGTAAAAATAAAATTGTTAAAAGTTTACTAGTTTTATTTTTATTTCAAAACAGTACTTACTTAAAAAAACACGCCTCGTATATATATATATATATATATATATATATATATATATATATATATAGTTACTCTTTATTTGACTATATGCAAGTATATAGTTAAATAAAGAACTCTTATTTACCTCTCTGTCTTTCACTTAGACTTATGATGTCTTATGCGCCCATGCACCTCTCATTTGTCATGTAAAACGAGAATTTTATGATTCCAGAGAGCGCTTATTATCAAGCTAAAAAGGTGCATTAGACGATCAGAAGTACGAAATAATGTTACGAAATAGAGGTAAAATATATATTTCAAGTTAAAATATATAGGTATCAAATTGAAATTTTTGTATAAAATGTTGAGATATATTTCCTCGCAAAATATTGGTCAAGATGCAAGTATATCTCCGTCCCGGCGTTAGCCACACGGAATTCAACTGATGCCTGGCCACCACAAATCTCCCCAGACGCCGACCCAAAAGATCGGAGACTAGGTCACATAGACCCCTCGAGTCCATTAAATAGCTACTAAATTTCAAATTAAGATAAAATTAACAATTTAATAATAAATAATAATTTAAATTCCAGAATCCTGAGCCAGTTCCTGTGCTCCGCTTGAATCTAGTCACTGCTTTATTTCTTTAAACTTCAACAACAAAATTTTAACTACAATTTAGTTAACAATTCATATGTGAACATTTAACTTCATATAAGTATATACATGCATAAAGGCATCTGCCCTTACATAACAAAATATAAGCATTTATATACTGACATAAAAGCAACTGCTTTTATATAACATAATTTAAACAATTATAAACACATTTACATACATAAATTAATATTTGTAAACCACGTATAGCAAACAAATTCACAATTCGCAATATTTACATTACTAACATTACTTTTACACATTCAGTTATTTAATATTTAAACAATTTCAAGCAAATTATTCTATTAAATTCAATCAATTTTCAAGTTAATTACTTTTACAAGCCATATAATGCGATATTTAATAGCATACCATATTAATTCATATATTGTTTTAAAACACAAAGATAAGTACAAAAAAAAAAACCCGCAACGGGAAAAAAAAGGGATGTGGACATCCATCAGAACCCCCACTATATCTTTTATTGCTCTTTTACTATAATAGTCAACAAAGAGTTTGTGTTTACTCCAGCTGTGTAATCTGGGAGAAATCTTTCTCTATAAGCCTATGGATCGATACATTCATAGATGCAATGCTCTACAGTCTGTTTCTCCCCACACCAACATTTATCATCTTTCTTATGTATTCTGTGCTGGTATTCCGCAAAGCACCCATGTCCTGTAATAGCTTGATTTAACTTGAAATCATTACAAAGTCTGTCTTCTGAAACTTCAGGATATATTTCGTACACTCTCCTGCCCTTATCAGACTCATTTCATAACTCCTGCCAAATGGTCATTTCCTATCTTTTAATCTTTTATTTTACTCTTTTCTTAGAGTGTTTATAAGTTGTGCCTGCATATTCGAGCTCTGTTGCCTCTTTCGCGATTCTGTCAGCCTCCTCATTCCCCTCTTCACCAACATGCGCTTTAACCCAATGGAAGCTGATATTCATATCTTCATTACTTATAACCTCTTTAATTTTTTCCGAAATTTCGCCTTTATAATTAACCGCCTTTAATGTTTCCAGCGCACTCCTAGAGTCAGTATAGATATCAAAACTCTTAATTTCTTTCATTTTCATAACATCTATCGCAATTTGAATCGCTCTCATTTCTGCCAGATAAGAGTTGCCATTAATCCTTTCCCTATATATCTCCTCTTCATTGTCTTGCATGTATACCACAACACCAGCTCCCGCGTTTTCCTCAATCTTAGAGCCATATGTATATATTCTTACTTGTGTCTTCGGCGTATTATCATACGTCCATTCAATACTCATTAAACATTTTCATTTTCTTATTCTCCTTGTTCTTACTTCACAATTTTCTCTATTCAATACTTCATCACCTATTTCAATCTCTACACCTTCATCATATATTTAAAACATTTTACAATTCTTGCTTTCAGATGCAGTGCCATACAGCCTGATAGTACATTTAGCGCATCCGTAGACACGGTTCTATAACATTTCGTTATAGCCAACATAAATGGTCTCTGTGTTTGTTTCAATTTTCTATCTATAACTACACCTTCGTTATACCAAATTTCCACAGCATACAGTAGTATTTTCTCAATTACAGTGAGGTAAATTTGTTTTATAATGCCACCCCGTATTCCCCATGTCTTTTTAATAATTCTCGTTAATTTATAAAAGAACTTTAATGATTTTTCCTTAACCATATCCAGATGCTGTAAATATTTCAACTTGCAATCAATTAAGACCCCTAAATACTTTAATTCTTTATGATACTTTATAGTTTCCCCCGCCAGCTTAATTGTTGGTTTGGTTTTGATAATAACTTTACTAGCAATTATTGTATAAGCACACTTATCAATACTGAAATTTAATTCATTCCTATTTGCCCAATCGTAACATCTATCCAATACTTCTCTTGAAATTTCCTTAAACTTATAACTAACCTTACTATTAATCATTATCATTAGGTCATCAGCAAAGGCTTGCATATACCAATTATTACTGCAACTACCAATGTCTAGTAATTCGTTAATTATTATGAGCCACAATATAGGGCCGAGGGAAGATCCCTGAGGGACCCCTACGTTATACTCATGCTCACCACTTCTCATAATAACTTTTATATCTCTAATATAACTAATTATTAATTTATATAACTTAGGTTCAATCTTTAATTTATTTAACTCCCTTATTACATTACTTCTTCTCACAGTATTAAGAGCATTCTTAATGTCCAATGAAATAAGACAAGTATGTTCATCCCTAGTTTTATTTTCATAAATTATTTTCTTGATGTTATTGAGCGCATGAAGAGTGCTCAGGTTCCTTCTGAACCCATATTGTGCTTTCGATAACAAATTGTTTGATTCCAAATGCGTAACCAGCCTGTTTGTAATTATTTTATCGAGTATCTTACCCAATACAGGTAGCAGACATATAGGCCTATACGAACTCGGAAGTAATGGATCTTTCTCCCCTTTTCTAAAATAAATAACCTTAGCCTTCTTCCATTCCTTTGGAAAGTAACATCGTTCAAGCAGTACATCACTCGCAGTACATCACTAAGCAGTACATCACTCTCTTATTAATATTATATGTTTCTTGAATAATACTTAGTGTAAATCCCTCATATCCAGGTGCTTTGCCTTTTGACATTTCACTCATAGTTAATTCAATTTCAAGATTAGTTATTTCAATAGAATTTTCACTATCATCACTCACTTCCGTGTCCTCTTCCTCTTCTACTATCCTATTAAAATGATATTCTGTTAGAACTCGTTCTATTTCTTCTTCATTATCCACAATTACGCCGTTTAAATCCTGTACTCTTTCAGTTACATTTTGTCTTTTATCAGAAATGATATTTGTTAATGCACCAAAAGTATCTTTCACAGTTAATTTATCTAAATATTCCTTGAAAGTACTTCTTTTCGCATTATTGATCAATTTCTTATACCTTGCACTCTCTTCTTTGAATTTAATCAGCCTATTCTTTCTATCTTGGGGGTCAGTCGTCTTTTGATACAATCTCCTAAGTGCTCTCACTTTGCTTCGTTTTATTCTTAAGTCCTCATTCCACCAATAAGCGTTGGACTCAGTCTTCTTGCTTCTTTTCTTCCTATGTTTCTTACATAATTTCGTAATTTCCTCATTAAATTTCTCTATTACACCATCAATGCTCATTTCTTCCATTTCTTGCTCTAACTTTTCCATTACTTTTCTAAGTTCCATTCTAAAACTCCACCATCTCATATTCTTTATCTCCCATCTTGGATCATTATCTCTTCTTTTACTTACATCATCCATTACTATATCAAATCGTATAGCGTTGTGATCTGTCAGTACATACTCGTCTACCACTCTCTACTCTCTTATGTACTCTTGCTTCATTCCAAAAGTAATTGTCAAATCAGGCCAGCCTTGTCCTGCTGGACCATAATATGTAGGTAAACTTGTAGGGTCATTGTGTATAATGCCATCTAATCTAATAACTAAATCTATTATTGCCGCACCCCGTACGTCAGTGGGCCTCCTTCCCCAAACCGTAGACTTTGCATTAAAATCTCCTAATAAAACAATTTTCTTTCCTTTATTTCTCTCTAGAATGTCTAGCAGCTGACCCCACTGTGGATCTACTCTCTCTATTTTCCCACCTGCAGGCGGTAAATAAACAGTTATAAATAAAATTTCTTTATCACCATTTCCACACTTAATAACTACCAGATATTCCGTGTTAATCAAATTAACATACTTGATACTTCTTTTAATGATTAACGCCGCTTTAGGTTCATGACAAAAATTGATACTCTGATAGTTACTCGGGAAACCTTCCAATCTATGTTTCTCACCCCTTTTAAAATAAGGCTCGCTTGCAGAAATAATATCAAAATTTAAACTACTTGTAAATTCCTTTACTGCATTAATAGACTTATTAAAATTAAGATGTGTGCATTTATACACAACTGGATTGCCATAGTCAGAATTAGAAACAAGACTGTGGGAACCACCAACAAAAGAATGCTGAACACAAGTAAGAGACAAAACGTTACTCTCCATAAAAAGTAAGATTCTTAATGCGCTCCACCTCGGCACAATATTTAGGGCACCTCATATCGGTGGGCATATGTTTATCGTCAATTTTCACTTTATTTACAGCATTAAACCTCAAGCAGTTCACACAGCATGTCTCTTTTACACATTCTTTCATTTCATGTCCTTCAGTCCCACAGTTTTTACAAATAATATTTGTTTGCTTGCAATACTTCTTTGGGTGCCCAAACCGCCAACATTTATAACAGATTCGGGGCCTTACATAGTCACGAAAATTATAACATTCCCACTCTAGTTTAAAACGCTTTAGGTTCTTAATTTTTGGGTACGTCTCACCATTTATGCTTAATACCCAATTCATCCCTCTCTCAGTTTTATACTTAGTTAGTACTCTTAATTCCACTACTTCCAATTCTTCATTATGAATAGATAACTTTTCTATTAGTTCCTTATCCTCATATTCTCTTTGAACATTATATATTACAATATTTGGATCTTTTTGGGGGGGCTTCTCTATTTTATATTCACTTTTCAACACATCATTCTTCTCTACTTCTTCAATAATTTTGTCAATTTCTTCTTCTTTCTAAACCCCTATTATATCTCCCCCTCTGTTAATTTTTTTTAACATTGTAACTCCAATCTTCAATTTACATGGATCTATATACTTCCGTACTGTTTCTTTTGTATCTTCTGTCGATTGCTCTAACTTAGGGTATACAGCAATAACATGCTTTTCCTTATCAGCCCTAGTTCGCGATCTCGATCTCGACTTACCTCTCGATTTCTGTTTCACCGCATCAGCATATGTAGTACCTGAACTCTTTTCTAAACCTTTTACTAATCCTGTAAGGTATTGCGAGTGTCCCTGCTGTTTTCTGAAAATTGACACAATTGTATTGATATGGCCTATAACTTCCTCTTTTAACTCTTTTTCCAATTTCTTAGAGTTAAGCAATTGTATTGCTCTCTTCTGGCATTGATTCACTGTTTGTTCATTACTCATGAACATATTTCCGTATACAATTTCCTGCTCTTTTTTCTCCCCTTCAACTTTCTTTTCATCTTCAACACTCACTGTGCTGTCTGTACTTCCTCTAGCAGAGCCCCTAGCACCTACGACATTCCTCGTGGTCCTTACTCTGCTTCTTACACCACCACTTTTTATATCCATTTTTTAACTACTTATATATATATATATATATATATATATATATATATATATATATATATATATATATATATATATTCAAAATAAGCTGCCGTGTTGATAAGCAATCACAAACAAGTTCATATATCTATCATTATCGAGTGGACATAAAAAAAAATGTATGTATCAAAATTATCGTCAAAAAACGTTATTGATCACTATTAAATGTCTGTCTGACTGCTCAATTTGAGTATATAAACAAAATGCTAATAACACATCCTACCTTATCTTCATTGCCGCTTGGCTGGCGCAGTCATAAATGCCCCGAAGTGCTACAACAGAAACCATCCATTCAGCCGCTATGTCAGCGACTTACCGTGACCAGCTAAGCCTTCCACGTACTTTTTCTTCTAAGTCCTTATTTTCAGTAAAATATACATCGAAATTGAAGAAATTTTACATCTGTGTATTCCTTAAAGCTAAAACTGTCTAATTACAGACAAATAAATACAATTCAATCAAGAATAACATATGAAATCAGCATATATGCGGAGCGCCGAAAAAACCGTCATTCACTCATGGCCACCATTCATCGTTCACAAAATATTGGTCAAATCTAATATGCCCATACCTTATTTCAGAAGTTAATGTACCTTAAGCAATATTACATAAAGGACGTAATAATTACGTGCATAAGTCCTGAATCAAGAAGACACAAGACATAAAAACAGTAGTTTTTTAAAGGTAGTCTCTTTTAATTACATTATTATTGTTTTCAGAATCTTGTGACATTTACAGTTTTTTAAAAGAAATTGCTGTTTCATTATAACCTAGCTGTTTTTTTGTTTCGTTTAAATCAAATAGATACTGACGAAAACGTTTTCAACCAGAGGATAAACACAACTGTAGGAGAAAGGAGGGGTTTTAAAACATTTTATTAGATAAAAAGGTTTCTATTCCACAAATTTTAAAAGTGGGATGGTTAAAAAGGTTCGTTAAGCAGTTTCCATATTAAGAAATACTAGTTTTTTTTTGTTTCGTTTTGGCTAGTGCGGAGGAACTTGTCCTGAGACATTTGCACAGAACCACGGAAATTGTTTACTACTTTTCATCTGGGAGCACCATATAGGTGAATTTACACTGCTCTCTTAGTGCTACTTCCATTTCGATCGAGCACCTCTAGAAGAGACATCTGGGGTGGCTCGTGATTTTTCCCAGCCACTGACCTCATAGAAGGACTTTCCGGTCTATGGATTTAACGTGTCCATATACGGCCTAGACACAAAGATATTTAATGGCGTTCGTCGCGATTCTAACTGAACACCCAAAGTTCGAAGCTCAACGAGCAACCACTCTGCTCCCTCGGACCCAAAATACTAATTGTATGGATATGGAAATTTAATACCTGGCATTTCTAACAGTTTTTTAATTCTATAAATAAAATGTATGTTCTTAGTATAATTTTTTAGTATAATATAAGGGCTTACCCTTGGAGCCGTGGGACAACTGCTTCCTTCTATATTCTATAGTGACCAAAGCACATGTACACAAATTTGGGAAAAAAGCTGTTTATAAAAGCGGAACTAAACAAATTGGGTTGACTCTGAAAATTCAATGAGACACAAGAGTTCTGAGGCATTACATTATTGTGTTTTGTTTCGAATCGGTTTTAAGTTCCGTTCTTAAACATCCTTTTAACGCCTGTATACTTCATAAGACAATACATAGCGTTCCGAAGCGACGATATCTTAGATAATAACCTCTGATAAGTTAGTTCTTCGCAGCATGTTGGTAGGGTTAAAATTAAGATTTTCTCACATTGTTTTACGACAAGTTTATGGGTTGAATACACACCCGTGTGCTGATTTCGATAAGAGTCATTCTGTACAAAAATGTTTTGAAAAACGTGAAAAAATGATGAAACCTTAACAAAGTCTGTGGGAGATAAAGCCTTAACAAAGGAAAGCACAGTCGGAATTTTCTGATGTTAGGGAGGCAGTTGTTATTGCTGTACAGGACATCGAAGGAAGCAAACAAGGAAATATATACACTAAGGAAAGTGACAGAGAAAATCAAGAAAAGTATCAGGTTTTCTCAAAACTGAAGCATTTTTCTCAAGTTCATCAGAAAGTGAATACCACTACTGTTGCAACGGACGTCTAAGTATCGCAAGTTTAAAACACCTGTGAATTCGCTAGAAAAAATGAATTCCTTAAGATTATTAATTGAAGTGATGCATTAGTGTGTGCAAACATGCAGGTAGGGATAATATAAGCAAATGCCTAATAGTGATTCTGAAAAATATTAACATAAGGGGTAATACAATGGAGTTCCGATAATCCGAACTTTGGTAATCCGAAAGTCTGCTTAATCCGAATCCAAAAGTCAAAAACAGCTAAGTTTACAATAAAACCATAGTGACAGTAAGTAATATAAAGTATTTTTCTGAAAATTACAAGAGAGTTCAAAGTTAGACAATGTACTGAACTTCATTGGTTTGAAAACATCTGTTAGTTTTTTTGTCGAAGAGAAGAATACCTCTCCCTTAAAGCCAAATTACGCCAACGCGTCAGAAAAATGGTGTCCGCTGGGGTGCGGCTCTACGTAGCGTAGTGCTACACCAAATGCAACCGCGATATCTGAGCGACATACCCTCTGTTCGATGTCACCGTCTGCTTCACTTTCACTCTCATCTGAGACGTTGACAGGTTCTTTCAAAACCATTTCAACAATTTGCTGATCGTCTAAAATCCAACTGTCGAGCACTGTGACGTATTATTAGAACAACTTACAGTCTTCTGTACTGTACTAGGTAGCATTCCGCTCTGTTGTCTCCCTTTTTGTCCCGAGATTTGGTTATGTTTAGACAGACCTTATAAAATAAACTGTGTAATCACACGTAAAATGTAATATTTATATAATCAGATGTTATTATGTAATTTAAGTTTATTTTAAGAACGATTACGCTTAATCCGAAAAATTCGTTAATCCGTAAAGGGTCTGGTCCCAATCATTTCGGATTATGGGGACTCCACTGTAGTTATACAAATTTACAAAATCGTTATCCGGTAAAACTATTTTCTGTATTATTTTTTTTCCTAGTTAATTCATTTTTTTTTCTAGAAAAGGGTAGTTGCTTTAAAATCCTTCAGGCGTAGAGTCAATATATTTCGATTCTTCCACGTCTAGATATTAAGAAGTTTAGAGGAACACGTTTACTCATAAGCACACGCTCAAATTCTCTTAGCATTCCATCTTTAATCGAACATATGATTCATTAACGATTTTTTCCCTCAAGATATTTATATTTAAAATATTGGTGATAATAAAACTACTCAGAGAGAATGTAATACCAAATTTTTGTGTGAAAAATGGGAAGGATGAAGCATTTCCTTTCATAGACTTGTCATCATTAGAAATAATTAATCAACCAAACGTAAATTTTAACCCATAGAAACCTTTTATGAGAGGTTTAAACATTTTCCATAGTTTGAAAGTAGAAATTTTTGCGTGAAATGAGGTCAGTTGTGCCTGTTTTAATGTGGAGACTTTAATGTTTTAAGGAAAATATACCGATGGTTGCTTGGAGGCATATTCCCTGATGTTAAATACACCGCATCTTCCGTCAAAGCTTAGGTATAATAGATCACAAATCTTTAATTGAAATCAATATACAGAAATTAAACAGAGAGGAGCACCATAGTTTCTCACGAGTACAACCATGTAGAAAATTAGAAACAGCTATATCATCGTTTACCTAATTTGCCGATAAATGCGTCTTTTATGACAATCTTACCTCCCCCCCCCCCCCCACACACCATTGATTGATTTCCGCTATTTGCGCTTTACTCTAATATTCGAATAAATATCAGATACGTGTTTTGAAATGTGGGTTTTCGAATACAATACGGGCACCAGTTTATCTTCAGTTACAGTTATGAGAAATAAATGTTCCTGGATACTTGTAAATACTAAGTTTCTCTCCTACAAGATACAGCAACGATAAGATTTGAGAGACATTTTAAGAAGTTTGTAACTCTGACAAAACCTTATAGTGAATAGCTCACTTCTACCCAGACATGGGTGTATACAATTTGAAGTGGTACTCTAAATGAATTTGATACAAACACAGTTTATACATGAAACAATGTTTATTGAATTCGTTGCACATATAGAATTTGCTTTTACAGCAATAAGCATACGTACTACTTGTACGGAATATATATTAGCATTCAATAAAAATACACTTTGCAATACTCACAAACCAGCAGAGAGTCAAACCAGCAGTTCTGACACGTAAACTTTGGGCCCCCTAAGCACAAGCACCGGTTAACACCTGGAGCTGCTTACCTCGTAGCTCCCTCTCGCTTATCTATCAACCTTTTTTTCAACCTCTTAACTTAATCAAGCTGATTGGTATTTATACCAAGTGCGTATGACGAAATTAGCATATCTCAAGCAGCTTCTTTAATTCATTCACTCAAATGTTCTATTCTTGTGAATCGAATCTTATGTATACCTTACACTGGCCTCCCTCGAAAAGAAAAATTAGGTAACTGAGGTCTGAACGGCTTCAGTTAACTAATTGAAAACGCGTGCTGGTCTGACTTTTTACATAATGGGTGGCAAAGCCAAAAAACCTTCCACACGTTGTGTGGGGGAAAAACACCACTCCCAGTTTACAAAACTAACCCCGAGGGGTCCAGGTGACACCATCAAACAGTGGATTTGCAGAGTTGCGGATACCGGGCTGGCCAACTGCGCCCTAGAAAATCTATTTTAGTTAAAATTGTCAACACAATTGCACAGCATGACATTTCTTGACTGTTTGTACCTGCTGTCCCATAATTCATAATGCACATGTGTTATGTTTTGTGAAGTTAGTACATTAGTTAGTTAATTGTTATCTGTAGTTAGAATGTATTTTTTTCCTATTCACTACACGTCCCCTTCAAAAATTTATAAAACAGTATGCAGTTTTTTTTTCAGTTGCTCACCCCTTCCCCTCAAAATGTTTACACAGTATATACAATGGGGAATTTCAAACCAGTTTGGTTCGATTTTATTGAAGGGTGGGAGTTAGAATAAGAAAGTTGATACAAGACTTGTTCCACATGAATGCAGCAACTTCCTTGCACCAGTCTGTCCATTCCGTGGAACCTCTCTTGATGGTCGCAGTCCTAGTAAAGGTGTTCGTTGACCGTGTGGGCATCCTTCGTGCAGCAGGTCGTTGGTCCTGAGGCGCTGATCTGGCTTGATGAGGGACGGGAGGTCTCTTGGGAGGAGGCCAACCTTGCTGGGCGGCTAATATCTTCCGCTTCCTGTACTTATGCAAAGGACCTTTAAAACTGTAATTCTTCCTTTTGATAACCTTGTGGACCTTATGTGTGCCCCGTTCATCCTTTGCTGGAGGTTCTGTAGTGCACCCTTTACTTTTCTCCGTACTTTTTAGAGTATAGGCATTAGATTTTAATGCAGATTCAGTTACTGGCTTTGTCTCGCCATTTATGATACGTTTACAATTTAGTTCGCCGCTTGTTTCATGTTTTTCAACAACCTGACTCTGTTTTTCGTATTTGTGCTTATACGACTTCTTGTTTACCGCCTTAATTACTTCAGTATTAGGTTTTAATGCTGGAACCTGAAGACACTTTTTCACGTTTTTTATCCCCCTTAACTTTAGTTTTATCCTCTTTTGAAGAAAAAGTCTCTTTGAAACTTGCGACATCAGAATCGGTAACATTTAAATTCTTTAATACTGCTTCAGTTTTAGGAAGATTAAGCTTTCCGTATTCGTGCGTTTTAATGCTAGCTACTTCTACAACTTCCGAAACATCAGCTTAACTGCTTACAGTATAACTCTGTGTCAACTTTTCATCCTGATTACCAGTCTGGTTTTCATGTACTTTATTTAAAACCATATTATCAACCTGGCCTATAGCATCCCCATTCGGCTGGGAACTTGAAACGATAACATCATTACCTAGCGAGTTCCGACTATCGTTTAAAGCATCTTTATTATCATCAAATAATAAATGTTCGCTAACTTCCGTAACACATACTTCGTCATCTACTAAATTTCTTTCATTAACAGATGTGTTAATATCATCTAAAATATCAGGTATAACATTAATACAAGTATCAGAAGATTTATTTTCTAAACCACTAGCATTAGTATCGGCACTATTTTCAGAAATTTGCACTGGAATTACCGCATTATTCCAGCTAGGCTCACTTTCTTTATAAGCCACAAAATACCCCGACTTTCACTATTCTCAAAATAATGATTACTGCTCGGACAAAATAATACATTTGACCACACAGTTTCAACAGGTTGAACCATATCATGTGAATCAACTTGCCAGTGCACGTAAGGTGCTTGCATATTATTTACTTTAAGTGCACTAATTTCATTGTAACGCCGTGAGCTTCTGTTATTTCGCCCGCGATACTGGTTTCGCTGTTGGTTTGAAACTCGCGAAAAATTTTGGCGAAGGTGAATAAAACTTCTTGTACCTGAGTGAGGGTAAGGGGTAGCGAAGAAATGCCTATTGTCATGTTTAGCTAAAGCTTGAAGGAGGGTAACATTGCTTGTAATATTTTGTTTGTCCAAAAAATCTTTAACGCTTGGATTCAAACGTTGGATAACTATTTTTAAGATTACCGCTTCCGTCATCCCTTCTAAATATTCCTCACACTTGGAGATCTTTTCCATAGCAAAATCTGACGCAGACTGACCTTCACGTTACCTTTGCGAATAAATTTCCGCTTCAATTTGACTTTGATTAAAGGTCTTTGGAAAAACGCTAAGAAACTGTTGCTTGAATGACAAATAGTCAAAAATCAGATTACTGCTTTGCATACACGTGTACCACTGATATGCACTACCTCTTAAAGCAGGCTAGAGCAATTTTAAGTTTCTCCCCCTCTGGGGTGCATTGTTGCTGAAAGTAATGCTCAATTTTCTTTAGGAATTAGCTTGAGGGGCCGCCATTGAAGGTGGCTTTGAATGGCGCAAAATGCTGAAACATAATTACCCGAGGAAAATTTTCAGCAGGGTTTTGTTCTACAACACTCATTTTCAAATAGTATATAAGTACTTGGATGTATATAATTTAAAGTGCACTCTAAATGAATTTGATACAAACACAGTTTATACACGAAACAATGTTTATTGAATTCGTTGCACATATAGAATTTGCTTTTACAGCAATAAGCATACGTACTACTTGTATGGAATATATATTAGCATTCAATAAAAATACACTTTGCAATACTCACAAACCAGCAGAGAGTCAAACCCGCAGTTCTGCCACGCAAACTTTGGGCCCCCTAAGCACAAGCGCCGGTTAACACCTGGAACTGCTTACCTCGTAGCTCCCTCTCGCTTATCTATAAACCCTTTTTTCAACCTCTTAACTTAATCAAGCTGCTTGGTATTTATACCAAGCGCGTATGCCGAAATTAGCATATCTCAAGCAGCTTCTTTAATTCATTCACTCAAAAGTTCGATTCTTGTGAATCGAATCTTATGTATACCTTACAACTTTATAATATAACTCTCCTCACAATTTGCAGTCTTTTTAAAATTATCGTGCAGGGGCAGATCTGTTAGAATAGATTGTAATACTGTTCAACTCAGAAAATTTCGGCAGTCAATTGAATTTAAAGAGTGTTTTCCACAGAACAAGAATAAAACAATGTGCTCATTAATAAAAGAGCATTGTGGGAGAGTAGTAAAGGTAATTTTTAATGAAAAGGAGATGTTTAATTTTGTTTTTTATAATTGTCAAGATTGTTGGATTTAGCTGTGGATTTTACTTCATTGAATATATAGGAGGGTCAAAGGCAAAGTGGTTTAATTTGAAAAATAACTCTTGAGATTATTGGATTGTTGCGAAATCGTAAATTGCGGAATCTACATGGGTCTGGAAGCTGCTTTTTCTGCGTAATTGTAAAGTGTTTTAATTCCTTGATGATGTTTTACGCAATTAAACCAAAAACCTAAGATGAAAAAGCAAAGTTTTTATACATACACATCATAAAGATTTTAAACATACGTATGTTCAACATACATTTTGTATAACAATTTGCTGCATCATATCGGCCCTTCATATGTACAAAGGCTTACTTCTCTTTGGCATCAGCTGAAGAATACACCTGAAATTACAAAAAAAAAAAAAGACTTTGCTCGATTTTGCCAAAATTTCACCTACACCACTTTGCTATTGACTCACCTATATATTTGATAAAGAAATTTTATATTTAAATAATCAGAACCGATTTGAAAGCTAAATTTAAGTTTTAGTAATATAACCTATATAAGTTCTATCTGTAAAAATTCAAGAAAAATCAGTTAAAAAATTAGGTCAAGAAAAATCAGTTAAAAACTAGGACGATCAAATTATTTGCAAATAAGAAAAGAGTAGAGTGATGCCCATTGAAAATACTTACGGAAGACATCAATTTACAGCTATTTTATTTAAATCATAGGGCGTTTAAGCAAGCATTTCAATCAATTGTATGGGGCAGCTTTCTTCAGATGGTGCCCCATGCAATTTTTTAAAATGTTTCTTAGTGATTAATATTTAAGTAGAATTTTTTAACCCACAGATATACATATATTAGTGTTCAGTGGGTAAAACGGCAAGAACTTGATTGAGATTACAATGATTAAAAACGAAAATAAAAAGTTATATTAGATGAGAAATCGAAAATTAATTATTGTCATGTGTGAACTGCATTTTTGGGCATAATTGCCTCTTACCCTTGTTCGGTGTTTTTTTCTTTTTTAAATATAATCATTACAGTTGAAACAGTATTAAATTTATTTATAGATAATTTTTCCAATTATTTCATTCAATTTTTCCAATTACTGTAATCAAGCAATTGTGTTTATGGAATTTTGAAGTTTATGAATCCCCTGATTACTAATTTACTTATACAGTTCTTTATGTAGATTATTTTTAAATTTTTACACGAACTAACAGAATCACACAGAAACGTTTCAATTCTTTTTTTACAAGTCATCATTTTTATTCATTTGATTAAATAATAAAAAAGGTTTTTTTATTGATTATGTTCATTTACTTAATTGAGAGATCCAATAAATTCGCTCACATACTGATTAAAACTTTTAATGTTGTACATCATACATCTTACATTCTTTTGAAGGACAAATTTGTTTAATTAGGAGTGAAGATGAAAAAGCTTAAAGTATTTGCACCCACACGACTTAAAAAATACGTCAAAACATTTATTTTTTGGGAAAAATATTAAATATAAAACCTCGCTTTGAGACAGCTCATGTTAATTTACTTCCTTTGACAGTTTTAATAAACGAGACCAGCGCCGCAGCGTGGATAATTTGAACCAAATATAAACATTTCAGTTTTACCTTTTATCATAAGCTATCAAGTTTTCATTCTTCTTGATCTCCAAACGGCTTTAATTTGATTTTTCCATCTTATAATTTATTAATGTAATTTTCAGGTCAAAACAATGTCTGAGACGTAGTTCATAATTCGAATAGAAGATGGCGCCACAATGATGTTGAGGCCACCAAAAGTAATAGAGGCCGCGATGCTTTTCAATCATAAATTTCGCGAGAAAATACGTTTATGAGAGACTGTTAAACATTAAATGGCTATATTCTTATATGATCTCAACAAGCAGAACAAGAATTAATTTTAATATTTTAATATAAAGTCTCAAACATCCACATGAACAATTTCTTAAAGATTGATACATTTTTGGATGTATTACTTTTCCTTATTAAGTTATGTTTGTGCAAACTCTTGTCAGTGATGGATGCCTAGTGCATGTGTCGACTCTGAATTGGAAAGAGGATTTCTTCATTCTTAAAGTCACGTTTATAAGAAAAGTGTACATGTACTTCAAATAGGACAGTTGAACTTTTAAAAGATTAGAATCTCTTCAGGAAATTTTCTGTGAGGTTTATATGCGCCTAAATATTGTATAACATAATTCTCTCATGTGTGAGGAAGTATTGATTGATTCACATGGAAAGAATAATTGATCAGTTAAGAATAACGGAGAGGAAAAAAGAGATATATATATATATATATATATATATATATATATATATATATAATATTAAAAAACTAGTAATTTCTTAATTCAACACTCTTAACATTTAAAAAAAATTAATTCTTCACTTTAGTATTCAAAATTGCATATTCCTTTTTAATCTCGTGATTAGTTAATTCCCCTTGGGCATTCGTGTTAAATTCCAAAAGATATTCCAAATTTTAGTATTATCGTCTCATTAAAACTTAGATAAAAAAAACCAGGTGATTTTATTCAAGATGGCTGACTTTTTAACGAAATTAAAAGGTGCGCGGCGTGGGGGTCTAAACAATTCAGCTTTGCACATAATCAACAACTTTTATCCAATCAGTCATTAAGGCACACCCCCCTGTCACGTGATGAGATGAACTTATAAAACTTTCTGATGTCTAAATTTAGACGCACTCTGTAACATTTTCCATGCCACGAAAAACCCGGCGTTGGGGCCGGCGATTTTAATAAATATGACGTTCACGAAATCTTGTGTCAACGTCTGATTCTTTCGGCCAGAGTAACGTCCAGTAATCTAGCGAACTAAAATGCTTTCACCGTGGTATGGGGTTGCGGCATCTTCAGTGCAATGACCGGCGACCGTTCTCCCCATATCACACACACACACACACACACACACATATATATATATATATATATATATATATATATATATATATATATATACCGGGCACCGGGTGCGTCATAAATTTGTGCAAAGTTCAAAAATTCCTAATAGAAGAAATAATGCTATGAAAAATTTTCTGTGTGTGCGAATATGATCAGAGGGGAATTGGATTTTTTTTCCGTGTAAAAAAAAATGTTTCCAAAAGTAACCAAAAGAGGGCGTTTTTGCTTGACCACGTTAAGTCTGCATTGCAGGAAAGACATACGTTACCTGTTGTCACCTTCATGCAGGATGGTGCCCCGCTCCACATTTCACGTGATATCAAGACGTTCCTGTTTGAATTTTTCACTGAAGACCGAGTTCTATAAGTCGCGGTTGTAAGGTTCAGTGGCCCTCACGATCACCAGAATTGACCCCGGCAAATTTTTTGTTGGGGGCATACTTGAAATCTCATGTGTACCGGGGCTCTCCAACCACTCTGGTGGAACTGAAAAATGTAATTCGACAGAAAATCACTGCCATCGATGCTACAATCCGCTGTAATGGGCTTAGTGACGCGCCTCACATGCCTATCACCTTGTGCTGGTAGTAATGTTGAGCATCTGTTACTTCAAAATAAATGCACAGTCTCATGTTCTTGTGATCTGATTGATTTTCTCTTTGAGTTTGCCTGATTTGCATAAAACGTCTCAGTATGACGTGTGAGCGCCCTCTTTCGGTTACTTTTGGAAACCTTTTTTTTTACATGGAAAAAAATCCAATGTTCCCCTGATCTTATTGGGCGCAAACAGAAAATTTTTCCAAGCATTCCTTCTTTTATTATGAATTTTTGAACTTTGCACGAATTTATGACGCACCCTGTATATATATATATATATATATATATATATATATATATAAACACACACTGCTCAAAACAATTAGGGGAGCACACGATTTTAACGAAGTTACGCAAATACTTACACCGATAAGTAACATAAAATAAATGATCCATAATTTAAAGCCTAGTAGGAAATAGAAGAAAACTTCATAAGCAAATCAAAGTTCATGACGTCAAAAACCAGAAAAAGAACATAAGGGCGGAAATCGGGATGTTGCAGAAACGTCTCTTTCACTGCCTTACCTGTGAAATTCGATTGCTCAGTTATTCTTTTTGAGAAAAGGTGACTTGAAAATGTCTCAACAACGTGATTTACCGGAATCCATGCCATGACGTATTATAGGCAGACTTGAATCCGGGCAAACACAACGTTGTGTCGCGGACGCTGTTGGAGTCGCCAGAAGTGTCGTTGCACGGCTGTGAAATTGATTCCAAGAAACAGGGAATGTTAGACGTCGACAGGGCAAGGTTGGCCACGCGCCACTACACCATCTGATGACCGGTATATACTATTAACAGCTCGTCGAAACAGAACAGACAATGCTACTCATCTGCAAAGACAGTTGCTCTTGGCAACAGGACGAAGGGTGTCCAGCCAAACAGTACGTAATAGGCGTCATCAGGGAGGTCACTATGCACGTAGGCCAATGGTCTGCATTCCGTTGACATCACGCCACCGAGCGGCCCGAAGAAGATGGGCTGCTGAACATCGAGATTGGGAGCAACATGATTGGAGCCAAGTGCTGTTTACAGACGAGTCCCGATTCAGTCTGGAGTGTGGCACCCGACCTGTTTTGGTATTTAGGGAAAGGGGCACTCGAAATAACCCCACATTCGTTCGTGAAAGGTCACAATACAGACGAGCTGGTTTTTTGGTATGGGGTGGAATCAGCATTGGTGGACGTACGGACCTGCATATCATTCGGAATGGTACTTTGACGGCCCGAAGGTATGCAGACGAGATACTGAGACCTCATGTCATACCTTACGCAGCAGCCATTAGAGATTCCTTTGTTTTCCAGCATGATAATTCCAGACCGCATGCAGCTCGTCTTGTGGAGAACATGCTTGAAGCTGAAACAATACAGCGTATGGAATGGCCAGCGTGCTCTTCTGACCTGAATCCAATCGAGCATGTTTTGGACATGCTCGGACGACGGATTGATGCGAGACCAAGGCCCCCTTTTACTCTCCGAGACTTGGAGATTGCACTTCTTGAGGAGTGGAACAGTATTCCCCAAAGTCTTATCGATAACATCATCGCATCCATGGAAAACAGGTGTGCAGCAGTCTTAGCTGTTCGAGGAGACCACACGCCATATTAAAAATGTTGCATCATTTCTAAACAATATTTTTTTAATCTTTTACATGTAACCAAATTGTTGCCCTAAATCATCTTTTCATATTTTTTCCATATTTTCAAAGAATTAAAGCTTAATTACAAGTTTTTTTACGTCTTTTTTTCTGTATTGCGCATTGATACGCGTGTACTGTCCATTTTATGCCAATACGTGACTGTCTCGCACGGTTTTCTTAACTTCTTTGCTTGCTCCCCTAATTTTTTTTTGAGCAGTGTATATATATATATATATATATATATATATATATATATACCCAACAAACACAGAAGCATCGGGCCGGGGTCGGAAGGTTCCGGCCAGCCGATTTCACCACTGCCGGGCCGGCGCATTAGGTCAGTATCGTTTCCGTCACGGCTGTGTCCTCTCGCCCGCGACTACCCCGTCGACTGCCGGGCCGCTTCCGGTAGGATTCGAGCCATCGTTCATCCGACTACGAACCGTTAGGCAGCCGCGATTAAGCCATCGATGCGGACAGATAGCCGGAACGTAACCGGAGGTTGACGGGCCGGTTACGGGAGCAATAATTGGTGTCGACATACCGTCATCTACCCATCTCGTAAACAGCAATGTGCCGTAGGTCCGGGCATCATGCCAGCATTCTACCAGAATCGGACCGCCGGCATTTTTTCTAAGTTTTACGTAGGACCCTTTTGTTTATATGCTTTTTATTATTATTTATTTCATTGACGATTAACCTCTGATATCAACCCTTTCACTATTATTATTTTTTTTGCCTTCATATTTCTAGCATTTTTTCCAGTTTTGCCTTATGTATTTTTAGGTATTACCAAATACTGATCTTTGTTATTACCTAAAAATTTGTATATGAATCACTAGTTTACTTGTTAGAACAAAACCTCATTTTGCATTAAGATACATTTACCCAAATTTGAAAGTTAAGATAACATTAATACCAACCATTAAAGCTAAATCGTCTTTCCACTCGATCTAAGGTTACAGTTTTTTTTTTTTAATTTAGAATGAGATTATAGTACGTAAAACAGTACTACTTTAATAATTAACCCAAAAAATTTGTACTTCCCCAGTATAAAATTTATTAACATAATTTGATAAATTTATAAACATAAATTTGATACATTCTTCAAACCTGAGTAATGTGTAGTGTGTATGATGAAGCCCATCTTTGTGAGCTTGTGAAAACTTGCTCAGAATTTATTTAAATTATTTTTTGGTGTAGAGTTAATAAATGCTCTACAGATAAGAAAATTATTTTTTGCATGGTTTTGTGAATTAAAGAGTAATTCATTAAATTCTTATGTCATTTTAAAAAAATATTTTCTTTTCTATTATATTGGACTTAATATCCAACACTTGATAGTACTATTTTTGAGAAATAGTACTATGATAGTAATATCTTCTATTGTAATTTTGAGAAAAATTATACACACACATTTTTTTAAATACAGAAAAGAGCTGGTTTAAAGTAAAAATAGTTTATTTAGAAAGTACATAGCACATTTACACAATTTTTTTCTATATTTTCTACAAAACAGGATCCTTTCGCTGTACCTCTGGCTCCATCTTTACAGCATCTAGGGAAAAAAAAGAAAGAGAAAATCAGTTCATAAATTTATGTGAAAGGAAAATGACTCCCATCCCCAGATATAATTTATGAATCAAAAGAATTTATTTAAATTATTTTTCTATGTAGAGTTAGTAAATGCTCTGCAGATAAGAAAATTATTTTTTGCATAGTTTTGTACATTAAAGGGTAATTTATTGTTGTAAAAATAGTTGATTGTTGAAAGTAGTTGAAAAATTCATTGTTGATAAAGTAGAATTAAATAAATCCAATTAGGAAATATAAATTCTGAGACAGGGTTTAAAAAAACTTGATACAAAACAGCACCCAACACATGAGTGCAGTTTTAAATCTGTTGTCATTTTATTGATAACTACTTCCAAGAAGTAAATTCCTACCACATTTTTTTTGTAAAACCAATTACATACTGTGAAAACTACATCATGTAAAAAATATTTACTTGATTAAATAAATATACTAATAGAAAATAGTTATAAAATATTTGTTAAAGAGTATTCCCCTTTTCACTAAATTTCTCTCTGTACAGTAGAAAATCCAACCATGTCGATTAATTTGTTATTATAGATATAAATAAAATAGGGTAGATTGCCTTGATAAGAGTACAATTAAGTTTTTAATGTTGAGCATAATTTCAGCTCAACGTTGAAAGCTGAATCAGAGACTTGTCTATAATGACACCAAAATTTCCTCTTCACTATTGACAATAATGCTGTTGAAAGTAGAGAAACACAAGAATAAAGATTGAATGCTAAGTAAAACATTAGCATACAAAATCTTAAATTTCTAAATTTGATTACAACATGCCATAGAGAGCATTAATACAGATGCTGGGTCAGATTTAGAAATTTAAGATTTTATATAGTATTCAATCTTCATTCTTGTGTTTCTTTACTTTCAACGTGAGAGTGATTCTCGATAGTGAAAAGAAAATTTTGTTGTCATCTCAAGTCTCTCAGTCAGCTTTCAATTATTGTACTCTATCAAGGCATTCTAATCTATTTTATTTATATCTGTAATAACTAATCATTTAATTGACAGGATTGAATGTCTTACTGTACTGAGAAATTTAGTGAAAAGGGTGAATACTCTTTAACAACTAATCTATTACTATAATAATGAATAAAGTAAAACTTTATTATATGATGTAGCTTTCACAGTAATTGGTTTTACAAAAATTGTGGTAGAAAGTAATTTGGGATACTAACTTCTGCACAGTATTTTAATAGAGCATATCTTTTGTTACTTAATTGTCAAATTATGGTGGGGATCTGTGTATAAAATATTTTTTTATTTGTGAGCAGCTGTTATTAGGGATAACCACAGTAAAAAATTATTCAAAATATACTATTTAGATTCAATAATTATTAACAATTGTTATGATATATTGTTTGATTAGTCTAGGTTAATTTGAAAAATGAGGTGGGTAATATTGACTAGCTGTCAATGTTGAGTGAAATGGCATAGATTATATTATAAAGCGTGAAAAAACACTTAGACTTTTTGAACCAAGCTTCTAACCCAAATTTAAGTTTTTAAAAAAATATTTTGCTAATGAGAGTATTTTCACAGATCTTAACAATGGAATAGAAAACCCGTATAGTCAACAAATTCATGGATAAACGATTCAGTTCTAAAAGCAAAAAGCCTGGTTTCTGTATACTGTTGTAACATGATTATTATAAAAGTATACAGAAACCAGGCCTTTTGCTTTTAGGGCTGCATCTTTTATCCATGACTTAGTTGACAATACAGGTGTTATGTTCCATTCCTTAGATCCATGAAAATATTTCCAATTTTAAAAGTTTCATTAAATTTTTTTTAAAATTTTGGTTAGAAGTTCGGTTTGAAAAGTTAAAAGTATTTTATTGCACTTTGTAAAATAATCTATGCTACTGCACTCAACATTGACAGCCAGTCAATCTTTGTATGCTTGCATCATTTTTCAACTTAACTTAGATAAACCAAATAATACACCATAAAAAAACCTACACACTTGCAAACATAACCTTATTATAGTCAACAATTATTTAATAATTAACTGAACCTAAATAATATATTTTGGAATATTTTTTTACTGCCCTTATCCTTACACTTTATAATAACAGCTGCTCACAAAAATATATTTTATGTGACAGATCTCCACCAAAATTTGACAATGAAATAATAAAATTAAATACTAGGCAGAAGTTAGTATTCCAAATGACATTCAACTACCTATTAGCTCATCAACGAATAATCTAATACATCTAAAAGCAATATTATTATTATTATTACTTCTGTAAGGAATTATGAATGAACCTCTAACTACTTCTCATGAAATTCTGATAATTAAATTAAAAAATTTTTAACATTAACTATCAAGAGTAAAATAACCCTTGGCATTTTATATCTTTATAATATAAAAATATAAAATTTTTTTTGGTAAGCAGTTATGATAAAAGACTTTCACAAGAGTCACGGTTAACTGAAGTCCCTGAACTGCACTTTCAGACATACCTAATACTTTAATAACATGCTTGCCAGTTAAAAATATAATGAATAAAGGAAATCAATATCAATCCACAAATTACTGCAACCAAAGTTTATGAAAATGTTCGGATTAGCGTATAAAATATACAAAGAGAAATTTGAAAATTTGAGTTGTTTATTAATTAAGAATTATGTAATAAAAATATTTTTTATGGTTTTTCATAGAAAAATTCAAATTTAAGTACAAAAAATAAATTTTAAAAAAATATATTATCAACTTTGTGATTTTGCCCACAAGTTCACTGCTGAAAAAAATAAAGGATATCTAGAGAAAAAAAAAAAATGGGTTCAGTGAGGTTAAAATGAACTTACAGATTATGAATCGAGCACACTGCCAAGTGAGTTGTGGAATCTTTTCATGGAAATCACAATGAGGTGAAGATGGATTCAGTTTCAGAATTCTGTAAAGAAACCAATATTTTCTTACAATGCCATAATAAAAATTAGAGTGATTTGTGACACCAAGAAGCATTGAAAAGCAGAGTTCATTATTTATTTATTTATTTTACAAATGCCACACACTACCAAAAATAGCACCTATGCAATCAGTGCACGTGCTCTCCAATACTTCTCAACAAGATCAGTAAAACGTTTTAGTGCAGAGCACTCGTCTATTTGCTTATCAGTGAAATAAAAAAGGTAGTATGACCCCCTTACATGTATACTTTGGACCATAGGCGTAGCGTGCTTCTAACATTTGGGACGGATACAAATTGAATTCAGCTAGGGCCCTTCTCAGCGCATTGACTACCGATCAATCCTTAAAATTTGAAATATGATTTTTTGAAATTGAGTAACAATAGAATTGATGTTTGAGTAGTATTCAAAAAGTTATACAATGAGAAAAATAAATGTAATATAAATAAAAGAAGAAAAAAAATGTAGCATGCTTCTAACATTTGGGACGGATACAAATTGAATTTAGCTAGGGCCCTTCTCAGCGCATTGACTACCGATCGATCCTTAAAATTTGAAATATGATTTTTTGAAATTGAGTAACAATAGAATTGGTTTGAGTAGTATTCAAAAAGTTATACAATGAGGAAAATAAATGTAATATAAATAAAAGAAGAAAAAAAAATGTAGCATCGAATTTTTGTTATGGATCATATCATTGTTAAAAACTATGTTAGGGCTAAAGACATAATCGGTATTTTCAGTGTCACAGTTTGAAAAAAATGGGAAAAAACCAACTTTTTAAAAAGTTTTCTACAATTTTCTGATTTAACTGAACCAAAAATTTCTCCTCACATGAATTTTCAAATCAGATTAAGTGAAAATTACACATAATGGAATATGCACTGAGCATATAATTTAATACCAAAAATTGCCTGGTGATTAAAAGTTGAGAAGTAATCAGACTTTCAATGTGCTGAATATGTTTAGCACAATATTTAAATAAGACTTTAATATACATGAACTAGATTACTACCTTGCAAAACTTCCAAGAAACAATTTCAACTAACTATTGTATAACTTTCCATATAATTTGGCTTTCCATAAAACTCCAACTGATGTTCAGAATCAGTTGAGTTATTTTTCAGGCACAACTTTATCAACATATTTAATTATGAAACTTTGAGAAAGTAAAGACAATTTACAATGCATTTCCCCCCATTTTTTAAACAGCTAAACAAGATGCTCAGTGGAATTTTAAAAAATTTAGTACAAATTTAGTACAGGATCAAAAATATAAAATAATGGTCTATTAGGATTTGAAGGATGATTATATACTTAAACAAGGGGGGTAGCAAAATAGGATATTGTTTAATAATAAAGTCAGTTGTTCAGTCAAGAAGTCAATTATTGTATTTTGATGATCAGAAATTTTATGTCTTAGAACATCAAGCAATTCAATTACCACATTTAATACATTTTCACCATCACTCATTACTGTTTTCATTTAATCCAAATTCTTTATATAAGTATTAAGACTTAAAATGGAATAAACATGTTTAACAGAGAGAAAAATTTATGGCATGCATAAAATTAAATTTTACCAAAATTTAAAATTACTTAGCCCATTAACTAATGATCTAATACATCCAAAAGCAATTTCCTTTTTACTACTTCTGTAATGAATTATCAACGAACCTCTAACAACTTATCAGGAAATTCTAAAAATATTTTTAAAATTTTAATGTTAACCATTAAGAATAAATAAAGCTTGGCACTTCACATTTTCATAATATAAATATCATTTTTCTGTTATTATAAAAGACTCTGTAAACCAGGCGTTTTGCTTTTTGGAACTGTATCTTGTATCCGTGAATTCATTGATTATACAGGAGTTCTATTCCATTATTAAGAAAGGGTTATTTCATTCACTTATCAAACACACATTTTGATATAATAAACCACAACTCACAATGGATGTCTTATCTACAATTTTATAAACAAACTTTGTCTATGAACACATTTTATATTTTCTAAATAAACCTTGGCATTTTATAATTTTATAATATAAATCTCTTTTTTTGGCAAGAGTTAAAGTCTTTCACAAGATTCGTGTTAACTGAAATCCCCGGACTGCACTTTCTCACTCACCTAAAACCTTAACAACAAACTTCACAGTTAAAAAAGAATAAATAAAGAAAATCAATATTCTATCCACAAATTATTGAGACCAAAGTTTATGAGAAAGTTCAGATTAGCGTCTAAGTTAAAAAAACTAATTTGAAATTTTTAGTTGTTTAATAAATATTTTTAGTTTTTTTCATAGAAAAAATTTAATTAGTTAAAAATAAATCTAAAAAAATATTAAAAACAGTGATTTGGGCCACAAGTCCACTGCTGAAAATAAAAGTATATCTCGAGAATAAAAAAAGGTAGGCTCAGTGGCGTTAAAAACTTACGCAGGTTATGAGATCCAAGTGGTCGCAGAACTCCCCGACTACGACTTCAGTCTCCCTGCCAATCGTAAACACCCACGGGCGTGTCTCCTTAGGAGATAACATTAATTTCCCCACCGCGATACTCTTCACTTATTTCCCACCTACTCTCGTCGCTGTCGCAGCGCAGTGCATTCGCGCTGGCCTAGTAAGCCCTACGTTATGGGTTCGGGCCTAGGTGGTGTCGCGTAGTCCAAATTATATTATCTTGATATTTTCACTTTTCCCCCAGCGGAATTCTGCGATTATCACATTATTATAGTATGACCCTGAACGGGGCCTTTTTTTTTCTTTTCTATGTTTAATACCTAGTTTACTGTGGGCCAGTAACCTCCCTATCCGGAATAAAAATCATCTACATTAACTACTTAATTAACTAATAATTTTAATTCTTCTAATACTAGTAATAATATTGTACCAGCTTCATTAAATTTTAGCCTTTCCTTCATCTCATGAAGGACTCAAATTTTAATTCACCTTAAAAGACCTTAAATCTTAATACCTACCTATCTTAATCACTATTAAATCCTACTGAGCATATTTACATTGACAACGAAATATCTTGCTGATAGGAGTTAAAACCAGCAGGTCCAGGAACTCCACTTCCAAAATAAAATAGCAGTTGAGATCCAAGTGGTATTTGTCTTTCAAGCCTGAAGCTCTGAATAGATTCCAGTTTCAAAATTCTGTAAAAAAACCAATATTTTCTTATAATGCCATAATAAAAATTTAATGTTTTATCAAACCAAGAAGTATTGAAAAGTAGAGTTCTTTATAAACTTGCTTATCACTAATATAAAAAGGGGAAAAGAAACTAATTTTACCCTTTATATATATATATTAAGCCAATAAGTTCACATTTATTTTGCACAGCATGACAACAAAATAATTTCCAAAAGACCTTTAGAGATGAACAGCTTATAGATAGTTATTGAGAACATTCTCAGATTTATAAAAACTCTTATCGTACAATATCTATTACAATAAAGCAATTTTTTGTATGTACACATTCTGATAATCTACAAATCTATATACTTATAAATATATAATTTAAAAACATGGAATGCAAATTAATAAGTTAAGAAACAATTTATGTATCTAAATAGTCTATTTTGGAATAATTTTCACTGCCATCATCTCTAATAACACTGATAAAAGTGATTTCAAACACGATACAAATTAGAAAATTAAATGCACGTGGCATCTATATTGACACAAATTTAAAACTCTAAACTTCTCATTACTCCAGAGGTTCTTTGAATGAATTCAGGAATACAATGGAGTTCACATACATACAAAAATTAATAATTCTTGAAAATATATATACACTCAATTGCAAGAATATATACACTCAGTTGCAAAAAGTATGCACCATTATGTTATTCCTAAAGAGTGAAATTGTTTTATTTTATATCTTCAGAGAGAGTAGAAATATAATCTAAATATCAAAGCCAGTTCAAAATATTGATTAATAGCAATTGAAATTCAAAATGTTCCTTAAATAAGCTTTTTATTTAATGAGATATTCAAGATAAAAAAATGCTCCAATATTTGCTATTGTTTCAATATTTACTTGACATGTGGATACTGATTAAACAATATTTTGATCTGGTTTTGAAATTTTGAATATATCTTTGCTCTCGATAGACATAAAGAAATTTCACCCAGTAGGAATAACATATACATATATAGCAATTGAGTGTACACATAGAACATTATAAATAGAATTTTAAAAAAATTATATTTTAAGGCTATTAAGATTATACATGAAAAATACCTATTAGTGTTTAGCATTTAAATTAAAATATATAATTATACTAAATACATTCTTTTAAATTATGAACACAAAAATTTTAAGAATATTTGTTCTTTATTTCTTTATAATGTATAAAATGCAGTGTATTTTATAAAGTTTACTCAAAACACAATTTGATAAGGAATTCAATAGATCCTTTTGTATGATTTACAAGTTCATTTTTAGAATCTTTTATAATGTGGAACGTTTTTGAATCCATCTTTTAACATTTAGACATGGATAATTTGTTGCCTATTGATACCTGGCAATAAGAACATTGTAAAATATATTTAATAGGAAAATGGACAATTTTTCCACCATTGAATACTATGCATGAATTTACTATGGAGGAATCATGTGTAACTGATTTATCAATCCAGTAGTAAAAAAATGTTTAATTTGGATTAACATATTAAAAAAAATTTCATTATAATTTTCTTTCAAATTTCTTTAAAGAAATAAAATGGAAAATATTATACTGGAAATGAAAATACATTTTTATTTTTCAACTATGTAGATTTGGAATTGATATTTGTGTCATGTATTTTATACTTTCTAAAGGATATAAAAATCTAAATAGTGCGTACAAATTACAATTCTAAATATTAATTTAATTAGCAAATACTTAAGACTTTCACAAGAGTCCATTTACTTCCTTTGTCCATCTAAAATATTAACTGAAACACGAATCTTAAATTATTCCGAAACAAAATGTTTTTATTTATACATACGAAAGTGCTCGTAAGTGCCATAAGTATTGCTAATTCAATACACTCAGTTCAGTAGAGTTTGATCTGAAATATGGTCAATTCATATATAACTTGGATTAAAACACTATCTTATAACAGAAATAGAATAATGTTCACTATGTAAGGGTGTTAAATAAAATCTAAAGGCAATAATTTAAGACTAACGAATGAAACTTACTTGTGGATTAATTTCAACGAACTTGTAATCAATCTTTAATGGCGCCTTTTCAATCACGTGCAACTGAATGTCCAATCAGATGACACTAGTGCATTGTAGTATGACGAGGCGAAAAAAAAGATGGTTTGAAATTTCATTATGCTATAGCTTTCAAAAGCTGACTTTTGGTATTGAATATAAAATTTTATTGCTCTACTGAAATATTTTTCAGGTGCTTCAAAATAGATATTTTTGTGAAAAGAGATAAAATTCTTTTTTTCTGTTTATTTTATGGTATATTAAATTAATAATATATATTTTTTGTAAATAAAATATTCAAAATATTTTTACAAGAAACTTAGGTATTTCTAAGTATTTCTAATTTTTAGATGTCATTACAGAACAACTGATTTTGTAGAATTTCGCAATTTTCATCATCTTAATTTTACAGTAGTATATTCTTATAATACACATTGGAATGAAAAAAAACAATTTTTAATTAACGGACCTTAGTTAAAATAAACAAATCACATTTATTTAGAAAAATATTAATGTAATGTCTTTAAAGGCAAAGTGTTATTTTGAAATAAACATTCATATTTTTCAAAAGTCCATAGTAATCATACATGGTTTGCTTTACTTATTTCACTGACACATTGAATTGCTTTCTGTTTGTCATCAGAAATATGCCTCTTCATAGGAAGTCCTGTTACTTTAACATCATTCCATTCAATCATATCAATATAATCCTTGGCATCAAAGTTTATACGTTGAAATAAAAACTTTTTGATGCCACCTTCATTTTCAGCCCTTGCTTTTAGATTCCGGGGTAATCCAAGCTCTCTCTTACATGACTGCGATCATCTGATATCATACAAAGGACGAGATTTTCAGAAGCAGATTTCTGGCACTGGAAAATGTATATAAGATAGCATAATAGCATTTTTCAATGACAACAACCAGAATTTAAACATTACTGTAATTGGAATGGGTGGAACTGCCGTGAACACTGGATTGAATAATGATGTGGTTCGTTTATTTGAAAAGGAATTAAGAAGGCCACTGCAGTGGTTGATTTGTCTATTTCATGGAAATGAACTGCGCCTACGTCCTAATTTGGAGGAGAAATAGGTAAACAACTAGAAAACTGCTATGAACTTCCAGTAATTGAATTATCACCTATTGAAAATGGCATTCCATTACTAGAAATTAAGGATGATTTAAGTGTGGACCCAAAATATTTGTTAGAAATGTCTAATGCAATCTCTGTTGGAAGGTGCTCTTCTGATTTGTCTATGAGAAAACCAGGAAAACTTTGTTATTCATGATAGCTTACATTAGCAAACCGAATACTTCACTTGTATGTGGGAACAGAATGTACTGCAAAAAAAATCTCCGAATACTGACTGAGTACATTTTGTAAGTATATGCATCTGTTTCGTTTCACATAAAGCGGAAACTATCTTATATCCATGGATCGAAGCACTTGTGGAAACTTGTAAGCTATTCACGTTACCTCCATCAGACTCTTAAAAATGTAATTGACCCAGTCATTCAAAGAAATTCGTACTTTGCTGCTTCTGAAAATCTCCTCCTATGTATGATATCAGTTGATCGCAGCCACGTAAGACAGCTTGGATTACGCCGGATTCTAAAAGCAAGGACTGAAAAATGAAGGGGGCATTGGAAAGTTTTAAGTTCAACGTATAAACTTTGATGCCAAGGATTATATTGATATGATTGTACGTAAAGATGTTAAAGTAACAGAACGAGGCATATTTCTGATTATAAACTAGGAAGCAAAATAATCTGATCAGGAGAGTCAACGTACTGACTTCAGCAATTTTCCATGTCACACACAAGCAGTAGAAAGGATTGTTAAATTCGTTACCGAGTCACCCTTACCCGTCCGTGGCACTTCTGCAAGAGTTGCATTGATAAAAACGAAAATACATTCTCAAAAGATAATGCCAAAATTTAATAATAAAAAACAAAACAAAACACAATTCAATGTGTCAGTGAAATAAGTAATGGAAACCATGTGTGATTACTATGGACTTTTGAAAAACATGAATTTCTTTTTTTTCAAAATAACGTTTAACATCCCCAATCTCAAAGAACTTTTTAATCTTATGCACAGTAAGTGTGCGTTTAAATTTTCTTCTACACCCACTTTTGATTATATTCCTAAATCTGAAAAAGTTAAACCTCTGAATCAGGCTGATGAGCTTAAAGCAGGGTGTTTAACCTTTTGCAGCATCTGGGCCACATGGTAAATTTTTTCAAGGCAGGCGGGCCGCATAAAAAAGTCAACTACATTCAAAAGTTTAGTTTTATTATGAAAATGAAAAATACATTGTATATGTAATGTATAAAATATTATAATCTTGGTATGCAATGTGATGTGGTAATTTTGAACGAAATCGAACATAATGTGATTTTTTAAATTTGGGTTAGTCTAAAGCGAATTGCTCTCGACTCTAACTTAACTAGCATTAATGATCGAATCAATCTCTCTAACCAATTTTCTATCCTAGGAAACTGTCGTAATCCGGAGGAAAGAAATTCCCGCTGCTAATGATGAATTTCCTGTTAGGCGGGAAACCAAACCTGAGCCATGTTTTTTTTTTTAATGGCGGAAGGGTAAAAAGATACCCTCAAGAAAATGTACAACCTAGTCAAAATTCAATATCCCAAATCAATTTCATGAAACTTTCTCAAAATCTTATCTGAAAACATTACTGCAATTGGATTAATATCGGACCTTTCAAAATTACTTAATTTACTTACGCATTGAATTTTTTTGGAAAAAAAATCCCAAAACCGAACGACGACTTAAAAATTAAAAATTTATGTTCCGATCTTAATATTTCAAATCTTACCCAGTCCATTAATTGTTCACAGGTTAATTCTGATAGTGTTATTCTGATAGTGTGGTTTCTGATAGTGTTTAACATTTTTCCTTTATTTTTCTGTTCCATGCGAGGCAGTTTCCTCTTATTGAAGTTCCACACTTGATACCCTATCAGGGAATGCTGGTGTGGGGCGTTCGTTTTTGCTTCCCATGCTTCAGTCCTCGGTTCGATCCTGCAAAGTGCAGTTCTGTTATCTGTACTCACGGATGTTCAAACCTGCCAATTTAATTTATTAAATATAACTTACTTATTATTTTAAACTTAATTGCCTTATTTTTTATTTCTAACATTTATTTAAACTAATTTTTTTGCCTTTTTTTTTCTTATTGTAAATATTATTTCTCGTATCCTGATTCAATTACAAAAAAAAACAATGTAATATATATTCTTCAATGTACGTACTGAGGATAAAGGGTCTTATTTTTTGATATTTTTTGGTGTCTCATGACATCTACTGTCTATGTCTCTGACATTACATTACATTAATATTTTTCTAAATATGTGTGATTTGTTTATTTTAACTAAGGTCTGTAAATTTAAAATTCTTTTTCTTTCATTCAAATTTGTATTATAAGAATATGTTACTGTAAAATTAATACGATGAAATTCGAGAAAAAATTCTACAAAATCAGTTGTTTTATAATGGCATCTAACAATTAGAAATACTTAGAATATGTAAATTTCCTGAAAAATATATTTTGAATATTTTATCTACAAAAATATATATTATTATTTTAATATACTATAGAAGAAATTTAAAAAAATACAAATTTTATCACTATTTCCTCTCTTATAAATAAAGAGTGGTGAAACAAGGACCCATTTTTAAGTAGATATTTAATTTCTCCAGTAATATATAAAATTGAAACTAATTTTCATCTGTTTTTATAAGCTTCTAGGGAGTTAAAAACATACACACAGAATACAATCTTTACATACAAGGAAAATTATGTGAATTTTCACATAATACAATTATACAATTTCACATAATACTTTTCACATAATACAATCTTTACATACAAGGAAAATTATGGGAATTTTCCGCGTAAAAGAAGTTTCACAACAATGAAATAAATATTTTTGAAAAGTCTGTTAAATTTAATCTTCGCCTTCCCTTTCAAATCCATAATTCTGATGCAGATATCTGTTACTTGTGGTTACGAATCGGAGGTACAGTTCCGGGACGATGCAGGGTAAACGATTTCGGTGCGATTCATATCAACCCATAACAGGCCCTGAAACACGTAAACGGAAAGCGTTTCCCCTTCGGAGGTTCGTAAACAACCCGCCAGTGGCCCGACAAAATTCTCCCGTACTTGTCGTTCAACCGGTGCCTCCAGCACTGGCCCGATAAGCTGCCGTCAGTCCTGTGTTTGTTGGGTATATATATATATATATGTCAATGCCTAACATACAACGCAAAGACCAAACCGCTGGGCCTTAAGGGCTGCATTTTTGCATGGTGATTCTTCTTATAGTGTAAGGGTGCACTGAAAAGGATTTTTGAAAAATGATTGTTAGATTTTTTAGAATTAAATTTTTAAGCTGTTTTTCTAACCTTCTTTTAGTTTGCATTTAAAATAATAATTTGAGGGTTATAATATTTATATCACGAGAAAGATGATAAAAGTTCCTTTAAAATGAAACCTTTACCTCCATTTTCTGATTTTCAGTGAATTTTTAGATATTCATTTTTAGAATTTAATTACTAAATTGTGATCACGTGATTTCGTTTTCTGGTACTTTAAATGACCGGTGCGTCACGTGCATAACAAGAAAGTAAATTGACAAAAAAAAAATTAAAATACAGTACAAGATAAAATTTAACTACTAGACTAACTGAGATGGAAGTTTTTAAAGAATTTAATTCAAATGAGTGACTACCATCCAGGAACTGATAGATTACATTTATCCAGGCACTGCTCAAATACAGAATAAGCCTATAGAATGGTTTTGCGAAAGGGCCATTTTGACTCTAAAAAATGATCAAGCTGCATTCATTAATGACACGTTGCTAAAGTCCTTTGACGGGGAACAAATGGTCTATAATTCGATAGACACTGTCTGGTATTCAGATAATACCGTTAACTATCCGGTAAGTTTTTAAATTCTTTTAAACCACCTGGTCATCCATACCATAAGCTCTCTTTGCGGAAGGGCAAACCCGTAATGCTCCTTCGGACTTTAAGACCACCGAAATTGTGTAATGGCACTAGACTACAATTCAAGCCCTGCAAAAAAATTTAATTGAAGGCATTATTTTAACCTCGTGTGCACCCCTTTGACTTTAATAGACTGCAATTTACCCTCAAAGTATGCTTTGCCATGACGATAAATAAGTCTCAAGGCCAAAATTTAAAATACGCTGGCGTAGATTTTAAGAGAAAATTGTTTCTCCCACGGTTAATTTTTACGTAGCTTGCTCACGCGTAAGTTCGCGGACGAGCCTGGTAATATTAGTTCCGCCCAATGAAGAAATAAAAAATATTGTTTATAAGGAAATCCTCTAAAAAGCAATTTCATTGTTTTTTTCATTGTAATTATCCTAAAATGTACTCCGTAGCGAAGCATGGGTATACAGCTAGTATATATATATATATATATATATATATATATATATATATATATATATATATATATATATATATATATATATATATCCACTAAAAAAACATTTAAAAAGTAAAAAAACGCCAAGCTTCAAAATAAAAGTTACGACTAAAAAATGGTGTGACATCAAATATCCAAGCTTATTAAGTTCTGGTACTTAATTTCCTAATCACGAATTTTTCACATCTAAGTGAAGTGGTTAAGCATGACTTGTTGATAGAAATCCTTCTTCCCTAGACCAAACTCATCATAACCTGTTTCTGAAAATTTAAATTATATATATTTATACATGCCAGGCTTGGCGGCCGTCTTTTTGTCTGTTGAAATGTCGAAAGTATGTTATTTAGTTGTATAAATTATTCATTTTAGTTATTTATGCAAAATATTTGGTTATTTTATTATTATTTGGTTACTTTTAAAATGAATGTAGCAGCAGTTTTAAGATGGTCACGAATTATTATATAAATTTGAAATTTCTTTTCACGTTACATTTGGGCAACGTAACTCCAAAGCATGGTATCTTACTATTAACAGCTGAAGGTAAACAAATGTTAGTTTGTTAGTTAGCAGACACGGGGACGGGCTAATCTCGCGAACCGAGCATAGCAGGATATCGCGACTGGTACCGATATACGCGGACGGCCGAGACGCGTGCACTGATGCTATCCTCAACTTTCAAAAATTTAAACTTTTATAATTATTCAATTAAAACTGCCGAACTCAATAGAAGAGGACAGCAGAAAAAGTTGACATTCCGGGTGGGCCAGCTCCTTTCCGTTTCTCAAAGTTCCGTTCACGAAGTAGCGGTGGCTCAGAGGTATCGCTCCTGACGTCTAATCCTAAGGTCCCGGGTTCGAAACCAGCCGCCGTCGGGTGCAAGAACATATTAGAAGAACGTAATTGAAATCCACAAGAACATAATTGAAATAAATTTGAAGTACCAGAAATAATTTTAGTTTTAGGAAAGGAGAAGTTAAAGCCTTTAGAATTTTTTTGTAATTGAATGAGCTTTTTTGTTTAAAATGCAAAATTTGAAAAAGGAAATTTTAAATAATTATTTTTTTTTTAAATCTAATATATTTTTAAAAGGGAATAAACAGTTTTTAATCTTTAAGATATAAAGCCATTTCATTTTAAATCAAAAAAAAGCAACACATCGGGTTGCCACTCAGCTAGTTAATATTATTTGTTGTTTAATGCAAAATTGTTCCTTTGGGGAATGACAACATTATTTATTATTTTTCTTTCTAGCTAACGGTTTGTTTTGTTTGATATCATGCATTAACTTCAAATAGAAGACTGATTAAAATGACTAATATCCCATTAAAAATCCGTTAAGAAATGTGATTTAGTCCCAGTGCTTAATAAAACTGGATATAACACCATTTTGGGTCGTACCTTTTGTTGGAATGATGCTATGAACATACTGTCTAACAGGGCACCGCAGTGCGCAGTTAAAATCTGAAATTGATGTTTTAAATTCACATTAACTTTTTTTTTGGCTTTCTGTTATTTTAATGATTTTATTTTTAAGACGGCCGCCAAGCCTGGCATGTATAAATATATATAATTTAAATTTTCAGAAACAGGTTATGATGAGTTTGGTCTAGGGAAGAAGGGTTTCTATCAACAAGTCATGCTTAACCACTTCACTTAGATGTGAAAAATTCGTGATTAGGAAATTAAGTATCAGAACTTAATAAGCTTGTATATGTGGTGTTGATTATTTAGAGAATTTCGTTAGATAGTGCTTACACCACTAGCACTTTTTTTTTGCTAACCCAGGTTCAAAAGAATCAAATTTTCCTTGGTTGCCTCTGCACAATATATGTCCATAGAGTGAATAAAAAAATGACAGACACTATCAATTACAAACACATTCCTTTAATAAAGAATAATATTGCATTTCATTACACATCAAAAAAATTAAGAATTGATCATTAAAAATTAAGAATTGGTATGTCAAAATTTAATAGTCATACTCTTCCTGACCATACTAAACACATCATATAAAACATTACTACATATCACAAATAGCATATAAAATTACCCTAGAGGAAGGATTCTACACGGTATAAAATAAAATTTAGGAAAATGTAATTATGACATAGAAAAAAAAAGATAAGAACATCACCCGATTCACGAATTTCCGCGCTGAGAAGGGGTTCGGTTGAAGGGCCGAAATTGTAGCGTTCCAGGCTTCCGGCAGGAATTGCACTACTGTGTCGTGGAAGAAATGGCGACTATCGGATCAAAATTTCTGATGTTCTCCGGAACCCGTCTCGTCGGTGCCAAAAACGGTGAATCATTGCAGGGTCAAATCCTTGGATCGAGGGAAACACGAGGTCTACAAACTGGAACACGTCAGTACGGATGTGGTTCTGAAGCACACCATCCCTCGTCGTAACTTAGAAATTCTCAGCACGTCCAGCCTCGCAGCGAGTAAAATAATCTCCGTCCTACACGCTCACGCACTTCAGCGATACTGCCGCACTCTCGCCAAAACCCCTCTGGTCGCCCCGAGTCGACGCTGCCGTGCCGTCTTTTCATTGGACCAAGAAGTGGTCATTCAAGCCTAAGTCCGGCCCTTCTCCCCCAACCCTTCAAGAAAAGGAAAAACATGGCGGACTTTTCGAACAAAATGGCGAATTCGCCATTTAGCGAAACAAAATAAAAGGGGGGACCGTAAAACACAAAAAAAATCAACTATTAATTATTACAGAGTTAGCTATTAAGTGAGATGATGATAATTTACTGACATTACTATTATTTGGTTTAGTTAGTAAAACTTATGGAGTGAAGAAAAAAAAAGGAAAGTCGTTATTCGACAGTTAGAACAATCATCACGACATATATTTGATATCACACATTTTTTAGTTGTAACTTTTATTTTGAAGCTTGGCGTTTTTTTACTTTTTAAAAGTTTTTTTAGTGGATATCAGTTATTTTTTTGAAATAGGTAAATAACCATTCACAAACTGGGCTTTTGCCGGCAAACAATTGCCTGATACCTGGAGTCTCATCATCAGTTACAAATATTTAGGGGTTTATTTCTTTACCCAGGTACCAGCGCCTTCCCTAAACTGTAACTGAGAATCATGGACATGAAAACCCTAACTGACCCACTTGAGGTCTACCAATCTGTTTACAAGAAACTGGCAAAGAAAGTGACTGCAATGGCACTGGTAGTTGGCTCTACGCACATTCTAGCAGAGTCACGACAGTCGCTTATGGGCACAGACCAATTTGACTACCCTATCTACAAGAAACTGGCAAAGAAAGTGACTGCAATGGCACTGGTAGTTGGCTCTACGCACATTCTAGCAGAGTCACGACAGTCGCTTATGGGCACAGACCAATTTGACTACCCTATCTACAATAAACTGGCAAAGAAAGTGACTGCAATGGCACTGGTAGTTGGCTCTACGCACATTCTAGCAGAGTCACGACAGTCGCTTATGGGCACAGACCAATTTGACCACTCTATCTACAATAAACTGGCAAAGAAAGTGACTGCAATGGCACTGGTAGTTGGCTCTACGCACATTCTAGCAGAGTCATGACAGTCGCTTATGGGCACAGACCAATTTGACCACTCTATCTACAATAAACTGGCAAAGAAAGTGACTGCAATGGCACTGGTAGTTGGCTCTACGCACTTTCTATCAGGGTCGCGACAGTCACCTATGGGCATAGACCCACTCGGGCTCATATGTGTTACTATATTAAGAAGAATTGCATCATTATCCCTTGAAAGTTGTCATATGAAACAATTTATTAAATCTTTTTGTAAAATAATAGGTACATGTCTTTACTGTTTCGAGGCCATTTGTCTACCTTAAAAATTTGGGAATCATTTGCCATTATCCATGAGTTTTCTATCCGAATTAACGATTTATAATGACCAGATTGTATACCTATACCTTCATGAAATATTGCAGATTGAATTTTATAGTTTTGATTTTTGAACTTTAGTATGGTTTTAGGCCCACCCGTAATGTTTAAAATTTTTTAATTCCCTGTTGCATCCCAAATCATAATTTGACATATAATAATTTCTGCAGGCACCTCCAATTCAGATTTCATTGAACAAAATCCCTGACACTCCTGACATCGCATTTGGTAATCTAAGGTTTCGATTTGTGAGCCTAATCAGCATATAATCGAATAAAATTGATTTTGTCGTGTTGTGTGACAGTGCATCCGCAGGCTGGGTTTCGACATTTTTTAGTACGCAAATTTATATTCGTTGTTAAATCATTTAGAACCTCATTTTGGTTAATTAGTGCAGTTAAAAATTCTTCTGCATCTTGCTGTTCATTGTTGATAAAGGGTATTCCTAATTCTTTTCTGAGACCCATAGTGTCCATTTGACAGTCTCCTTGTATGTGTTTTTTACTTAACATTTTTAGTGTTTGACAAACAGAACTTTCACGAGCGATACTTGAAATAATTTTGTCAAAACTAAATATACACTGTCATATAGCATTTGCATAGCATGATACTCCATCACTATTCAAATACCCAGGAGGCATTTTTTTTCTGATATTTACATTAATTGGAATATTCTGAACAGTTTGAATTTCTGTTAATACACAAGATTTTGTACTATACCACACATGATCTTTTATTTTGTATTTTATTGATTGTGAAATTTTTATGCTATCTAAATCAGGCCGATACTTTTTCCTTAATCTATTGTACACTTGTATAGATTTATTGTGAGCAGAAACACTCTTTGGGTCAAAATTTATGATATGAAGACCATCTAAATTTGTAACTCTTGACAATGCTACATAACTCTGTCCATGTGTAAAAGTACTATTATCAATGTCTATCAAACATGATGATAAACTCAAACCCTGACTTTTATGAATGGTTATTCCATATGCTAAAGATATAGGAAACTGTTTACGATAAACAAATACCTTTTGATAATATTTCAAATTTACTAGTAACTGGTTCAATTTTATGTAATTCTGAATTAAATTGTATAACAATAGCATTTACCACCCCACTTGCATCCAGAATAAAAGTTTTAATTGTTCCTATAGCTCCATTTACCAGTCCCAATGTAACATCAATATTGCGTCTCAACATAATTTTTGCTCCTGTTTTAACTTCAACATTTCTATCTAATCCGGCAGTTCGAGAGTTATCGTCTTCATAAGAATTTAATTTTTTTAATGCTCGCTGTTTTAGATATTTGTCACATGCAATATCGTCTTTAGCTGTTAATTGTATTATGTTTCCAGGGATTAATTCTAGCATTTTTTTGTTAATGTCATCACATTGAGCTCTTGTTTGTAGTAAACATATGGTATCTTTTGGCAAGTGCTGAATATATTTACAAAGTTCTAACAATTTATTATGGCTGGAATCACCTTTAAAATTTACTTGCTTACTGGACAAAGTTTTTATATCATCATGGCTTAATATGCCCAATCGAATTCGAGATAAAAGTGCTATAAACCTTTTATCATCTTTTTGTCTCATATTGATAGTGAGCTCGTCATATGAAAATAAGTCCTTCCAGATATTGGTTGCATCTAAGCATGACAAGTATTTATCTATTTCAGATTTAGTTAATTGAATAAAAGGTGCATGTTGCATAACTGGAGGTAGTTGTAATAAATCCCCAAATAATAATATGTGAATTTTACCAAACCACCCATTATCCTCACAGACTGTATTAAAAATTTCGGATAGCCTGAGATGAATGTACATTAATGTAATATTAGAAACCATGGATACCTCATCAATTATTACTAAAACAACATTTTTTAAATCAGTTCTTAAAATTTGCAATACATCATCATTCAAACTTTTATAACGCTGTACATCCCCGTGTTCTATTGGTAATTGTAATAACCTGTGAAGGGTTAAACCATTTATATTAAATGCTGCAATTCCTGTCGGTGCACAAACAGCTACCTCTTTGTGTAAATTTTCCATTACCCATAATTTTAAAATTCTTATGAGAAAGGACTTTCCAGTGCTTCCTACGCCAGATACAAAGTGTCTTAAGATTGCATTTGTGTCCTGTAGATGTTTTGTTACACAATGAAATACCCGCTTTTGATCCTCATTCATTTTATTTATCAAACATTGTAGATCTTCTTCATTTTTATTGGCAAGCACATTTATAAATTCATTCATAGCTCCAGCAGCTTCAATATTGTTAAATTCATCTGTTGTATTGTGATTGTGTTGTACATTATCACTATTATTTTGTACCAATTCATTTACTATGTTTCTCACTTCATCCCTAGCCGTGTGTATTTCTTGCAATTTTTCATGATGTTGTAATGCCAAAATCAAATCACTTTTGCAAGCATAAAATGCTTCAGTGTAAATTTTATGTGTACCTTTTAATTCATCTAACATACGCCATGGCTTAAACAATAAAATGAGGGAATCAAAATAACATTCTGGATTTTGCTGTACGTTATATATTTTATGACTAATTAAACACTCCAGTTTCCTTTTTTTAACCACCCCATATTTGAACGTATAAGATACCGAATTATTTTTTGTTTCTTTAACAATGTCATAATACTTAACAAAATCATATAAACATACATTTTCTAATTCATGTGGGCGTGCAGGATAGTAATCATCAACTAAAGATAATTCAAATATAGCAGTTGAATTTTCATTTAATTCCTGTATCTGTTTGTAATTTTTCAGTTTCCTTTGACGGTTTTTGTAAACATTTATATACCTAATGACAGTGTTTCTGTCTTTTCCATATAAAGAAATACCCAACAGTGTATCAGCAGCTTCTAAAGCACCACATTCCCGACTACTCAAACTTCGCATTGCAATATTCCACAAACGTGATTGGAGAGATTTATTCGAATTAATGTCACTAAATACATCTACATTGAAACTCTTTTCAGCCTTTGTTTGATATTTTGTTATGTAATGACTTAAAACAGTGGATTTTTCACAAACGACTTGCAAGTCCATATTGCCCTCCCATGCTAATAAAATAGGAGCATTGTAATCATTAATACACCTTTCTTCTTTTGTCCACGGTAAATCATACAGTCTACTGTTAGGGCTCAAGTTTCTTCTACCATAAATAGATGCGGCTACTGAACGAATAGTCAGTGTCTTTGTTTGAGTACGGGGAAACCCAAATCTACATGTCCTCACCTTTCCTTTTTGTATTTTTTTTAAACGTATACAATAACTGTTATGATAATGTGTTTGAAAACGTTTTACTCGATTATGTAGGGGGCTTGGGGTGCCTTGTGTGGATGACAGATCTGTACTGTTTGTCCGGCATCCTCGAGCCCCACAGCAATGAAAAATGTCACCGAACTTGGGAAATTAACCCTCGGCTGCGTATTCAGGAATTGCTGCGTAGCGACTGGACTTCAGGTGATTCATGGTTGATAAGCCCTAGAGGCTTGGGGAACCGGTGGAGTATTCTGACTTACTCGATTATGTAATGTTGGAAATAGCTTTTCATCTGGTAATGCACATGTAATATACTTTGAAATGAAAGCTGCCATCTCATCGTTGGTTGATACATCAATTACAGGGGCATATTTGACCCATAATAAAATATGAAAATGTTGCATTCCCCGAGATTGATATTCCCGGCGCCAAACATGATGTATAACCTCGCCCAATGGTCCATTTTTGCTACATATAAGTCCATTACAGCCTTAAATTTATTATTAATAAAACGTGATGTAGATACTGGGTCCATTGCTATTAGGGCAGATGTAGATTTTCCCTTAGAATTTTCTACATTAACCTGTCTTAAGTAAGAATCTAAATCCTTCCAGTTATATTCTCCTGGACTTAAAGTTAGAAAGAAAGTGGCGGGGCCATATGCGATAATCATAGTATTAATTTCAGAGCGAGGTTTGTACCAAAATGATGGTGAATTTCGTAATCTAGCAAATATTGATTTCAAGCAACTATCTATTTCATTATCATTTAACATTTTTAAATATTCCTTGGCCGTATATTTTACCGATGAAGTGTTCATATTTTGGTATATTCCTGCAGCTAGTTGTCGTATATTTGTCAAATTTAATAGAAAAAACAAATATTGCATATTCAATCTATATCGACTATCACAGGACATTACACGCAGCTTACTGTATTCAAATATACTCAACTTAGTAGATCGTGTTTCGGTCATCCCGTAACGTCCTACAGGAAACAAATTGGGAAAACATTAATTCCAATTCTAAATCTCTATTGTCTATGAAATCCGCATCAATTTTCAATAGTTGATACAATTCTGTAGCTGATTTATTAATTTTTTCTTCGTTTATGGAATTAATTGTGAGATGCTGGTAGTATTCATCATTAAAGTCTTCTTGTGTCAACATTGCCCGAGAATTAATTTTATTTGTAACTTTTTGCACATTACATTCCTCAAACAAAACAGTATTATTTTTCTGTAACTCATTAGGATAAATTATATCAGTTTTTTTGTTCTCAGGAAATTAATTTTGTTCATCAAATTCTGAATTTATTGCTTCAAACTGAGCATTTATATTGTCTAACTCATTAAATAAATTATCTGCACAATTGGGTAAAACTATGTTTTTGTACAGGGGGTTATTTTGCTTTAACCAAATTAATGCCTTATAAACATTTGAAATGTTTACTAAACTCTGCCAAAGCTTTCGTTGGTTTGTTGGAATACTCCGTACTAACACGTATAGATCTTGTTGTGAAATAATACACTGTTCAGGTTTAGGCAACCTTGCCAAAGTCTTTTCTAATGGTAATGGGAGATGAAATGTTCTTCCTACCACCTTACAATTTAAAAAGCTTCTAGGTTTATTATTTCCTGACACTGTACCCATTTTTGTAACAACCTGAAATGCTTTTGCTCTCTATATTAATAATTTTTCATGATCATTTAGAATGGCAATTTCATTTGGCACTGGATATACAAACAGATTATTGATTAGAGAAGTAGGTGGCATTTTCATTTTTCGAAAATTATTTAAGCAAAATATACAAATGAATTCATTCGGCAAATTTAAGGTTTTAACGTGTGCAACTAATTGTTCCCACAAATCACCTTCTAAAGGCACTCTGAGTTTGTTTATGTTCCGTACATCATGTTGAAAATGGAATTTTAGACAGGACATACAAATCTTTGTTGGCATATCTAACACTTTCTTTTTCATTACTTGTAGTTCTTTTTTGTATTTACAAAATATTTCATCTTCATTTTTGTATTCCATAGCATGTGCAGTAAAACTGATACCACTCTTTTTGTATTCATCTCCATAACTTTTTAAAACATTTATATCTAAGCGACATATTGCATTTTGTATTATGTTTATGTGTTTGTTTGAACTCTTTATATCATACAGTAATCTTAATATAGCTCGTAAAAATGGATAATGTGGTGATAAGCTTCGTAAAAATAGCATATCTGAAATTTCTTCATGTTCTAAGTGACAACTTAATGGATGACCCATTTTACCATGTGTATGAATAGTAGTACTATTTATACCGCAAATGTCCATGTTACAAATCAATTTTAAGGACAATGATATATCAGAACATATATTGCCCATAATGTAATTTAATCTGCAAAGTAATTTTTCATATTCATTTATGTTGCATATTTTAGGATTGCATTTCCATTTTTTATCAGGCATGCTACCTTCAATTGCGGGTTCAAATAAATTATAGCATTTACCATCTGTATGTAATTGTAAGGGAAAAGTGTTGTCATTAAAAGTTGTGTACGTAGGTTCGGTGTAGTATGGCTCAGAACTATACGAGTGCAAAGATGTGCCAGTTAATATTTCATATTTATCTTTTGATTCTTGACACAAATTGGTCTTAGTAAGTACTACTTCAATTTTAGACTTTATTAGGTGCAGCTTTGATCTTAAATGTTTTACATATGTTCTTCGTGCAGCTACTGCCCATTTAATCATATTTTCGGATTCTATGTGAGCATTTTCCGATAATTTATTTTCATCAATTAACTTTTTCATTAATGGATCTATGTATTTTTCTGTGTTTATATCACAAGACAAATTTGTGTTTGAAACTTTGTCTGGCAATTTTAAATCATCAATAGGAGTGTTAATAGCACTTAATTCTAATGAATTATCTATTATTTTTCCTGCTAATGACAATTTATCAGCATTTATTTTATTTAATTCTAAAGGATTTTCATTAGAAATTTTGGATACAAAAGAATCAGTTTCCTGATTTACTTGCATGCATTTTTTAACTGGAAACGGGTCATTTGTAATAGTTATTCACTTGCGTTTTTGTGCATAATTTGTTTGCCTGGCATGTCTTAATTTTTATTTATTAAGCATATAATAATTTTTGTAGTATGTTTTACTGTGTGTAGTTTTTTCAGCGATTTTCTTCAAACAATTTTTGGATTCTACAGTTTGCACAATACAACTGGCTTCAACTGTTTCATTTGAAGCATTTATTTCATAGCGTGGGGATTTATCTCTACCAGGACCTTCTAATGTGTCACTTTGTTCACTTAATTGGAGCACTTTTCGTTTTTTCGAATCTCTGTAATAGGCTGGTTGTTTTTTCGTTTTAATTGTAATTTGGATGGCATTTTTCTATTCTAGTCAATCTAAATACAATGGGTAATATCGCACTAAACACTTTTGCAAACCCACGTGGGTGTAGCAAAAAGTAAATCCTAAGGATTGAATTAATCCTTATTTGAATTCAATCCTTAGTATTTTCTATGGACGTATAAAACAAACAAACAAATACAGACATGTATATACAAGATAATTAAAAATTCTATACACTTACTTAAGATTTCACTTTAAGAAATAAATCAGCGTGTACACTGCAAACCGATTTCTTCTCTAAGTGATAGAGTTAACGGTTGTTGGTACAATACCGTTATGCCAAAATGGTTGCCATTTTGCCATTTTGGCGTACTATCGCCCTGAGATGCTAATTTTGCAGTTTTAATGCTAATTAAAGATAGAAATATTTATTTTTTTTAACTGAAACATATAAAAGATTTTCAGTTAGCGAATAACTTATCGAAAAAACCAAACCTCAATCGAATCTGTTCAATATTAAACTCCACAGGTCTTCTTAAAATGTTGACGAAAAATTCGTTGGCGAGAAGTAAAATCTAGCAAAATACCTAACTTTACGGAAAATTAAATATTCCATATCTCGGTTAATTTTTAACTTGGAAAGTCCATTTTTATCTCAATTTAAAGTACTCGCTGGTAGGATTCTTCTATTTTTTGTTTTAATTTTGTACGATGCTTAGTTCATTCAAAATTTTATAATTTACGCAAACTGCTTTAACATGGGGAGAAGAGGAGCAAGCGGTGCAGAGTATATAAGCAGTACGGCGGTCTGACGAATTTTTGTACTTGGCGCGTTTATTCATTTGGCGTCTATTTTGTTTTTTTTAGCTTGGCGTTGCAGGTCGACCGCCCTGCTTGATATGGGGAGCGTGGGGGTTTGAGTTACTCAGCCTCAGTCGTAAATTAATTAAGAACCCTCGTACAGAACAAATATTTATAGTTTATTTACATTGAATTGATAATAAAGTAGTCCGTCTACGATGGAATCTAAAGCTGGAGTCATCATGCTACTCCCCTAATAGAACATAAGAGGGCCGTGATAATGTTTATGCTAGCGGTGTCGTCCTCTTGTGCGAGAGATAATATGGATTCACTAATAGCATTACTAAAGTTCAAATTTCAGCTCGGCATTCTACATATATATACAGAAGGTCGTTCGCACTTTATGGAAACGATTTTGATAGTTAAGTTTTATGTATAAATGCCGTAGTTTTTGTGGCGATTTGCTTCTATCTGATAGCCATGGTTCTTAAAAATAGCTCTAGATCGAATTTTCAGTACCAAGTGAAAGTAAACCCTTTCTTAGTACTGTGTTATTAATTTTACCCCATTCCTCTTAGACTGTTTTCCAGAGTCCGTTCAGTGTTCTTGGATGCCGTTTTCCTAAAGCTCGTTTTAATAAACCGAAAAAGCAAAAGTCCATTGGAGAAGCTTCAGGTGATTTTACAGGTATTTCATTAAATGGGTTACACTTTATTCCTGTTTCTGACGATTTCTTTGCTAAATAAGCGGTAGTTGATTTAGATGTCAGACTAGAGGCTTTGTCCATATGAAACTCAATTTCAACAATATCCATTTCATATAAAGCTGGAATGTCTCCTTCAAAAATTGGTTCTGAAATATCCTGATGATAGTAGAGTGAATTAATTTTGGCTTTACTTGAGACTTTTTTTATTTTTAATTTGCCGTTGTAACAAAATCCTCCAACTATCATGAATCTCATTGGGAACTTTTCTGTACACTGACGAGGCCATTTCGTAGGTCATTCCCGTCAGTTGAGAAATAGAAAATTGATCTTTTTTTATTACAGTCACTTAAATACACCCATGCCTCATCGAGTGTTAACACAAATTTCCATTTTTCAGCAGCTTGGTGTTTTTCATATAATTTTCTAGAATTTGTCTTCTTTCAGCAATATGCTTTAGCAAAAGCATATGAACTTTAGGTTTAAACATCTTTTTTGACTTCAAATCTTTACGGATAATTTTACTTACAGTGCCAGAAGACATTCCAAGTTTCGATTCAATGGATCTTTGAGTCGGTGGATTTTCTTTTAGAATCAGATATTTCACTTGATATTTACCTGCGTTCGAACAGTCTTAGGATGAGGTTTCGCGGTCATGTTTTCCTTTTTACTTTCAGTTAGACTTTTTTTTCCTTTCAAATTTAATACATTTTAAATACCTTTTTTTGAAATGCCATAACCGTGATTTTTACACCGCTTTATAATTTGTTGAAACGAATATTTTTCCTCAGAAAGCGCAGTTACGTAACCTTAGAGGCATCTATCAATTTTAAGAGCCATTTTCAAAATAAATCTTTTATTTTACATTCCAATCAAAACAAAATAGTAGCAGACGATTATTCTGAAGTTGCCAAATTTTTATATGAAAATGCAAACTACAAAAATAATTTATAAAATCGTTTCCATAACGTGTGAATAACCTTCTGTATATATATATATATATATATATATATATATATATATATATATATATATATATATATATATATATATATATATTCGTAGCGCTACAGTCTATGATATTTCAGAAAGTTTTCTTTCATCCTTTTCTTTAAACGAACGTTCGCGAGTTTCTTTGCTTCATTCTAATATATTAGATTATTTATGTTGATAAACATTTTAAATTTATTTTGATTTACTAACACAGTTGGGGTATACATCTATTCAATCATAAATTTGAACATTCCCTTGAAAGGTAATTCATCTATAGTTCCTCTGTTAGAGACTAACATAATCTAGCGGTAGAACATTTGGGTACATAGAATTAAGGACAAAGAACTTTCACAAAGGAACTAATGTTCTTTACGTTGACTCAAAACATTTTACGAGGCTGTCATACATAAGTAAATAGACAGACAGATGTCTCAAGCTAGACTTCTGAATAGTAGATAGAAGCTTCTGGATATCTTTTTAGCCTCTTTGAACCAAGGGTCAAAGGTGAATATGCTAGCAGTCAAAACACTTGACGTCGAGAATCATTGCAGCAATTTTGAAGAAGAGACCTGAAGGAGATTATAATGTCATTGAAGAACCGCTAAGAACGTCCATCACCGCATTATATGCAAGTATCTTTGATAAATCGGTTCGAGATTTATTTTAAGTACAGTCAGCAGGTGAGAAATATGAAGTACTCATTTCACCTATAACTTTATCTCTGAAATGGGGCAAGTCTAATGACTTTCAAGTTTTATTAAGGAAAATAAAACACATTTGTTTAATACTGATTGAATACGAGGTTGGATGAGTGCTGGTTTACAGTTTAAGATTCCGCAGCAGAACATTTTCACCCAAGTTTTCACTGAATTTTTTCCTCCATAAAAGCAAACGGGAGAAAAATAGGCGGCAAACAGTAAACAATGGAATTAAAATTGAAACGTGGTGTTTTTGGATATGCGATGAGCCTTAAAGGGATACTTATTTTTTAAGGGAGAAATTTTTTGTGCAATTATTGATTTTTGAACTGGTCTTACTCTTTCGTTCTTTTGAGACGAAGGATGTTTGAATCTGTCTCAGATAATAAATGACTGAGATATGAATTTGTCCATTGGTATAATATGATTAGGAATGAATATATAGTTGCTGTCACTAGGAAGTGCTATTTACTTTGGGTTGTAAAACTTTATACTTTGAAATATAACATTGCTTCTGTATGAAGAGGAGAATAGGAACTATAGAATATGATTGACATTTAGGGTGTCATTGCAAGAATGTGTATTAGGCACACAAGGATGTCTTTGTAAAAGTAGTTTGTTAATAATACATATCACCTGTTTCAGTAACTTAGGAATATCAACTTCAGCCATAGTATACGCCATCACTTACAAAATATGCTATTTAAATATCCTATGCAGGTGGTTTTTAGACCAATTTATAGCCACATTGCAACCATAACTTCCTAGCTTCACAGCACTTTAGGCCAATTGTAGTGGAAGGTACTGAATTCGTATCTAAAAATCTGTTTTCAGTAATGGTGCATTTTACACTTAACAAAAAAACACACAGGCAATGATATTATTCACTGAGAGTCGAGTTATCTTTAATAGGAGTAGTAATTTAAGTTTCACCGATAGCGATTTTCACTTTAGCGTGGATGAGTACTCATGAGTACTCATGAGTACTCACCTGAGGTTGATTAACAAGACATGTCTGCTGAATTCTGTAAATGCCCCACGGACAATCTCTTAATGTGAATATGCGAAAGAAATTTATAATCTAGTTTTCATGGTGAAATTCCTAAATGCATGCATCTTACTCTAAATTCTCTGTTTGCGAAAGACCCTGAAATGTAGAGTGTTTACGCGGGTTGCAAGCCCGCCCAATTTATAAAATTGTAAGGTTTTGGTGGCTACGCAGACTGGGAATCCCCCTCAACCTATCAGATAGCAGTCAAAATTCATGTCACCTTTGTTATGGAATCCCTAGTTGTGGAATTCAAAATTAAAATTAACCAAATCTTGCTATGAAACTAATCTTTCTCATTAAAATACACGAATATACTGAATCCGATATCAGGCATATAAGTACAGGATATCTCCACGATTCATCATTGCCTCTCTGTCTGACTCGACTAATCCAAGCATGCATTTCAAAGCTTTGATTGAAGGTCTCCAGGGTGAAAACATATTCGTTAGCCACTACAGGCAGATTAGTTCTCTCAAGGGCATGATTTAATTGGACTCTTGGATATAAACATATTTTCATTTCAGAAACTTATCAGGATGATCTGTGCAGCCAGCCATGAGTATTTTCTACTCCTTGAGAGGAAGCCTGATCCTGAAAGTTCATGTGTGAATAAGCATAGCGGCAATAAAAATTTTAAAAGAGAGGTTAGAATTTTTCAGGTTTCTCAGCTTCATTTCTACTTTACGGTAAGTTTAGGTAAACCTAAAATTCAAGAGCTATTTTAAACTTCAATATTTCTCCTTTATGAAGCTAGCGCAACACGGATTAGCCAGAAGTGTGAACATTTCAAGGAAATTTTTAAGGAAAAACTATACTTTTACGTTTTTCTGATTGATAGTTCATGCTGTAAAGACGATTAGACAACTGCCGAAATATTAGAAATTAAAGAAGCCACCACCCTCAAAGTGTTTATGAACTTACATATTTATTTAATCATGAAAATTTTAAAAATCAGTATTTACATCGTTTAATTATGACAGAAATTTATAAGAATTTTAAATCGTAAGCACAGTCACCTCCAAAATTCCATAGTCTCTTACCAATAATTATTAATAATAGTATGCGCTCTGAAACGTTGGTCAGAATAAGGGCCTGTTCACATAGGAGTCCGGTAGCGGAAGCGTAAAGGAAAGATGGCGCTGAGACGGAAATAAACCAATCATAGACGTTAAAAATTTCGTTGCTAATCGTTTGGAGGTTTGCCATTGGTTAAATATATTTCAGTACTTTAACACTTCCGCTACCGGACTCCTATGTAAACAGACCCTTAAGGAAAATTAAAGGCTTGAGATAGCATTTTTTGAGGTATGAAGAAGAGTTAGAGCTCATCTACGTATATATATTTAACAGTTCCGTAACTGACTGACTCACTGACTGACTCATTGACTGACTGTCATACAACGCACAGACCAAACCGCGGAACCTAAAGGGCTGAAAATTTGCATGGTGATTCTTCGTATAGTGTAGTGGTTAACTAAGAAAATTTTTTGAAAAATTCTTCTTAGATTTCTTAAAATAAATTTTTTTAGCTGTTTTAGTAACTTTTTTAAGTTTGCATTTAAAATAATAATTTGAGGGTTATGAAATTTATATCACAAGAAAGATCATAAAAATTTCTTTAAAGTGAAATCTTTTCCGAATCTTTACCTCCATTTTCTGATTTTTGGTGAAGTTTTAAAGATTAAATTTTAGAATTTAATTTATTAAATGCTGATCAAGTGATTTCTTTTTCTGGTACTTTAAATAAATTTATCGTCACGTCCATAACAATGAAATAGACAAAAAAATATTTTTCCCTTGCTAATGCGGTAGACGATTGGACATTATCTAAAAAAATATTAAAATACAGTAAAAGATATGTTCCTCAAACTGTACTATATTAACTGTACTACATTCTTTAGTATGTCCTATTAGATTTAATTTGAATATTTTCTTCTACATTATTTTCTCTACAAAAATATCTCTTACGATATTTTTATAAATATATATATTTGTTTTTTTTACATCATTTGTATACATTGATCGTCGTATTTATTATACACACACACACACACACACACACACACACACATATATATATATATATATATATATATATATATATATATTGGCATTAATTGCATACATTGACCGTTGGATTTAATTTGAATGTACTCCGTAGTGAAGTGCAGGTTTTCAGCTAGTAACTTATATAATCATTACAATAGCTGGACATTAGTGTTGGGGCAAAACAGAAAATGTCATTCATTAGTCAAGGTTACGTAGACTAGGTTGAAATTCAAAGCTAAGTGAATAAGAAAGGATGTAAATTTAGACCAGTAAAAGAGTAAATGGATGGACCATGGTGGTATTAAAAGAATTTATATAAACGGAAGGTTTATGATTTGTAAATATAAACACACACACACAGAGACATATGATTTATGGTCTGTTAAGGCTTGCTGTAAGCCAAGTTTAACTGACCTAAGAGCCAAGATTCACTGAAGCGTTTATTTAAAAATATTAAAAACTTGTCGAATTCACTCCCATTAATATTTTGTATTGTAATATCTGCTGGGCGTCCAAGACACAACTCTATTTTTTATCAACACGCATTTCGAAATGATTTTTCTTGTCAAATGATTTTTTAGTATAAATATAAATAATAGTTTAAAAAAGATTGTTTTTGGAAAATTTAAATCATGTTTACTTTTTGATATATCTGACAAACCCATAGCTCTATTTGCCTATTTTTCATTCATTTTTGCTCCCTCAGAAGCTTTTGACATTATTTGTCTTCAGGATTTGTAAAAATTTTATTTATAGCAAAAGCTTAAATCACTTTAAAGGCCCAAAAATTTCAGAACAATTTTTGCTTTAGGTAGAATGTTTTCAGAATTTTAGCTCTAAATTAAAAATCCTAAGGATACTTTAATGGAAAGAGAACGAAGGAGTGAGAAGCAAAATTTCTTAGAGACACGTTGCGAGGAATTTTAGATATATCCTCTTAAGGGGAGAGTGAACCTTCAAACCTAACTTTTTTTGTTTTGAATGGATTTGCTTGAAATTTCAATATGTGATTAGTACCATAGATATGTAAAAGTGGTTAAAATTTAAACATGAAACATTAATAATTTATTAATTATGAATTATTAATTATATCAAAAATTGGCCTCGTTAAAAATGTCCCATGCGCATTTCTTTTGCATATAATATTGTAATTTTTATTTGCAGGTTACCTTATAGAACTAACAATAAAACTTATTGCTTTTTTTAAGCATTCATTAAAAATATAAAGAGAAAAAAATAATAATAGGGAAAACACCCTTTTTATGACGCAAAATACCTATAAATCATCTTTTTCAAGTACAAAATTTAGAAATTCCGAGCTACGAAGCATAATTATTTTCAATAAAATTTATTTGATATACAGTTATGTAGATAAAACTTAAATTTCAAAGCAATACGATCATTAGAAATGCGCCTGGAGCAGTTTGAATATTCGTATGACGTGAAAATTTTTATTTTGAGAAAAACTCATTTAAAGTTATTGCTATTAGTAACCACATAATATCTAAATTAAATACAAATGCCTATAACTAGGAAATTAAACACAGAAATTAAAAATTCTTTTTTGCAACACATTCCTACTCATCCGTAGTTTCACAATTCAATAGAATAAAAAAATCGAATTTTTGGACAAATTTCAGAATTTTGAAAGTCCACTGTCCCCTTAAAGATGGCAAATGCTGAAAAATTCTGCCGAGATAAATAGACTTAAACTTTTCGGCCGCGGGTGATTTTCGTATTTCTCAGCGCAAAATTGAGGGTGAAATTTATATCTTGTATCTGTTTATTGTGAGGAGACTTTTAATGCAAAAAAAAAATAAAGTGAGTAGAGAAAAATAAACTATTTATATTTTTTAACTTACAACTTGAGGGAAACGCAAATAATATGTTTAGCAAAAATGAAAAAAAAAAATTTGAAAGCAAAATATTTCCTAGAAGCAAGAATGTGTAGAATGATACGCTTTTCTTCAAAGCAATATTTCCTAGAAGCATAGTTGGGGAAATAACGTCTTCCGCCATTCATGGTCGGGCGATGAATGAATGGCTAGGATGCTGGCATTCGGTCCAGAGCATTCGGGTTAAAGTTCCACTGTTGGCATGGAGCCATTCCCGGTCTAATTAACCCATCTATAGAAACACTTGTCCATGGTGCTCTAAACCAACCAAATTAAACCTACATTCAAATACTTCATAAAATTTATTCGACGTGGACATAATATTTTTCGCAGTCCAAATACTCTGAAAATTCAGTGTGAAGCAACAATAGTGTGGGCCCCCGAAAACAGAACGAGGGAAACGCGATTTCTGTTGCCTGCGACTGGAGTTTCAAAGTATCGATATACTATAGGGTACGCATTGACAGTATAAATTTGTTGCATATCTCAACGTAATCGTCGTAGCAATAAATGGTTAGTGTTATTAGATTCTAAAAGCTCTGTTGTATGTTTTCAGTAAGATAATACAATCTTTTGTCCCAGATCATCTCAATGAAATGTTGCTTTATAGGTATGCATCTCATCTTTAATTCTATTCTCTCTTTCATTTGTTGGTTGATTTGCTGGATAGTTCGGAGTTCTAAGGCTAGGAGCCCACTGGCGATTATTTCAAAGCAACTTTTTAATCACAAAAATGAAACACATTGATTCTTTTGGTAAAGCGGCCATTGGAAATTTTTCAGTTGAGGCAACTAAAAAATTCCAACATGTTCGATTCTATGGTTGATGAAACTGTTGCCGGTGAAAATAGATCATGTTGGTTTATATAGGACCGCGCTCACTGGTGATTATTTAGTTGCTTGCAATAGATCTGATCGAGGCAAATCATAGAGGGCGTGTTCGGCTAGTCCAGGGGTCGGCAACCTTTTTTACTAGGAGGGCATATCTCAGAAATTCGGCAGTTCGGCGAGCACCGCTGGTTGAAGAGGAGGAGATAGGGTTAATATTTAAACATGGAAAATATTAATGCAACATAAATTTTCAATATATAAATTCAAATTTTAATTTAAACAAAATAATTGTAAAACTGGTAATTAATGCGGTATCTGACGTTGCAATTCTGCGGCCAACTCTTTGTAATGTGGCACATAAGTTGAATTACCAGTTCTCAGGCATTTTTCCAAACGAGTGTTAGGGAGGCTTGATCGGTACTTTGATTTTCAGTATTTCCTATTGGGAAACAAAGATTCACAAGCATATGTCGACGCGAAAAGAAAGTTCAATTTCAGAGCAGGAAAGAAAGATGACTCACAGAGAGGGGATAGCAACCCTGTAGAAAGAGCAGGCTGCTCAGTTTTTGATTTTTACGGTTTCACGATTTAAAATTTTTTTCACTAAAATTATTCCTCACAACTAAGAGCGTTTGTTGCTTAAATAACTAAAATTTAGCTATTTCAACTAAGGGCACTTTAAAATTGTTTCGCGGGCACCGCGTTGCCGACTCCTGGGCTAGTCCGATTCACGAGGAGTTGGCAACATATATTTTCTTTTATCTTTGCTTCCTTCGTTCAAGAAATTTAACGAAGATCAAAAATTCACTGCTCGAACCGAGATAATGAACGTTATGAGCCGTGTTCGTTTGTCGGGAAGTCACCACGATGAAACTCCGTTTAGAAACCCATTGTTTCGGGAGCAAAACGGTTGGAATAACAATTCATTATATTGCAGCGCTTCTCATGTTCCTGCGTAACATTATTATTCAAGATTTTCTCCGGGGCAAATTTAAAACCCCTTGCAACCCGGAACTCCGACCACACAAGAGGCTTGGGATAACGAATCAGAAGCTTCATCCTTTTTATCTAATTAAAATATATGTATATTAGTTTAAAACGAATTTACTTAAAATTATTTATAAAAAAATGTTTGTAATATGTATTTTATTTCAATAAACTCGCAATTTTTCAAGAAAATATTTTTACTTACCTTAAAGTCACAGCTAATCTTTCCTGCGGTGGTATAGCCAAACGTAATCTTGTATTTTTGTAAGAAATACTGGGACCCACTAATAACAACAGGTTGTCGAAACTTTCAACGCTCATCCGAAAGTTGCTGAAAAATTTTGTTGGGTATACTCTTAAATCTTCAAATAATTTATAAAATTGCCCATCAAATAATCTCCTACTTATTATTGGATGGACCCAAAATCTTCTGTGGCTTTGTTTACGTTTTCGCCTTAGAGCGAGGGCACAAACACATGCAGCTTCCACGAAATCCATTTTCAGACTGAGTGCAAAGCAACTATTTAGTCGCCAGTGTGCGCTTGCCGAAGGTAACCGGCAACTTTCAAGTGACTAAACTGTTTAATCGCCCAAATTAAAAGTTACCAGTGGACCCCTAGCCTAAAGCTTTCTTTTGAAACATGAGGACTAATCTGATAGTGATCTATAGCTTAAAGCAGCATCCAAACGGTTACAAACACCCATGCCTATTGCGGGTTTCGAAATCGTAGACTTTTTCAATAATCAGTACTGCCATGTAGGGTTTACGTTTCGTGTGCATTGTTCCTGATGAAGGAAAATCGGATCCAACAGGACTAACTGGGTCGTATAAGTAATCGTTGTGACTTTACTACTGCCTTTTTCGCACGGGAACGAATTTTTTGTATACCAAGATAAGTTTTCATTTTTTTAAGGTTCCTCATAAACAAAACTAAATATTGAAAATGCTGAATTTTTTAGTTGTATTAAGCTACTTATATTTCATCGAAGTTTTTTTAATACTTCATGAAACATAATGACATAACTTATTTTAATCTCATTCTATCGCTGTAAAATTTGGCTTTCTCATTCAGTTACTTTACCTCATTTATTCTAACGCAACGTGGTTCACAGGATCTAATAAATAGCTAGTTTTACTTCATTTTCTGTCTCCTTTACTTAAGGGAATATTTATTGTATAGATAACGAGAACGAACAACATTTTCATTCATTTTTTAAACAGTAAAAAAAGCTGTAAATTCAAATTAATGTTTCTATATCTTTTGAAGTGTTGAAATGTGTAGTTTTCTTAAATTACTTCAATTTCATCTAAGTCATTTATATGTTGCACGTCGTTCCCACTCTCTATGGTTTCGGATTTAACTTTTTCCATAAATCTCACGACCTCATTTATGCAATGCTCTCATTTATACGTCTCTCTCGGCTGGTTCCTAGAAAAGACGCATAAATTAGAGGTTTCTGTATGTGGACACAATTTTAAAAATTTCTTTTCATTTATATTATACTCTATGGGTCATTCAACAGTTAATTTTTATACCTTTCTAAGCCTGTTATGAACATTATTTGCCATCACCCAAGAAAGGACCATATTCTGGTGTTTAGCTTATTTTCATGAAATATTATCAATCATCGAGAAGAAACCACTTGACTGTTACTCTTGTTATCTCTTGACACTTAGAAGTATAAATTAGTGAAACATTCTCTTTTGCTTTTCATATATCACATTGAAAGAGGGGAGGGGGAACAAAATTATGAAAAATGGGTGCTTTTACGGAAGTAAGCACTTTAAAGGACTAAAAGGTATAAATGAGCTAATTTGGCATTATTTTCCATTTGTAGCTGTGTTAGTGAAGGAGAAAAAAACCGAGCTTGGATTCAAATGGGAAAATAAATTGAGCTAGGCGTCAGAAATTATACAGGGTTATCAGAAAATAATTATCCGATTACAAAATTTAATATTTTCCGTAATTACTAACAGAAAATTATAATTAATATGGCATTGTAAAGAAAAAATAAAATTTTTTTTTCACAGGTGTTCCATATGACTTCCTTTAGTCACCCGTATCATATTTTTGCGATCTGTCATTTCTTGCCAAACACGTTGTAATGTTTCACTATTAACTGTTTGTAAAGCATCACAAATGCGTTGTTTAAGTTCGGGCACACTTGTTAGCAACTTGTTAGGTGGTATGAACACAACTTCTTTGACATATCCCGAAAGGAAGAAGTCGCATGGGGTTAAGTCCGGTGACCTATGAGGGTAGCTGTGTAGGACGAAATCACCGACTTCACTGCGACCAATCGGCTACACAGCTATCCTCCTAGGTCACTGGACCCCATGCGACTTCTTCCTTTCGGGATATGTCAAAGAGGTTGTGTTCATACCACCTTTGCCAACAAGTGTGCCCGATCTTAAACAACGCATTTGTGATGCTTTACAAACAATTGATAGTGAAACATTACAACGTATTTGGCAAGAAATGGCATATCGCAATGATATTATATGGCTGACTAAAGGAAGTCATATCGAACACCTGTGAAAAAAATTTAACATTTTCCCTTTACAATGACATATTAATTATCATTTTCTGTTTGTAATTATGGAAAATATTAAATTTTGTAATCGGAGGATTCTTACCTGATAACCCTGTATTTGTAGTAACTTTTTCCTACATAGGTAACTTACTCTGGATTTTGTTACGAATTTGTACATCTGTTTACGAGTCAGAAAACAGGAACATGTATCCTATCATCTTACAGTTGTTTATAATACAAAGAATTGATTTGATTGTAATTTCAATCATAGATCATAAATATGTTACTCCATCTGTATGAAATTTGTGTTAAAAAACTTAATTTCCATATCAGCAGTTCATGATTTTCTTTACCTGGAGCTATACGGAATTAGTACACAAACTTGGCTGTCAGTTTTGCTCAAACTATCCGTATGTTATACAGTACACTCTGCTTTACAATTTAAACACGCAAAAGTTTTGAATCATGACATACTTGCACCATGATCAAGTATACAGTAAAGATTCAAAATATTAGATGTTTCGAAACAAAAGTTTTTATATTTATAGTTGTGCGTTTCAAAGTAACAGTGAAATGCCGCCTGAAGATTTATAGTATTTAAACTCCTTTTTGTAGAAGAATAGCGTGTTGACAATTATTCTGTTGAATGTTAAAATATTTATCCTCAAACGTATTTTGTCATCTTTTATTGTGTTCCAGCACTTCAAGAGAATTCGATATTACAGACATTATGACTGATATAGCTTATTTCAAACGATATTTCTAGAAAATATTGTGCCAAAGCAATATTTCACTTCAATGGTTTTCAGCTGTGATTAATGATTTGCCATTCTGTGAATACTTCCTTAATAATCTTTTTCAAACAAAGAGGGCAAACATTTCTTCTTTCTGAACAGAAAAGAAGAATTTGTTCATCTATTTCCCGAAACACGTTCAGAGGTAACATTTATTTGTATACACTTCCGATGAACTCATAATTAACTGTAAATTGCGGTAATTGATGGTTTATCAAAGAAAAGCCGTTTCGGACAGAAGAGGAAAAATCTGTATGTATGGGTGTGAGAGAGATTTTGATTTAGTACAATGTCATAAATTTGTGATTAATCTGAAGTGCATTTCTAGTACTGTAGGAAAGGAAATGCATACTTTCCATTATTAATTTCTGAGCACGTTTTTTGAATATAATGGTAATTTAAGATTTATTGCTTCATTTTGCTTTTCTGAAAGTGATTTTTTTTAAATAACATTGAAAGTTGTTGCATTAATAAGTTTTTTAAAAAATAAGTAACATTTGAACGATTTAGAAACAAATTAATTGATTTTAACTGAAATGTAACTTCACTGAGAAGAGTAAGATTTGACGGCATATGTTGTTTAACGCTTAATAAACATATTTTTTTTTTTAAACTTTAGGAAGGACAATTAACCAACATTAAATTTGCTAGCTAAGGATTCAATATTTAAACTATAAAGGCAAATTAAAAAATGATTTTATTAAGTTCCTTGCAATATGAGGAGTTTATTGACTGAAGTAATTACATAATTTGGTAATGAAGTGGTATAGAAAATTGACCTAGTAAAAGGTAGTGTCATGTTTGATTCCGGAGCTAGTCAAATTATTTTTCAGGACTATCAGATAAACTATGAGAAAGGGACAGCTAGTTAGACGTTATAATGTTGTTATTTTTACCTTCCATTCTCGGGTGCGTGACAGTTGTGATATTGCGTAATTTGCCAGGGAATAAGCGATTAGAAGCCGATTGCCTTGTCATCGAGCTCTTTCCTAAGCGAGTACCCTAGGTAGTTCCTTTGTTCACAACTGTAAATGGTCGAGTAACTGCCTTCACGTGGCGCACCTGTGAGTACCTCCTCCAATCGCCTTCGGGCTTGAGCGGCGGGGCGAAACCAAAGTTACAGGCCTACCAGGCGAGCATTCCGCCTTGTGTCAGTCCCGAGATTGACCTATAGCGCTGCAGTTTTTCCACGGTGACCTTGCTTAGTTTTCTCCCTAGTGTGGACATCAGTGTACGTTACCGCCCTGTTCTACCTTGTGTAGGAGCACGTTTTGACACTGCTCTGTCCACTAATTTTTGCTTCCCTTTTTAGTTAATTGTTTGGTCACCCTTAGGGTTTGTTAGGTTGTATTTTCTGTTAGGGCCGTTAGGCTGTTAATTCATTTTCATCTTTTTTCTTTTTTTATAAATTTTTTACACAAGTTTTTTTTTTTCTTTTTTCTTTTTTTTAAAGAAAAATTTAACGTTTAATTTTTGGTTAATTTTGAGGCCTGTAGTGATACACACCGAAGCCTCGTTTGTCTTAGTTTCGTTTTGATATATTTCTATTTTATTAGTTCTCCTTGGAGTGTATTTATTAACTTTTTGGTGCGCACGAGTGCCGCTTTTGTTGCTGTCTATTTTTAGTTCTCTTAGAGTTTTTTGTACTGTCCCCGTACACTTTGGAGCCGTAAAGGCTCTCTTTAGTTTTTCTTTTTAATTTCTCATTGAGGTTGTATTTAGTTGTATTAGTTAGTCATGGAGGAAGACCCTCCGCCACTGGATATGAATAAGATTAGAACTAACCCCATTCATAAAGTTATTTACAATTACAAGGCTGAAATAGAAAAAAACATTAATCACCGCGAAAGTAAACGTAACTAATTCCACAGTCATTAGGGAGAGGGTAGATAAACTAATAGAAATCATTACTGGAATCCTGATTACAAATAGTGAACTTAAGGCTGAGGCCGCGGAGGCATATCGCGTTATTGAAAACACCAGAACCCCCAACACTAACAAACAGTCTTATGCCGGAGCATTAAGCTCTGGTCTTCATGTTAAAATTCCAGTCCCATATTGCCATAAAGAAGAACATGTAGTAATAGTCAGCAAAGACTCCAATAGCTCAAATACAGACAAAGTTAAAGATCTCATAGTTAATAACCTCAATCCTAAATCACTTAAAGTCGGCATTAAAAGAACAAGGGAAACAAGAAACGGGGATTTTGTTTTGGAAGTTAATTCAGCTGGGGACTTGGAAACACTTAAACATGCAATAGTCAATAACTCTAACCTAAAAAATAATGTTAACTGCAGAAGCCCGAAGAAAGTTGACCCTCAGGTTATTATTTTTGATCTCAATAATGACATCACTGAGCAAGAAGTTACCACTGCTGTGTCGTCACAGAATGGTGTGGATAATGTAGCGGTAATACACAGGGGGTCCTTTAAGGGCAAAAGGGGAACTAACCATATATTAGCTTTAGACGGGGTCTCTTTTCAAAAAATTTCTAAATTAGACAGATTACATATCAACTGGGAACGTTACACCTTTAAGGAGTACCTCAAGCCCCGTCAGTGTTATAAGTGCCTGAAATATGGCCACACTTCTAAGTTCTGTAGAGCCGAGACCGCGACATGTTATAACTGCGGGGAATCTGGGCATGAGGGAAACGGGTGTAACAAAAAAAAATGAATCTTGCCATAATTGCATTCTTTTCAATAATAATACCAAAGACAAAAAAAATCATGTAAAAACGAACCATAGGGCGAACTTTAGGGGGTGCGACGCTTTTCAGAAAGAACTTAATAGGTTGAGGAACTTTATCAATTATGGATAGTGACTCCCTTTCTTGTCGTCAGGTGAACATAGGTAAAAGTAGGTTCGCCTGCAGTCAGCTTAGGGCTGACATTTGCGTCACCCCCATTTCGTTTGCTTTTGTTCAGGAACCATACACTTTAAATAATTCTGTTGTTGGTTTTGGTTCTTCTCTGAATATTGTTTCCAGTTCTTTAAATCCGAAGTCTTGTATTGTAGTCAATAATAATTTACCTTTTACCGTTGTTTTTTGTGATTCTTTTGTTAATGCTATTTTTGTTAATCAGATCAATATTTTATTTATTAATACTTACATTCCTCCCGGCAATGATGAACTGTTTGATGAAATTCTGTACAATATTACTGGTATTATTAACTTAAAACAATGGAATAACATAGCCCTGCTTGGTGATTTTAATTCTAAGCATTCCATTTGGGGGAGCCAGATCATTGACAATAGAGGTATTATTCTTTTGGACTTTATTAACCAGTTTTCTTTTAATCTCCATAATCCTAGCAACAGCGCCCCGACTTTTGTTTCCTCCAGAGGTAGAAGCTGGATTGATTTAACTCTTACAAATTTCAATAGCAATACAGTTATTACCGATTGGTTAGTGTCAGACCAAATTAATGGTTCTGAACATCAAAACATAAACTTCAATATAAGCACCACTTCTCTAACTGCCTCTTATCCTAAATTTGTTAAATATAATTTGAACAATAGAAAATGGCTTAACATCAAATGTAATCTTTTTAATAATTTTTATGATTTTCTCCGCACTGATCTCAACAATATGGTTCAGTCTATTCAGTCCTCTGTTTTTAGTTCTGTCCCTGGTAACTTTGGCGCTGTTCCTTTTACTAGAAAATCCCTCTATAGGGTCCCTTGGTGGACCGTTGATCTATCTATTGCTAGAAAGCGTGTTAGAGCGCTTCGAAGAAAGTTTCAGCGCTCCACTAATAGTGATATTGAGAGATCTGCCAACAGGGCTTGTTGGGTTCGTGCCCACGCCAAATACAAGAGGTTGGTCATGTCTGCCAAGAGGAAATCCTGGAGGGAATTTTTGAGCAATATTTCTGAAGAAACCCCGTTCAGTAATTTCAAATCCCTTATTAGTGAAGTTTCAGTTTCTGCTTTTTGTAGTAAGTTTGATTCAGTTGACAGCTTTTTTGTTAAAGACAATATTGATAGCCTTATTTCTTTTCATTTTCCCTACAACAATGTCAATACTCTCACACATAATCATGGCTGGTACAATAACATAGAGCAGTTTGATCCTGTTTCTTTTTCTGAACTTAAATACACCCTCAGCACTTTCAACACTAAAAAGGCTCCTGGCCCCGATGGGATCTGTCTGGACGTTATTTTAGAGATTTTCCATTTTAATCCGTTTTTATTTATTGACCTTTTTAATAACTGTCTCAACCAGGGTTTGTTCCCTGAGGAATGGAAAACAGCTAGGCTTATTTTTCTGCCAAAGGCAGACCGTGATCCGCAAAACTTTAGTTCTTATCGTCCTCTTTGTTTGCTGCCCATTTTGGGTAAAGTTTTTGAAAAAATAATTGTCAATAGATTACAGGAGTTCATCAATAGAAACAATATCATCAGTAACTTTCAGTTTGGTTTTGTTAGGGGCAGGAGCACTCTCGATGCACTTTCTTTTGTTGTCAGTAAAGTCAAGGAGCTCAGATTCAATAACCATGTTGCTTTAATTTCTTTTGACATTAAAAACGCTTTCAACTCTGTTTGCTGGGACGACATTTTGAAAAAATTAATAGATATTAAGGATCCTCCATATTTGGTTAACATTTATTTTAGTTATTTTTCAAATAGATTTGTTTCCTATTCCAGCCAGTTTATAAATATTAAAAAACAATATGATTTAGGTGTTCCTCAAGGCGCTATTTCTTCTCCCTTGCTCTGGAATTTGATTGTTAATGACATTTTTGATATTGCTCTCCCTGATAAAACCTTTTTAATTGCTTATGCCGACGACATTCTTTTAATTTCTGCTGATACTTCTTTCCCCGGTCTTGAAAACAAATGCAATAGTGTTACCCAGTCCCTAGTGGACTGGAGTTCTAAATTCAGCCTTAAGTTTGATCATAAGAAAACTAATTTGCTTTATTTTATCAAAAAGGGGTGTAAGCCGGGGAAAAACCCAATAATAAAATTTGAAGGGGAAAAAATTAAAGTTGTTAATAGTTTTAAATATCTCGGCATAATTTTGGACAATAACCTTACTTGGAATGAACACTTCAAATACATTCATAGCAAAACACAAACTATTTTTAATAAACTTATCCGTATCTCAAAAGCTACTTGGGGGGTTGGTACTGCCGTTATTAAAGTCATTTATAAAATAGTAATAGAAAAAATAATCTTGTATGGTGCCCCAATCTGGTGGAATAACAACGTTAGAACTGTCAACTCCTTGAACAAAATTTTCAGATCTGCCTTATTAACAATCACTAAAGCTTATAGAACTTCCTCTACCTCCTCTTTAGGGGTGATTGCTGGTATTCCCCCTATTGATTTGACCGCCTCCCTTGAAGCTGCTCTGTTTCAGTTGAAATGCAATAACCCTGTTGATATTTTTGGCATAACTTTACACCCTGAGGACATCGAGAAGCCTAACCGTTTTGTTTCTTTTAAAGATAATATTTTTTCATATACAACTTTCAATCCTCTTTCTCCCGGTAACTTTCAGTTTTTCATTTATACGGATGGCTCAAGGATGAACAATAGGGTTGGTTCTGGTTTTGTTGTTTTTAGTTCTGCTAATAATAATATACACACTGGTTCTTTCCGTATCAACGATGAGGCTTCGGTTTTTCAGGCCGAGCTTTACGCTATATACAAAGCAATAGAATGGGCTTTTGTTAATGAGGTTTCATCTTTCTGTCTAATTTCTGATTCTCGCTCGGCTCTTGAGGCTCTGTGCCTCTATCCTAATTACAATTCATTAATAATCAAAATTCGTTCTTTTATTTTCCATTTTACTTCTTCCAATTTGACTTTTAAGTTATGTTGGACTAGGGCTCACGTTGGGACTGCTGGCAATGAAGCTGCCGACGCGGCAGCCAAGTCAGCTGGGGAGCTAGCTATCGTCGACGGTAGGGTTGGCACTTCCCCCGGTAGATGTCGGCGCCGCCTTTTGAGGCATTTGTGGCTAGCATGGCAAACGCGTTGGGAGTCTTTGGATGTCAGTGGTAACACGCGTTCTCTGGTCCCCAGTGTTTCAGTTTTTAGGAATTATTCTGGTCACTTTTTGAGTCAATTTATAACCGGTCATGGCAAATTATCACCGTTTCCTCAATAAATTTCCTGTTTGCGTTTGTGGTGAGGCTTGTGCCGATCCCATTCATTATGTTTATAACTGTCCATACTTTAATGACCTCCGCCGTAGCTTGTTTCCACATAATCTTTCCGAAATTCATCCTTCCCGTCTGTTGCTCAATCCCGTTTCCCGTCAGAACATTTCCAAATTTATTCATCAGCTCAATATTCTGGAAGAAGAAATATTTCATTACTAACTGCTGTTTTCATCTCATTCTTTTTGCCCTCGTCATTTGCATCAGTTTTGCTTTTGTTCGCATTTTGTACTGTACCCGTACATTTGAGCTGACAATGGCTCTCCTTGGTTTTTATCTTTTTTGTTCTCCTTGGAGTGTTTGAAGTTTGGAGTCGTTTGACTCTCCTTGGTTTTTGTTGTTTGGTTGAGTAAGACAGGGGTCTCTCATCTTTTGAACATTTCTTTGGTTTCGTCTTTTAAATATTGGTGTGCTGCTCTTTAGTTGTGGTTTTGTTGTGTTTTTGCTCATCATCATGTTAACGTGTTCTAGTTTATCTCATCGTAACTTTGGTAACTCCCTGCAAGTAATCTTTATTCACCGTGGTTCTCCTTAAGAGTGCTTCATCGTTTTTGTTTGTTGCGGTCGGGTCGGCTGCACGCCTTAGTTGACACTAAAGTTTTAGTGGTTTTGTCTTTTGTTGTCCCACTGTTCGAACTGGGGTCCGTTAGTTTTTGTTTAAATAGAGCGATGCCAGCTTTTAGCAGGCCGGGGCTCTCACATAATTTTTTTTTTTTTTTTACCTTCCATTCTCACTAAGAAGTAGTCGTAAAGCATTTAAGCACTACTTTTTTCGTCACTGAAACGCAAGTCTTTTGTTATATCGTAAGAAACTGCACTCTATAATTTTCCTTTAATTAAATAAATTGTTTAATGTGTAATAGATTGACTCGTTACGTAAGTTATAAGCACATTTCAGTGTTAAAATCTTGAATTCCTTCTAATTCGTTTGTAAACAGTAATATTTATACTTATACAATCACGTAACTTTCTGCACACTCTAAGTAACGCCCCCCTCACCCCCAATCTATCTATTACATGCTTTAAATTTTGTGTTGAATATTGCATCTTAATTTGGAAGCATTAAAAGGCTTTAGTCTCGGGGCATACGAAAATTTCGCAATGCTAAAATGGCGTCCTCCGTGACGTACTTTCATATTATATAATACTTATTGGCAGATTTTACAAATATACATTACGATGCTAGTTAATACTATTTTTGAGCTTGTGAAATTTTCGTATGCCCCGAGACCAAAGTCAAAAGTCTACATTTTACAGGAAGTAATATAAAATATCTTTCAATTTTATTTTTTCATTTGCAGAGGTGATAGATTGATATGATAAAACTGCATTACCCGTATAAACTTTCAAATTATTTGTACTGCATAAGAGTTATTGAAGAAGAAGGAAATTTCAACGAAATGAAATCTTAGATGATGAATAATGGCAACAAATGATTATTATTGTTTTCTTTGTTGAAAGGTCATTTACAGAGATATCAACCATAGAATGGAAACGGTCAATTGTTAAAAATCATATTTTCAAAAAAATTTCAAGACAATTCTTGAGAACTCAGAATTTTTAACGTAGGATTACGTTCCTCCGTAACGGTCCTCCTCAAAGCAAAATTTCGGATGTCCTGTTGTTATAATTTTGGCAGCGCTCCAAACCCAGTCTTTATCGCTTGGGCAAGCAATAAACAGAAAAGTACCAAATTGCGTCAAAATTTTGACATACATACATACATACATACATACATACATACATACATATATACATATATATAAATATAATACATATATATATATATATATATATATATATATATATATTCCTCAATATTCCTCAATAATGCCTGTATGCTAGTATTTTCCAAATTTTTATTCTAGAAAAAATAAAAATCTCGTTTCGGCATTTTTTGAAATAGAATTTTAAAAGTTTACAATTTTTTCTGTTATGGTATACATAATGCCTTAGTACACAAGTTAGCGAAGTTCCATTCTATTCCAACTTTTAATTCGTGAAATATTTGTAAATACTTCACGAATATATATGTTTATATATTTATATATAATATATTTACTATATATTTATATATTTACTACATATTTTTATATTTATATATAATTTATTTACTGTTTTTTCACGAATTGTAGTTTGTACTTAACTTTTGGACATCAGTGTGTATTAGATACAATCAAGTATTTAACTTAGTAAAATGAAGCAGTAGAATAAGCTAAATTTGAACAATCCCACAAAGTAAATAGTCTATGTACAATCTGAGGCTATATCTGGTTTCCTTTTTGTCCATATAAAGTATAATTAATATCATATGAAAAATTTCCTTAAAGATTTTTGTGTACATGAGGAAGAAAGAGTCAACCCTCATTAAACACTTTCAGAAATGAAGGAAGCGTTTTGTAAGTTTTGCTGCCAATACTTTGAAAAGAAGCTATTTCCAATCAATGATCGTTCTTGAATGCGAAACTTCAAACTAAGGGGGAATAATGGTACCTACGTATAAAAAACCAGATCACCTAGAAAAGTAAAACTATGATTAAATCTCCGTAATGAATTAAAAGAACAGAAATTAGTCAAATTCGATAATTATTCACCGACCTTCAGAGTTCCAATTCAGGAAAGAAATAACTAAAATCATTGAAATTATACTGAAATATAGCTATGGAATAATTAGTCATTTAGACAGGTTTCTTTATTACGTAATTCAGAAAGAAAAATCCCGGATTCATGTGTGATTGATTGCGGCCGTAATTTTACTATTGGGTATGATTACTATTTCCAGTTCAAGAGTTAAATGTTTTAATCACGTTCTTTAAATTTTGTGAAGGTGAATGATGAAGTGTATTAGATATTAATCATAATTTATTTCTGCTTCAAATTTATGTGAGTGGGGTTCTCGATGATTAATTTCTCTAAAACGGAAACTGATATTGAATGTATCTCTGAAGATGACTTTGTGATCAAAAGATAGTAGAGAGAAGACTGGCATGGGATTCTCTTTGGAACTTGGCCAGACGGGAAACTACAATGCGTAGCTAAGCCCAGGGATAAGGGGATTATCCACTTAGCCCTTTATTCACATAGTAGCTGTCTTTCATCTCTGTCAGATTGCAAGGCAGCGAGGTAGAAAAATCGGAATGTATTTTTCACGGGTTTTTTTTTATCGCGTAATTCTTTGAAAATTTATTTTTGCATAAGTGGAAGAGAAGAGTATTGATTTTGCTGGAAATATACGGTGAAAATTCAATGGAGGTTTAAATTTCGGTAAAGTGTTTTTTTACTTGTTACCGGTGAGTAAGCTTTACGTGAAATATTATCTACACAGAACAAAATAGTTTTTGATGAAATTCAGGTACAAAAGAGATTAAAGGCACCTTTTAATTGGTAAGTTTTAAATGGTGTTATTTGTGTTCTGTGTTGTTTCTTTATTGCTATTATTCTTGCCTGCTTTCATAGCACGAAAGAGGAAAGAAGTTTAAGGCAAGTGTTTGAAATCACTAACTTAGAAATATTTATAAGTTACAAAATTGAAATTTTGGCATTATATTTAATATTAAAATTACGTTTTAGGTTATACTGACGTAAACTGTGTGGTACGTTTTCCCTCACATTTTCCCTTCACTTTTAAACAATTGATTTGCTAAGGAGACTGGAGATTTTTGGTTTGTGTACGGAACTTGTGGTCTACCAATATACAGCCAGATCATTACATCATCTTACCCTAATGATTCTCATAATTTTTTTATTGCTATGTTTAAACATTTAAATTTATAATTGCTGTAATTTCTCTGGTTCAACAGTTCCGTTTATATTGTTTAGTTTATTACTTTAGTTACATTTAAAGTTTTTTTGAACAAACTGTTTTTTGTTAAATTCAAGGATCAATGTTTTATCCTTTATCTGCGTTGAATTGAATTGAATTTAATTGAAAATTTGTGAGACTTATGCTACAGCCAGGCGGCCGACTTTGAAGTCGGCCGCCTTGTCTCGACGACCCGAAAAGGAAAAACATGGACGGACAGACGCTAGACCAACTAGCACGGAGAAACTTTGAAACATAAACTTCGAACATGGGAAAAGGAAAGCTGCGAGAAACCCCACCCGGGACCACAAAAACAAAACACGGGGAAGAAGAACCACGCAGACACCGCAAACCAACGACAAACAACAGACACAGAACAACACACACACGAACAAAATCAGAAATCACCCCCAACCAAGGGAGCGAAGCGTAAAACACGCCATGGCAACCAGCCCACGCCTGAACTCGTAGCCGAATTAATAACAGAATCATAAGAAGGGTTATCGCTAATCCTAAGAGAATTAAATAAAGCACAACGCTGCACCCGGAACTTGGAGCAGCTGAGCAAAATATGATCTGGCGTATCATTTTCATTACACGTGTCGCACAGAGGGGAACGAGCCATATTCAACTTATGCCAAAGATGGTTGCACTGAATCGTTTTGGTACGCCAGCGGGCAACCAGAACATCAATCTGGCGATGGTAAATCCACCTACGATGCGTTTGATTCTTGAGGTTAATTGCGCCATACCGCTGACGATAAATGCTTCTATTCCATTCATCCTCCCCGGCAGCATACATGTCACTTTTGATCTTTCTTATGATGTCTTCCGGGCTAACCACATTAAGTTGGTCGGTAGTGAAAGGGCCATGTCTACACATCTCATCGGCCACCTCATTTGGATAGATGCCCCGATGACCAGGGGTCCAGACCAGCCGAATGGAATTGATGCTCTCAAGAGCGTTAGTAATTTTACTATGCAGCAAAAGGATGACAGCTGGGGACTTCGAATGAGCCAAATGTAGCGCCGAGAGAACGGAAAGGCTGTCAGAAGCAATTAAAACATGATCAACCTCCTGGCCACAAATATCAATAGCCAGAACGATAGCTAGAGCTTCCGCGGTAAAAATTGAATTCAAACGATGGGTTAACATGGCTTTCCCAGAATTAGTCGAGCGGTTGAAGGCCGCAATCGCCACTTTGTCGTCGGTCTTGGAGACGTCAGTGGCAATCAAAAAGCACTTTGGCTGGCAATTATTAACAAACTCAGCCCATAAAGCTGAAATCACAGAGTTCGGGAAATCTTTATTTTGAAAGGGGAGACCCTGCGTAACAATCTCCACCTGATGAGAAAGAAAAGTGCGGCCAGGGTCAAGGAAAAAGTTTGAGCTCAGACAGTACGTATCCATAGTGATATTCATGGTATGCAGCAAACCAGGGATATTGGATAAGTTTCCCGAAATACACCTATGAAGGTTACTATAAAGCAAGGATTTGGTATGGAGTGACAGGTGTTTAATATGAAAACATTTATTAAGGTGCTGAATGCGGCACGCAATGCTCTTTTGGTGAACCTCAGCCCGAAGTACAGGGATCGGCGTCCACCGGGGGAGACCAGTGGCCAGACGGAGTGCAATGGAGTATAAGGCCTCCATGGTATTAGCGTCACTCTTTGAAATCTGGGAATACAGGAAACCACAATAGTCAAAAACACTGCGGATAACCGCATTGACGATTGGGATAAGAGACCGGCTAGTGGCACCGCGAGTTTTATACACCAAACCTTTTAGCATGTTTAGCCGACTGTGAGTTTTTTCACGCAGATACTGAACCTGAGGCGCGATGGACATGGTTGACGACAGGACGAAACCCAGAATTTTGATATTTTTACTCCACGGAATAGGATGGCCAGCGTTACGGCTTTCAGGGCAGGGAAATCTACCCCTTGAAAAATTTATAGCCGTGCTCTTCGATGGGGAGAGAGAAAACTTCCAATAATTACACCGCTTCAGAATGTTATCAAGAGCTGTTTGCAAATCATTGCAAGTGGTAGCAGGATCATCACCAATAGCATATACAAAAATGTCATCAACGTAAGTCAGCACAGTAACCCTGGACGGGGTCGTTTAAAAAATATCAAGAATATACATAGAGAAAAGAAATGGGGACAGAACGCTACCCTGAGGAATTCCAGACGTAACCTTTTGAGGGGAGGAAATGTGATTGTGCCATTTCACCTTAATATTCCTATCCTGTAGCCACTTAGAAATCTATATAAATAAAGCAGAGTGTCTCTATGCATGTATGTATGTAACGTATACAAATCTACATTTCTTGACGAATCTAATTGAAACTTCGTATACTTATGTTTTGAAGCCTGGAGATAATTGTAATATAAGTTTGGAAGCTTTATAATGCTTATATATAAATACAGTTTTTAAATAATATTTCATCTCAAGCTGTTGGAATCAATCATTTATAAAAACTGCGCATGCGCACCTGGATGTTACAAGGTAAATAAACGCATTGAATATTGTTAATTAGCAGTTGTTTGGTGTTATTTAAAGTTAATTTTTCTTACATTACTCCTTTTATTTTATTTTCATTAATCCTTTTTTACTTGGTTAATTTTCAATATACAGATTACCGTTGAACTCTTTACTGTTGAAACCCCTATGTGACTTGCTAACTTGCGATTATTTACTTTCTGAAATTTGGTTATTAGGTATTTTACATATTGTGTTTGTACTTCAGAATGTTTAGTATACTGTATTTTATACTGTTCTTAATTTTATAATTCACGATGTACTGTTAAAAGCATAAAAATTAGTATATCTTAACTAAAAATAATCAGTCTAAACTTAAGCACAGTTTTGCGATTTATTTACGGTTAACTATGTTTGTGTTTAGCTATTCCATTTGTTTGTTTAAAAAAATGATTTTTTAAAGGCTTTTTTGGTGTTTTATGGTAAAATAGAACTTAAAAATTAAAAAAAGGAACAAAAACTTACCTGTAAATAGCATACTTTTTTTATAAATTGGTAAATTTGAAGTAATTTTTATTGAAATTTAGCTAAAACGCCTATCACTCTCCACAAAATCCTAATGCTAATATTTTAATTTCCTTCTCACATATGATACATATGACAGTTCTCTTCAAAATGGTCTACAATCTAAGAGAAAATTTTAAAATGCAAAAATTATACATGCAATTTTATGTTCTAATATGAAAATTTTCCCCGATTCGTCATTCCTTTCCTTATAAAAACAGCCCAAAATAAAAAAACTACAATTATATCACAGAAATATTGCAAAGAGTTGTAGACAGAAGCATAAAAAGAAAGAATATTCAAATAAAGTAGTGCTATTTTACCATAAAAGACCAAAAAAATCTTTAAAAAATTTTCTTTTTTTGAAAAATTGACTCCGAACGCAGAATATTAAACTGAAATTTAGCTAAAACGCCTATCACTGTCCACAAAATCCTAATGCTAATATTTTAATTTTCTTCTCACACATGATACATATGACAGTTATCTTCAAAATGGTCTACAATCTAAGAGAAAATTTTAAAATGCAAAAATAATACATGCAATTTTATGTTCTAATATGAAAATTTTACCCAATTCGTCATTCCTTTCCTTATAAAAACAGCCCAAAATAAAAAAACTACAATTATATCGTAGAAATATTGCAAAGAGTTGTAGACAGGAGCATAAAAAGAAAGAATATTCAAATAAAGTAACTAAATTAAACAAAATATGACAGATAGTTCAAATTCCACTTCACTATCCCATTGAAATAATATTTAATGGAATATTAACTATTAATTTATGAAAAATTAGAAAATTAACTAAATGTAAAATAGAAAAGTAAATAAAACAATTATATTTCACTGCCCTTCAAAAATATCTAATTATAACACAATTTCCTTAGCAATACAAAAACAAACAAAAGTGAAAACAGTATGGGACTATCACAGAAATATTCAACAGTTTTAACAGTAATCCGTATATTGGGAATTAACCCAGTAGAAAAGGATTAATGAAAAAATGAAAACTAAAGGAGTAATATTAGAAAATTAACTTTAAATAACTACGAAATAACAAATCCATGCGTTCACTTACCTTGGACATCTAGAATTAACATATAGTGGGTGCGCATGCGCAGTTCTTATGAATGATTGATTCCATCGTCTGGAGATGAAATATTTTTTAAAAACTGTATTTATTTAGAATTATTTTAAAGCTTCCAAACTTATCTTAGAATTATCTTAAGGCTTCAAAACATAAGTATACCAAGTTTCAACCAGATTCATCAAGAAATGTAGATTTGTATACGTTACATACGTACATAGACACTTTGCTTTATTTATATAGATAGATATATGTTTTGCCCCGTAAAATAAAAATATATGAATTGTATTATTTTAGTCCTTTTTGTTAAAAAAATATGTTAAAAGCTGAATGCTTCAAAGGAAATATATTTTTCAAAATATTAATATGTTTACATTCGAATCCTTTTAAGTTAGATTCTCCTCATGGTTCCAATTCTTTAGAAATGTGTCCAACTTTTAGATTTCATTATGCATTATTGGTACTATAGCTTTTTGCAGTAAATGTCTTGAACTCTGAACAATATCCACCCTCCTGGAAATAATATTTAATATGTAATAACTATTTTTTTACATTATAATATACCTAACTGGTTTAATATTGTCAAATGATTAACATAATTCATTTTAATGTAACTAAATATAGTCTAATTTTTTATATTATTAGTTTCACTTTTCATTTACTTAAATTCAAGTTGAATACATTTAAAATTAATGCATCTTCCCCTCAAAAAAGCAGAGAATAGAATAAACAAACTGAAAAACTTTGCTCGCCATATTTATATATATAATAAAAAAAACACCTTAATTTACCAATAAATATTTTTATGTGCTATGAAATAAATATTTTTTTTTTGTTAATTTGATTTTAAAAAGACTCATGTTTTTTAATTTCTTTCATTAAAAAAATTAATAGCCTGCCTTGATATAAAAAGCAATGCGGAAAAGAAAAAAATGGACCATGTTATGCAAATCATCTTCAAAATGGTGAATTTTATGAAGGATTGGGGATTTATTCATAGCCAGTTTCAGGAATTTCTTAAAAGCTTGGATGCTGAATATGGCAATACTTTTAAGAAATAAGGTAGCTCAGTGGAGAAAATATTAAAAAGGTTTTATAGCCTACTTGATGATATCAAATTGTTTAGGACATTGAAAAGTAATCTGTGCCGGAACTTTATGATAACTGGCTTGCAAATTTAGCAGATTTTGATAGATCTGAATGCCCATTTAAATGACTTAAACACCCGTCACTTCATGGATTTTACTTCAGAGCAAAATCCATGAAGTTGAAATTATGGCAAGCCAAATTAAATGTTAAAAATTTTTTGCGTTTCGAGACGCTGACCAAGCACAATTCTAAAAATGTTACAAAATACGCAACCCTACTTTCCGATTTAGTACAAGAATTTAAAATGATTTCAGGACTTTGGGGAAAATAAACAATTTTTTTTGCATGTTTTCTACTCTATTTACAGTCGATATAGATATAATGCTAGCAAATTGTCAAATGGAATGCATAGAGTTGCAATCTGACATCTAACTTAAAGAGAAATTCAATCGAGTCTCTTTGTTGTACTCATAAATCATACCTGCCCAGATATAAATATCCTTCACTGCATAGTTAAGCGTTATTCTGGTCATCAACGTTTGGAAGCACGTACATCTGTGAACAACTATTTTCAAGAGTGAAGCACACTAAGAGTCAAATTAGAACCAAAATTTATTCGTTGTTTTTTAGTATTGATGTGTATGACATTTCCCATCCCTTTTTTATACTATGTTATTTATACTGTGTTTAATTTTTCATGCAGAGTTCACAAGGCAAAAGACAATTTGTCATTTTTACTTTTCAGCTTTTAGTGATGAAAGGCTGAATCTATCTAAATTCTGAGATGTGTATAACATTTCACATGTTTTTTTCCTATGTAATTTATACTGTGTTTAGTTTTTAAGTTGACTTTGGTTAACAAACATTCATATTGAACCCCAAATCAAGAAACGAGAAACATAGTTTATGAAGGTACTTGAGATAATATTTGGATCAGTTTAATTGAACAGAGATTTATATGGAGTTTAATAAGGACAGGATGTTTCTATTATTGTACAGAATCTTGCATTTACGGTGCGTGTAGCCCAAATTGCAAATTTCTGTTAATTTTTTCATCAGTCAGTGCCTTTAACCAATACTTTGATACTTTATTTATATATTTTTTTGGCTACAGAATCCTGCATTTATGGAGGTGGACAATTAGACATTTTCACTTTTAAGCTTTTAGCGATTTATTATAAATGTATATATTTATGATATTTATACTGTTATTAAATTAATTTTTGTTAACAAACATTAGACAATTTGACATTTTTAATTTAAACTTGAAAAATGAAAGGCTGAATGTACTAAAATTCTGAGATGTGTATAACATTTCACATGTTTTTTTTTTAAATGTTATTTATGTTGTGTATACTTTTTTAATCAATTTTGTTTAACAAACATTCGACAAAATGACATTTTTACTTTTCAGCTTTACTTTTTAAAACTCTTAACTTTCCAAGACACAATTTGACATTTTTTCCTTTTCAGCTTTTAGTGGTTTATTATAAATGTATATATTTTATGTTTTACTTTTCAGCTTCTTTTGCTCCAAAGATGAAAGGTTAAATCTAGATGAATTCTGAGGAGTTAATTATAAATTTATATATTTTTATATTGGATTTTTTATTATTATTTGGGTGTATAACATTTCACGTCCTTATTTTTCTATGTTATTTATACTGCGTTTAGTTTTTAAATTGATTTTGGTTAACAAACATTCGACAAATTTACATTTTTCCTTTTCAGCTTTACTTTCCAAAACACAATTTGACATTTTTCCTTTTCAGCTTTTAGTGGTTTATTATAAATGTATGTATATTTTATGTTTTACTTATCAGCTTCTTTTGCTCCAAAGATTGAAGGTTAAATCTTGCTAAATTGTTTAGATTTTAAATTGATTTTGGTTAACAAACATTCCACAATTTGGCATTTTTACTTTACAGCTTTTAGTGGTACAGTGATGAAAGACTGCATCTACCAAAATACTGAGATATGTATAACATTTCACATGCTTTTTTTTGGGGGGGGGTGCTATGTAATTTATACTGTGTTAAGTTTTTAAATTGATTTAGGTTAACAAGCATTCCACAATTTGACATTTTTCTTTACAGCTTTTAGTGGTACAATGATGAAAGACTGCATCTACCAAAATACTGAGATATGTATAACATTTCACATCCTCTTTTTTTTTGGGGGGGGGGGCTATGTAATTTATACTGTGTTAAGTTTTTAAATTGATTTTGGTTAGCAAACATTCCACAATTTGACATTTTTACTTTACAGCTTTTAGTGGTACAATGATGAAAGACTGCATTTACCAAAATACTGAGATATGTATAACATTTCACATGTTTTTTTTGGCTATGTAATTTATACTGTGTTAAGTTTTTAAAATTGATTTTGGTTAACAAACATTCTACAATTTGACATTTTTTCTTTACAGCTTTTAGTGGTACAATGATGAAAGACTGCATCTACCAAAATACTGAGATATGTATGACATTTCACATGCTTTTTCTTTGGGGGGGGGGCTATGTAATTTATACTGTGTTAAGTTTTTAAATTGATTTTGGTTAACAAACATTCCACAATTTGACATTTTTACTTTACAGCTTTTAGTGCTACAATGATGAAAGACGTCATCTACTAAAATACTGAGATATGTATAACATTTCACATGTTTTTTTTGGGGGGGGCTATGTAATTTATACTGTGTTAAGTTTTTAAATCGATTTTGGTTAACAAACATTTCACAATTTGACATTTTTACTTTACAGCTTTTAGTGGTACAATGATGAAAGACTGCATCTACCACAATACTGAGATATGTATAACATTTCACATGCTTTTATTTTTTTTGGCTATGTAAATTATACTGTGTTAAGTTTTAAAATTGATTTTGGTTAACAAACCTTCTTAAAATTCCGGGCAACGCCGGGTACTTCAGCTAGTCCATAATAAAACATTTCCACCAACACCAACGGAAGCCAGCTTGTAAATCAACCCGTCAATCCAAACGGAATCATACGCCTTTTCAATGTCTAGGTTAACAAGGAGAATATATTTTTTGCTCAGGCGAGCTTCCTGGATATCGAGGTACAGCTTGGCCAAGACAGATTGGCTGTCCCGATTGGGGAGTCAGCCAACGAGGCCGGGAGGAAAATCATTGTGGCTAATAGACTAGCGAGTGAGACGATGGAGAATAATGCGTTCAAAAATTTTACTCCAAACCGAAGTAAGGGCAATCGGGCGATACGAAGAAATCAGAGTACTGGGCTTCTTGGGTTTCAGAATGGGAAGAATTATGGCAGAGCGCCACTGACTTGGGACACTGGCCGTATCAAGGAGATTATTAAAAATACCACTAATCTTGCAGAGGTTATTAGGATCAATGTGCTTGATTAGCTTTGCCGAGATGCCGTCGTCCCCGGGAGTGGTGGGTCTAGTAGCCTTGATCGCAAGCTGGAGCTCCGGAGTAGAAATAGGGTTGTTAAAATCCCCCATTACATTGGTAAGAGCGTACGGAAGGGGAGGGTGGTGTGACGTAGGGTAAAGGTTCTGGCCGAAAAGGATAGCTTGACGATAGGGGCAATTTATCCAAACACCTAGATAAAGCAAAGTCCCCCCAGAAGCCTGTAGGGAAGATTGCTTCTTAAGAATGCGATAGATGGTCTGCATACTGTTTTGACTATTACAGAGTTTGTTCCAAAAGCTACGAATGCTGCATTTTATATGACGCCGTAAAAGACTTGAAAATTTTTTATACTGTAACCAGTAATCACGCGAAAAAGTCCGCTTAGCCAGCCGAAGAAACTTCCTTTTCTGCCCCAAGATCCAAGAGCACCTCGAGTTCCACCACTGTGGGTAGGACGTCCCAGTAATTCTTTGAGAGTGATTATTATCTGAGATAGCCTGTTTACTTGAAGACATAAGATCCGAGAAGGAAAGAGTGTTATGGCAATTCATGCTATTATTTAAATCTCGGCCAGCCCTAGTCCAATTGGTCCGAAGTCGAAAGGTAGTAGTAACACACTGAGCGTAAGGGCCATAAATCTGTAAGAACATCGGACAATGATCCGAGTCAAAACTATCAGGGTGGATATAAAATTTTACAATAGGGAATAAGTCTGGAGAAATAATAGCAAGATCGAGTACAGAAGGTGAATTGTTAGCCATGAAACGGGTAGGAATGTCCCTGTTAACAATGCAAAGATCATTTCTAGCAACCCAGTCAAGAAACTGATTCACCGGGGCCAGGCCTTGACTGCCCCGTTTTAGTAAATTTAAATTTAGGTCCCCCATGATAATAAAAGGTGGTTCAATATCATCAAGAAGAGAAACGAAAAAGCCAAGGTCAAAACTGCATCTGGGATTATAGATATTTACAATTGTGAGAGGAGTATTATTGACCCATAATTTAACAGTAACATACTCGATGAAAGGATGTTGAATGGGGAGAGAAAGGTCGATAGAAGTAACATTACGCTGGATCGCGGTGAGGACGCCACCCCCACCGCCCCCAGGCCTATCTCTACGATACAGGACTTTCTGATTGACAGCGAAAGAAAGAGCCGGAGTAAGGAAGGTTTCTTGAGTAAGCAAAACAGGAACAGAAGCAAAAACCGGACACCGGAGCCAAGCGGCCCGGACCCGAACATCACGAACGTTCCACGACACAACAGAAAAAGAAGCCAGGCCAAAAACAAAAAAGAACACGGACAAACCAAAAGAAAGCCGCCAGACAGCCCACCCCCTAGAGGGGAGGGGAGTCAGGAAAGGCCCCCTCAAAAAACAGGGGCGGCCCAGGCGGAAGACCGGGATTATCAAGATCGGTGGTCCCGGAGAAATCCATCGAACCGAAGTCCCCAGCAGTAGAGGACAGGAGCGATGGCGAATTAGCTTGTGACAGTCTCTGTTTTTTCTTTATTTTCTCTCTAGTTTGCGGAGCACCCGACAGCGTCGGGGGGGAGAAATTTTTGTAACATGTTCGTAAAGGATGATGTCATTATTTCGATGACTTTGTTGAAAGTTTCGACTTGAGTACTTAAAAAATTCTGGAGGGTTTCCTCAAACTTAGTCTCGAATCTTTCCATGATCTTTTCAAAGTTCGTGGTTACCCCCTGTAGATTAATCTTTTCCTCCCTATAGCTGGGAGACGCAACCCCCGCATAAGAAGGTGCCTTCCTATTGTTATTATTCTGTGCATAGCGACGTCGAGCTTCTGTGATCGTTAAATGGTTAAGGCATTTGAATTTATTTATTTCCGCTTCTCGGATATATGCGCTGCAACTTTTGCTGATTGCTTCATGGCCCTCGCCACAGTTGCTACATTTCACTTTATCAGCCTGGCACGATTGAGTAGCATGTTATTCTCCACACTTATAGCATGCCACAGTGTTTTTACATGCCCTAGTCGAATGTGAGAATTGGAAACAATTATTGCACTGCCGGGGTCTATCGATAAAAGGCCGTATGCGTATTTCTTCGAACCACAAGTGAATCTTGTCAGGGAGTTGTTTCCCAATTTTTGTTACCAGCATGGTTTTAAGCGGAACACGATTACCTCCCGTCAGCTTCTGAAAACGACGGACTTCAAAAAGCGGAATGCCATTCTCTAACAGTTCTTCCGCAACTTCATTGCAGGTGACATTTAGCGGAATATCATAAAGTAAAAACTTTGACGTAAGTGTATCCGGATTTAATCTGGGCACGATAGGTACCGACAATATTTCATTAATTTTTTAACAGTTGGATGGCAGTATTGTTATCTTCCGTGACACAAACGATTTTTCCGTTACACGTGGCCTTTAAAAAACTTAAACTTATCTTGGGACCGACGCGACTGACCAGCTCATCCTTCAGTTTTTTTGGGTGTGAAATAGGGATAGCCCCTGCAGGACTTTCAAGAAAAATTGTTAAAGTTCCCACACCTTGACCCAAAGCTTCATTCAAAAATTCATGCGGCTGGAGCTTAGCAGACCAGAAGAAGTTGTCATCAGCCGGAGACTCCTCCATTCCAGAAAAGCAAAATTCAGAAACCACTTACCGCATACTCCGTCACCGGCAGCTGCAGAACCAACGCCACAAACAAAACCGAGGAAAAAACCTGAAAACCACACGAAAAGCAGCCACAAGAAGCACAACGCAACACAGGAAATAATACACAACGCCTACCAAAAAGCAGCGAAAAAACAAGATAGAACAACAAGAAACGCAACCGACCGCCACGTGTCACTAAGCCTATCCCTTCTTCCTTTATCTGCGTTATTTGTTTTATTTCAGTATTCGGTATTTAGTTGTTTGCTTGATTCGATATTGTAATGATGTGGCGTAAACATTATCCGTATATGTAGTCGGTTTTAAAATAACTGGAGTGTTCAATTTCATACTAGGGACAAGTGTATAAGCAAAATGAAGTAAATCAAAAATATATCCTCATACTTATTGTGATAAAATATTTTTTTTACAAGAAAGTTTATAATATTTGCAATCAAGACAATTATTGGCAGCACTTAAGGGTTATTCTTTGGGATTAGTTTTGAATGAATAACTTTTCCCTGGATTTTTAAAATATATGTACACAAAATAAGGCGTCATCAATACTTTTCATTTTTACACATACATTTCTGAATCTCCGGAATACTTCGCTTAAAAATATTTCCAAATAACGTCTTCTAAGTGCTTTTGAGCTCAACCTAAATTTCATGCCTGGGAAAAGGAAAAAAATCACTGTTAGCTGTATTGCTAGAGTCTGACTGTATGCCTTGTCAAATGTAAGAATTAGCGTTAATTCTGATGCAAGTCTCTGACACATTTAAAAGTAAAATTGATTTGAAACTTCCGACTTCTTTATTTGTAATTGCAGATAAAACTACTGATAAGACAAATTTGTCAGATAGCCTCATTGAATAATTATAAGAAAAAATTCAACCTATACAGCAAACAGATTCTGGATCTGCTTTACCGTTTTTAACACTGTAAAAAAAATCTTGCAGACTGAGAATTTGTAAGGTTTTCATAAGATTCGATCATTGAATAATTATAAGAAAGAATTCAACCTATACAGCAAACAGATTCTGGAGCTGCCTTACCGTTTTTAACACTGTAAAAAAATCTTGTAGACCGAGAATTACATAAGATTCGATTCAAAAGAATCGAACTTTTAAGTGAATAAAGAAGCCGCTTATGCTAATTGCGGGATACGCGGTTGGTATAAATACGAAGCAGCTAGATTAAAGAAGGGTCGACGAAGCGAAAGGAAGTGAGAGTAAGTGAAAGGAAGAGTAGAGCTGACGAAACGAAGTATCGAGATGGAGCTAGGCTTAGAGTCTGGTTTAATAATAGTTGAGTTTTGCGAGCAGCCGCTGGAGGCATAGCTACGTTGCTTCAAACCTACGCGAGTTCTTGTTAGGCCCAAAGTTTACGTGGCAGCACTGCTGGTTGACTTTCAAAGTATCTGTGAGTATTGCAAAGTGTATTTTTCTTGAATGAGTAGTTATACAAGTGAATATATTGAATTGCATTTCCCTTGCATGAATGTTATATATATCTCGTACTAGTAGTACGTATGCTTTATGTTGAAAAGCAAACTCTATATGTGTAAATATTTAAATAAACATTGTTGTTATGTAAGAACTGTGTTTGAATGAAATTATTTAGAGTGCCACTTAAAGGTATACATACCCAAAGTCAGGGTAGAAGTGCATATTCTCTATAAATTGTCTGAATAAGATTCAGAAAATGTCGCAAACAGAACAGAAGTAAATTTTTATATTTACAACGAAAAATTACTAACCGATAAAAATAAAAAAAACATCTTAAATATTTTATATAAAAGTTGAGGGAATTAAAATGCCCAACTGAACATCGGTGCAATTCGATTCTTTGTTCATGCCCGTACGTTTTAACCGGGAATTATTTTTACTATTTCCTTTTCAATATTACAATATAAATTCCATCTGACAACAACGCGAAAGTAACATTTCACTGTATATATGAGTGCATTTGAGATAAATAGAGGGTAGTTTTAATATTTTCGATTGTATGACTGCTGTAATTTCAACAGTATACTTACCTCTCACGGCTGGATTTAAGCTGGAGTCAAGTTAAGTGCATTTTAGATAAGGTATGTTAAATTCTCCCGTACAAGTGGTTAATCCAAAACAAAATAAGAAAAGAAATATGAGACATTTCTTTCTTCGAAGTTAAATTATTTTTAGATTATTGTAATAGATGTTAACATTAATAATATAACACGCGTGTTTCTGAATTTTTCTTTTCGAGAATGAAAAACTATTTCAAACAGTGGCACATCATTTTTCACATGAAGAATGGAGGAAACTTCATTCAAATTTTTACAAGAGATAAAATATTTCTTTGAATACTCTAAAGAGGATGATAAAAGCCGCTAAGCACAGAAAGACCATAGCTATCTACAACAGCTGGCCAAAGATAAAATCCCTGCCTTAAAAAGAGTGATAGGAGAAAAAAAATCTTCAGATACCTAGAAAATAAGTAGTTTCTTTCAATATTTGATCCGAAGATTTGCTTAAAGATAAACAGAGAACTTAACAAAAAATTAGTTTTAAGTCTAAATTTATATTTTGAAAAAAAAAAATTCTGTTTACAATTCAAAATGCCTTTGGATCAAAAATGAAATGTACAGCTTGAAAAATAACCCTTCTTTTTCCTTTACAGATAAAGATATATGTTACTTACAATACAGTAAAAAGATTTTGATCGATTTGAGATCAGAATGAAGCATTGTTAATGTAACACCATATTAACCATGTTTCTTAAACATTTTGTTATGTTTAAACTATTGGCTTCTCTCGGGATTAATTCGCATAAAGGCCAGAACGATTAAATTTTCCACGACTTTCATTATTTTCATCCTCTAAACGACACAATATCTGGCACAAACATTGTTGATTTAAAATTCCTGATATGGTATAGTAAGTGGATGCGGTAATGAACTTCTCTGAAATTTTCTTATTAGAAATGTATAACAAAAGTAGTCATGGTTTCATGAATTCTATGCAGCAGTTAAGAGAATATTTTTTGCCACAGTGTGATTCTTTAAGGTTTCTTTTTCGGCAAGGGATATCCGGTAAGTACCCTATAAAAGACATTAAAGTATCTAATTAATCACCTCGAAAACGATTTATGATACGCCGTGAAACACACAGCACCATTGGTCATTAAACATATATTACTTCTCTGGTTAGATACTTTCCGTGTGCGTGTGAAATGTACAATGATTTTAGATATACTAAGCAATTTCAGAATGGAAAACAAATCATGAAGAGAAAACACTGTAGTTCTTAATGAAGCTTGATATTCACTAAAATCTTAGCCGTTTATTTTATAATGATACCTTTCTCATCAAACATAAGTTTCGAAGATACAATTCAGTTCATTAGCGGTACGTTTTTTTAAAGACTTTATCTCTTTTCCTAGGGTAATAGAGACCGTGTTGTTTGTTGTATATATCTGTCAAAATAGCTTCCAATAGCGTTACAGATAAATGCTGAGATTTGACTTGTGGCTTCAGCACTTCTCGTAAAGGCTGTATAATATGAAAATCAACTAATTGAAAACTCTACGGTAGAAGATTTACGTCATAGAATTTTGACGGAGCTATGCTTAAAAAATTGATACTCACAATGTAGAGCAAAATTATTAAAAATAAGAGATTCTTTAATACCTCTTATTACTGTTTGTGAATTTAAATAGATTTATCTTGTCTCCGGGATTTGATTTATTATCAGGTGAGTTATTAGTCTTTTATAAGGTACAAAGGCTTAGTCAAAATCTGTATTAAAGTGTGCTATGTGGTACTGAGAATGGCGAGATTCGTATTGGCTATATTATGTCCTTTCAAAAGAGAAAAAGGCCTATGGTATTCCATGAACAGCTAACACAACTGATCCACCAAGTTCCTCACTTTGAACCATTCAGGGAGAGTTGTGAGATTCTGTTGTATGTCTCTACGCACGCCCAGTGTAGGCCCAAAAGTGAAAATCAAGATTTGTCGGTATAAATGACAAATTGACTATCGTATTAGCTCCAATTCTGATGTTCTGTACACCCTTCTAATGTGGCCTCAGGGCATGTCTGCCTGTGATGGATGATTTAAATTTCGCAATACTTTATGGAGACTGTACAGAAATTTTGACGGAACCATTTCTGTACTATTGGAGTGAATTTCTGTACAGTTGTACTTTTTGGGTACACTCACTAATTGTATACGGTCACTATTTTGGTAGAGTCAAATGTTTTTAGCTGGATGGACGAATGATCTTAGTGAAGTACACCAGAAATGTTCACAGCACGAAAGTTCTATAAAAAAAAATGAAGATTTGTCTATCGTTTAAGATGTAGAAATGACAGTTCGTCAAGGCAGGCCGGAGCATTTAAGACGCAAGTCCGTCTCTTACGGAGAAAAATCTTCATTCAGCTGTAGCCGTAAATGGTTCTTCAAGAAAAATATTAGCGATGGTACCTTACAATTAGAGACCGGAAGAATTTTGCATAGTGGAAGTACAAGATTTGCTGAGGAAACAAACGTTGAAGATCATGTGCCGCAGGATTGAATTATCACAGGTTTGGAAGCTGCTCACAACTACTCTTTATAAAAATAATACTGAGGAAGAAAACTTCTTCAAAAACGACTTGTTGGTAGAAAAAATAGTTTTTATTCTTCTTGATAAAAATACGAATTATTTCTTGACTACTGAATTATAACAGGAACAAATAAACGTAATACTACATACTAGAAAGAGCTACAGGTCTACACGACCACTTATTAGAAGATCATCAAAAATAAAATAATAGTATTGAAGGAATTTCCTTTTTAAAGTATATATACACAAATATCAGATCAATAGAATACACTCGTACTCACTATTCGACAATAAAAAATACATCCCCCTCACCAAGCCACGGCCAAACCAAAAAGGACCGAAAGCCCGGCTCAGGGTCTCTTAGAGCAAGTTTTTATCTACCAAGCAATTCTGAATCTCTGCATCGCATCTCTTTTTTTCAGCCCTGGACAACGCAAGGAGAGAAGGGTTGCCGTACAACCAATCTCGCCAAGGCGTGCAGAAGGGAGAGGAGAAAGACAACCTTAACAGCGCCTCAACACATTGCCAACACCTTGTGTCCATAAAATAAAATACGCGAAGCATCGCCAAAACTGGATACCTTAAGTACCACATTCCTCTTGCCAGAAGAAAATGCCAGAAGAACCCTTTAAGGAGTTTCATTGGCCGAGACTGGCTGAGCTTAACCATCAGAGGAGCTGGTCAAGCAGCGCGAAGCCCAACGCCTGTTCAGAGAAAAACTGTTTCCCATGCAAGATACTCGTAATAAATTATGTTCGCCGCAGGCGCGGAAAAGGGAAACTGGAGCCTTTAGCATTAAAAAGACCCATCAATGCTGTTAACAAAAACACGGAAGCAGGGAAGAAAAGACATCTTATTTCGTGGACACGAGGGTAGCAATTAGGGGATCTAGCTGACAAAGACTTAAAGAATATAAGACGGCAAATTGCACTGCCAGATGTTAGAAGATAGGCTATTCTCAATTACCGACCGAACGGACTTAAAGGTTACAGAGACCTCCCATGACTAAGAGCCTGGGAAAATAAATATTACTATCAGATAAGGAAAGGAAACATAACTAGCAGATTTAAGATTAAAATTAAGGTTATAATTTAAAGTTTAAGAGAACTACACAAATTAAATTAAATTAATCAAAATAAAGGAACCTGTAACGAATTCCTCGTTACAGAACTCTCCCCTGTCCAGAGATGAAAAAAAAAAATTACAAATCACCACATATTAATTTGTGGAAGAACCAATAGCATACATAATACGTGAGACACATTTGATCTCAAAAAAAATTCATATAAAATACATATAGTGAATACAAAGGGAAAAAGTAATATAAGGATATTATAAATGTAGTATCAATACAAAGATAGTAATTCATACAAGCATGGTGAATTTTACAAAAAATAGTAGTGATTAATGCTTGACAAAAAAAAAAAAATGGCGTAACACAGTACCTTAAAATTTTTATGTACATTTGTACTAATTAAACTTATAGTTGCATATCATAGTCAACAAAATAAATTAAACACTTGAAATTTCATATCATTTCAAGAAGGTAAGTTAATTTGGTCTTACCAAAGAATGATGAGTTCAATATATCTAATTGAAGAAGATTGGATCTCATATCCACTAATAATCAAAATATTGGATGTTATTTTATTAATATTCAATGTAGAATATCATATATTCATACTAAAAAATTGGAAGTAATATCCATTTGCATTCAAAAAAAATATATAAGATGTCATATCTATTAATATGCATCAAAAATTGCTACACACAGAGTGAACTAAACAAACATAATTGTCGTAACAATACTAACAAGAATTTCCCACGAAACATAGACGATGATTCTAAGAAGTCTATTGCGGCAACTTAACCTACCAGAGGTATGGGAATTCGAATCTTGACAGTTACTTAATTAGTAATATATAAAAAAAATCCACAAGGGGAAGGAAAAAATATGTCACTCAACAAAGTATGCTATATGGCCAAAATGGTCATAGCTAATAATATAATAAAAAAAACATAAACCTTATCTTGTTATGCACATGTACATGCTTTAAGTGTGAGCTAAAAAAATGAAAAGTGAATGCATAAGAATGTAACCACAAACTGTCAAAGTTTATAAGTGACCAGTTGGGTACAAACAATAAAAAAAGTCAAAATTAGGTAAATTAGGATCAGTAATGTTTCCGCGAAGGATTATGACACCTGAAACCTAACAAAATATATGCACCAAGACAGACTTCCACCTCAAGGGGGAAAGCTGTGCAAAAGGAAGAATGACTAGGACACCTAGCCTTAAGTAAATTCCTAACTTCAAGTGAAGGGTTAAAAATAAAATTAAACTTGATCAAAAGATCATCCTATACCAAGACAGAGCTTGAATCACATAAAATTCCTTGCCAAAAGAAGTATATGATACTGTCCCAATAAGGTTGGTGGACTTCTATCTTGCGCATGGAAATTTATTTTACAAAAAAATAATAGAAAACAACAAAGTAGTAATATTACACTAGGGGAAAACTGAAAAGTAAAAATAATAGAAAAATAAAAATGAAAGTGGTTTGCAGAACTAGCGTACATCTCACTACATTGCAAAAAAATTAGGGCTATGGAACTAACTGCACTCAAAAAAAAAAGGGAAGGTAGTAGTGAACATGAAGTATAGGATAGTCATAGTCGGTATAAGATAACTTGTCAAAAATTGACAAAGTGAGGTATAAAAAATAACAAAAAATATAACACATAAAATATAGTTCAGTTAAGTATTAGGGATTTTACACATAAATACACAATAAAGTTTGCTTGTAATATTTAAACACAACAAAATATAGGAAAGAAAGATCTTGATAGGATAATTAAAATAAATGAATGTCCATAGAGTTGATATGGAATTATTTGGTTCCTATCATTTGTTTACATTGATACTTGTTTTTTCAACAAGCTTAAATAGAAGATACTGACTTTTTAATACCATTAATATACACCATGTAATATGTACAAGCATAATCTTACCAATTGAATGAGTGACTGATAACATTCTCAGGTAATACCAAAAGAAATTTGTGTCAAGGCAAAAAAAAAATATTTTTCAGTGAAGAGTAATAAAAAAATATGTCAATACCATAGTAATACAGATGTTATTTGCTAAATTATACTAATACAGTTGTTATTTGCTAATGCTAATGCTAATGCCTTATACCAATATTTTCAGCCATCGTTGCATTATAACAACCAAATACAAACATCAAATCAAACAAAATATCTAAGCAAAACAAAAATTATAACATTGATAAAAGTAAACCAATGGATGAAGCAAATGTGCACATATTACACTAATAAGTGATAATATCACTATGAAGTTGATTACATTAGAGAATTATCTCTGTTGAAGTATTTCATAACCAAATTATACCTAAGTTACAACTTATAACCTTGAAATCATATGTTGATGAAGCAAGAATTTGACAGGTATGAAAGGAACAGAAGGAAAATTAATCTTTCTTTAGAACAATTGAAGCATTAAACTTAATTTAACATTAGTTGACCATATTAAGGTTTTCCATATCAAGTAACTCAACATTAAGTGTTGGAACTAGTTAATAGAAGCTTACATTATTAAGAAACAATTGTAAACATTCAGAGAGCAGTACAATTTTAGAATTTTGAATAATGTTGGCAAAAAGAATATACTCAAAGAAACAAAATTACAGTGGGGAAAAAAAAAATATCCTACACAACGCCAGCATTGGAAGGAAAGAAAGAAGTGATATTAGGGAGCTCTCCTAACACACAACCAAAAAAAATCACTGTAAACTGTAGACCTCAAGAAATACCTATTTTGCTGAGGAGGAGAAACTTTAAACATTAAAGGAGCAGAAGAAGATTCATTTAAGTGAGCTTTTCTAGCAGGAGCAAAATGGAGACGATCAATATGAATTTTAGTAAGAGGAGCCAAAGGATTTGAGAGTAGTCTTATCGAATAAGTAACTACAGAGTGGCGTTTAATAACTTCATATGGACCAGTGAATTTCTTATTGAACCTGTCTTTAGATTTCACATACACAATATTTCCTGGAGAGAGTACACGTAACTTAGCATGTTGAAGTTGTTTGTTATTTTGAATTACACGTTATCAGTTAAATTTGATAAACCGTTTGTTGTACCTGAAGCATATTTTTGAACAAATTGTTTAAATATTGAGGTTTGTCGAGCTGTTCGACAGATTTTTTGTAACAGAAATTATCAAAGATCAGTGCAACCTCTCGACCAAAATGCAACAAAAACGGAGAATAATTAGTCGAAGAATGGTGTGAACCATTGTACAAATGTTGATGAAGAAGTACAGCATGTTTAAAAGGAACACCTTGCTGTAGAAGACAATTAATTGTAGATTTTGCAGAAAGATTAGTTCTTTCACAAATAGCATTCGCCTTAGGGTTACCCACAGTGGTATGGTTTAATTTAATCCCAATAGTTTAGTAAAGGAAGAGAAAATTTCAGATGTAAATTGAGTACCAGATCTGTTAAGATTAAAGAAGGTCTACCAAATTTACAAAACATAACTAATAAACACTCAGTGACTGCCTCCGTTGTAATTTTGACAAGAGGAAAAAGCTCTAAATGCCTCGAGAAAAGATCAATTATGGTCAAAAACATAAGCATTATTTTTAAAAGGGCCAAGAATATCCATAGACACAGCCTCGTTAGGTAAAGTGGGAATGGGATTAGCCTGAAAAGGTGCTGATACAATGGTGTGAGGCTTATTAAGAGAACAAAGGTGACAAGATTTTACAAAATTCACTGTATCAACATACATACCTTGCCAAAAGTAACGAGCTTTTACAAAATCATATGTCTTTTCTATGCCAAATGAGACACATGACAAATTTTAAGAATTTTTAAATTTTAAAGAGTGAGGAACAACAATAATATGAGAATTAGTATTGATATTAGTTTTATCCCGCATATAATTTAGAATCATCATGAATATAATAATCGGTGAATTTAGAAGACTTAGCAGAGTTGGGTTGATTTAGATAATTAATAATTTTGATCAATTTTGAATCCCGACTCTGTTCTGCCAAAAATGTGGATATGGAGATATCCATAGGAGGGTCATTAGTGATGGGAATTGCTGGATGATTTTGAATAGGGTCAGTAGTTAAAGCATTAACAGTAGTTATAGGAAGAACATCCTCACTATTAATAATTTCAGGATTAGTGGCTAAATTTTGAGAAGGAGGGTCACAAGTGAGGCGAGAACAATAGTCTGCCAAAACATTAAGTTTACCAGGGATATGTTCATAAATGATGGAATATTCACTCATTTCGAGTAACCATCTAGTAACAATATCAGTAGGAGAAGAAGTATGCTTATAGTTGATGAGAGGTTTGCTATCAGTTAACACTGTAAAGTTCTGTTGTATAAGTAATACTTAAATGCAATGATGGACATATAAAGTGCAAATAATTCTTTCTTGAGAGTGGAATAATTTTTCTGACCTTTTGTAAGAGATTTACTAAAATATGAAATAGGTAATAACTTATCATCAAACTTCTGCATCAAAATACCAGAAATTGCCAAATTTGATGCATCAGTGTTCAAATAAAAATTCTGATCCCACATGGGTAGTTTGACAAAGGGTTTGGAAAAGAAAATGGACTGAAGGTTATTGAAACATTCTTGCAGATAAGGAGACCAAATGAATTTAACCTTAGGTGAAGTGATGTCAATTAACGTTGAGTAAGTGCAGCAAAATTTGGAATAAGTGAACGATAGAAAACCACAAACTCCTAAAAAGCGTTTTACTTGTCGTTTAGACGTAGGCACAGGAAAAGCAGTTATTTTAGTGATGTTATTATCAATAGGAAATATAGCATTATCTTTAATATGGAAACCAAGAAAATCAATCGTTGTCTTATGAAATGAGCACTTGTGCGGAGATAAAGTCAGATTAAATTTTGAAATTACTTCAAGCAATTTAGCAATTTTGGACAGAGATTCCTCAAATGAATTAGCACCAATAACTAAATCGTCTTGATATGCAAAGAGACCTGGCAGGTTTACTTGTTCTAAACATTATCTATTAAATTTTGAAAGGTACTTGCCGCTGTTTTAAGACCAAAAGGAATACGTTTAGAAAATATGACGCAAACGGAGTAGTGAATGCTACAATTTTTTGGAGATCTTAGGAAGATCTATTTGCCAATAGGCGTTTCCGAAATCAAGGGTGGAGAAGTATTTAAATTTTGACAAATTAGAGATTATGGTTGAAATTTTTAGGGAGGGGATAGGAGGAAGATTTAATGACTGAATTTAACAAACGAAGATCTAATGCAAGCCTAAGGTGGGTGGGGCAGAAGAATCAAGAGATTTTTTCTTAACCATGAGCATTGGACATGCCCATTCACAATTACCTCGTTCAATAATACCTGCACTCTGCATTTCGTTTAGTTGGTCCAAGCAGTTTGCTGTAAGGTTTGAGGAATAGGGAAAGGAAGAGTCCTAATAGGAAAATTTTGAGTTAAGGAAATGTGAGGTTTAACTCTATCAGTGTGCCCTAAGGTTGACAAATCCTTAGAAAAGGCAGCATAATTAGTTAACAAAATATTTAATAACTGTTGTTTGTGGTCACACGACAAATGGTCTAATTTGAAGTCAGATGAAGAAAGCATTTCTTTTCGCTTACTCAGAATCTCAGGAGTAGTAGAAATAAAGTTGACAACATGTTCCAAAGAATTACAAGAAAAATCAAAGTCAGAAGGAGTATTATTCTCAACATTAGAATTTATAGGAGGTTTGTCAATTAGGTCAAAATCACACATATTTCCTATAATGGAATTTTTACTCAAATGAAGTTGTTTAGCATCCCTATTTTCAATAAATATATAAAGTGATTTAAAATAGGTTCCTGACAAGTATTTCAAATTTATGTAATGAAGGATGACAAATAAATTGTTTAGAATTTGGTAGAAAAAGAGCTTCATTGAAATTAGTAAGGGTTTTCACCTTAACATATTGACTATCGTCACATTCTAATATAACTTTTTCACATACCATAACTACATTAGATGCAACTTCATTACCTTTATCATTTTTCACACATAAATTATCATTCACAAGTACATTATCAGCATATAAATTAAAACATTGTGCAGTAGAAGAGATATCAACATTATCAGCAAAATCATTATGCATACTTATTTTGTCATTGAAGTTGGAAGAACAGTTCTCTGGTGCAGTATCACAAAAATTAGAAGAATTATCTCTCAGATTATTATTATTAGGTTCAATATTATGATTACTCTTAGTATTAAGATTAGGTGAGTCAGTGATGTTGAATTGGAAATGAACAGAATTATCAAAGGAATTTTGAATAAAAGGTATGGTTCAGAGTTAATTTTTAATTGCATTTAGTTTATGATCTAGTATTACATTGTATTTGTTGAGAAAGTCATACCCAATTAAGATATTGAATTTAGATGTTGACAGATCTGTTAAGAAAAAGGTGTGTTTAAATGACTTCCTGGAGAATTTGATAGGCAATTCAACACAAGCAGAATATTGTAGAGTAGAGTTAAGGGTTTAATGGTTACAGCTCTAGAGATTATTCTGTATTTAAGTTGTGATTTCATTGAATTAAATGTATTTAAATCAAACAATGACAAACTCGAGCCAGAATCTAACAGTGAAATTAGGACATTATCTTTTAAATATACATACACCAGAGGTAAGGAATAAACAGAAATATCATCATTCGGGCAGTTAATATTAGTAACATGTCATTACAGTACTGAGAATACTCATTAGCAGAATTTTTATAGGAGTTCATAATCCCAGTGTTATGACACTCCATCTCTAGTTTAAATTATTACTAGGATTATTTGATGGCACAAAAACATTTGCTCTAGGGTTCATATTATTATTCCCATGGCTATTATTACGAGAATTAGGTCTAACCTGACCTCTACCACGATTATATTGGTTATGGTTTGTTCTATTAGCTAATACTCTCTTAAACTGATAACAATTCTTCATTAAGTGGTTCAAGCGGCCACAGTAATTACATTTGATTTGCACTCTATTAACTGGACTTGGCCTAAAACTTTTGGAGTATGGCCTGAAATTTTGTCTGTGTGCTCTAAAATTCTGATTTCTAGCATTTTCATTTTTGGCAGGAGAAGTATTATTGGTAGGATTTTTAATTTCAACTATCTGAGTTTTTAAATAATTAACTTCAGCTAATAATTGATCATATGAAGGCTGAGAAGAGGTAGATGGAACCAAAATCTCAGATTGAATATGGATATCCTGCAAAAGTTGAGCTTTAGCAACCGCCTCATCAAAATTATCCAAACCAGACTCCAAAATTTTTAATTTATGGCTGGCAGGCAAAGCATTTAGCAAATGTGAAAATTTTATAGAGTCTAACTGAGTTTTCTCAGTGATAGATGGGTGCACTTTCCTTACAAGATTATCAAGCCTGTGTGCTAAATTTCTGATTGTTTCATCAGGCAACAATTTAATATTATCTACTGCTACACGCAAAGAATGTGTGGTTGCAGGTTTAAAAAAAATCAACGAAAATCTGTTTCAGTTGTAAAATAGATGTACAACCTTTAGCATCAGCCGAACTGACAAAAAATTTAAGAGCATTGCCTGTAAGTTTGGATTTTAAAAAAGTCAAAGCTTGTTGCTCAGACCACTTATTAAATTCCTTTATGTCGATTACTTGTTCGAAAAAGAACTCCAATAACTCTACATCACCCTCAAATGGTGTCAGGCTGCATGGAAATGAATTTTTTGTAGCCATGCTTTTAAGTATTTCTCATATAAAGAGAAAAAAAATTTATAATCACAAAATGTGAAAAGAGTTAAAAGTGCACTTTAAAGTATTACACAAAATGAGAAAAAAAATATAAATCACAATTTTATAAATACTACCATTCAAGTAAAAGTAAATTTGCAAAAACTAGATTATTATGAAAAATATACTGAATATACACTAAAAATTCATATTTACTGTAACAGTTGGATTGTACTTATAATACCAATATTGTAAGTATAAAATTTCAATTAAACATTTCAAAAAAATTGTGAAGAATATTTAACAAATGATAAATAATGAATTAAAATGAAGCATACCAATTGATGAAGTTGAGAGCAGCACTGGTCATTGCGCACCATTTCTGTACAGTGAGATATGGATGTTGAAGTTCTGTACAATTGTACTTTTTGGGTACACTCACTAATTGTATACGGTCACTATTTTGGTAGAGTCAAATGTTTTTAGCTGGATGGACGAATGATCTTAGTGAAGTACACCAGAAATGTTCACAGCACGAAAGTTCTATAAAAAAAAAATGAAGATTTGTCTATCGTTTAAGATGTAGAAATGACAGTTCGTCAAGGCAGGCCGGAGCATTTAAGACGCAAGTCCGTCTTCTTACGGAGAAAAATCTTCATTCAGCTGTAGCCGTAAATGGTTCTTCAAGAAAATATTAGCGATGGTACCTTACAAGTAGAGAACCGGAAGATTTTGCATAGTGGAAGTACAAGATTTGCTGAGGAAACAAACGTTGAAGATCATTGTGCCGCAGGATTGAATTATCACAGGTTTGGAAGCTGCTCACAACTACTCTTTATAAAAATAAATACTGAGGAAGAAAACTTCTTCAAAAACGACTTGTTGGTAGAAAAAATAAGTTTTTATTCTTCTTGATAAAAATACGAATTATTTCTTGACTACTGAATTATAACAGGAACAAATAAACGTAATACTACATACTAGAAAAGAGCTACAGGTCTACACGACCACTTATTAGAAGATCATCAAAAATAAAATAATAGTATTGAAGGAATTTCCTTTTTAAAGTATATATACACAAATATCAGATCAATAGAATACACTCGTACTCACTATTCGACAATAAAAAATACATCCCCCTCACCAAGCCACGGCCAAACCAAAAAGGACCGAAAGCCCGGCTCAGGGTCTCTTAGAGCAAGTTTTTATCTACCAAGCAATTCTGAATCTCTGCATCGCATCTCTTTTTTTCAGCCCTGGACAACGCAAGGAGAGAAGGGTTGCCGTACAACCAATCTCGCCAAGGCGTGCAGAAGGGAGAGGAGAAAGACAACCTTAACAGCGCCTCAACACATTGCCAACACCTTGTGTCCATAAAATAAAATACGCGAAGCATCGCCAAAAACTGGATACCTTAAGTACCACATTCCTCTTGCCAGAAGAAAATGCCAGAAGAACCCTTTTAAGGAGTTTCATTGGCCGAGACTGGCTGAGCTTAACCAATCAGAGGAGCTGGTCAAGCAGCGCGAAGCCCAAACGCCTGTTCAGAGAAAAACTGTTTCCCATGCAAGATACTCGTAATAAATTATGTTCGCCGCAGGCGCGGAAAAGGGAAACTGGAGCCTTTAGCATTAAAAAGACCCATCAATGCTGTTAACAAAAACACGGAAACAGGGAAGAAAAGACATCTTATTTCGTGGACACGAGGGTAGCAATTAGGGGATCTAGCTGACAAAGACTTAAAGAATATAAGACGGCAAATTGCACTGCCAGATGTTAGAAGATAGGCTATTCTCAATTACCGACCGAACGGACTTAAAGGTTACAGAGACCTCCCATGACTAAGAGCCTGGGAAAAAAAATAAATTACTATCAGATAAGGAAAGGAAACATAACTAGCAGATTTAAGATTAAAATTAAGGTTATAATTTAAAGTTTAAGAGAACTACACAAATTAAATTAAATTAATCAAAATAAAGGAACCTGTAACGAATTCCTCGTTACAGAGACAAACAGTGGGGAGAACCCATCGAACAGTTCAGCTAATACCGGATCCTTTCTACTCGCATGTTCCTAAGCTGTTATTTCCCGAGCTGTGGGTCACTAGTTTCTCTGTGTAGGTTTTCTGTACCGTTTCACATGTATTTGTACCTAACAGCCATCACTTTCAAAGTATTTTCTCCTTTATTCAAGTCAATGATATTCACTATTGTTCCTTAAGATTTCATTCCTGTTTCTGCTGTTTCACTAACCACAGCATCTTCTAGACTCATTCCAATAAACTTGCCTTTCTGAAAGACCTACAATTTCCAAATTTCAATGCTCGAAATAACAGTGGCTACATTCCTGAAGCCACTAATCCTTGTTTAACTTCTCGCTATGTTACTACTTCTCGATTGGCACTACTTCTTGATTGGGATCCTACGGACGCGCCAAGATTATATAATGAAAAGGGGAATTTCCCTTTCCCAATTCGCGTCTTCAAATACGAACAATTAGAGGCGAATTACGCCACGAATATAATTTAATTCCCAAGCCTCCTTTAAATTTAAGGTAATCATTCTTTTCCCACTTAAATTCTGACATATATATATATATATATATATATATATATATATATATATATATATATATATATATAATCTTATGGCTTCGGACAAGATGTGTCTATGTCAGTTTTTTACAAGATGACTTTGTTTGCTTATGTCTCTTTAAAAAAATATTATTTTCAATGTAAGAAGCACCCAAGTCTGTACAATGGTTTAGAAAATACGTTTAAAGTATCGGACAGACTTGGATACTTTTTACATTGAGAGTAATATTTTTAAAAAAAGATATAAGCAAACGAAGTCATCTTGGAAAAAACTGACTTGGGCACCACTTTTCGTACCAAACCATAGGTAAGTATATATATATATATATATATATATATATATATATATATATATATATATATATATATATATATATTAAGCATTAATTAGATAAAGGGGAATAAGTGAGATAATTTACAGGGGGGCTTCAGAATAATCTAATTTCTAACATTAAATACCACTATTTGTTGTATTTCGGGACGCTGTGAGTGAAACCGGGAATCCCCGTTTTTAGAATTTAACTTAATTCACGAGGTTGGAAGAAGAACCATAGTGAGAATCTAAATATAGTATCAAATTTTGTCCCGCCCCAGCCTTATCTTCGCCGCAGACTTAATGAGGGCATGCGCAGTTATATAGGGAGCTTTTGAGACAATAGGCCAGCAGCAGACTGAGGGGATTAATTTGATGATAGCAGACGTGTGCTAGCCGGGTCCGCGGGTTTTGTAAAATGGCGAGCGCTAAGATATGCGCTACTTTGGATCAGTGTTTGCTAATAGATGAAGAAATAAACATGATTAAATTGGACTAATGTGTACTTTCTGAGTTCAGACTGCCTTCCACTATGCCACCGGACCACCATTGACTGCGACATCATTTAATATAACCGGCATGAAACGAAGCCCGTCATATATATATCGCAACCCGGAAAGAAAAGTGACACATCTAAAAAAATGCAGCATTTTAATTAAGAAAAATCAACTTAAAGAATAATATACAGCTTGAACTAGCATTACAATAGCTGATACAACTGCCCTCAGGTGGACAAATTGCGAGATAGAGATGTGTTGCTTTTTGTGCACTATGGGGTTCTTTAGACATATTTTTCAATGACATAACCTCAAAATTGCTATTTTTTTACTTGTGTCACTTTTCTTGCCCAGGTGCGATATATATATACAGTTGAGCCCCGATTATCCGCGAGCGGATTATCCGCGAAAGCGAGTGCCGCGAAAAAAAAATTTTAATTACGAACCTCAAAAAAGCCAATTTTAATTTTTAATCCAAGCCAACTTACAAGGGAAATACAATAGACCCTGTACGGAGGTCTGCGATGTTTAAGAAAATAAGCACAGTGGACTGTAAATAATATAACATAAATTTAATAGCAAGACATTGTTTGCCATAGTAAACTCCGCTTGTTGCCGGAGCTCCGTGCTAGACAGATACAAAGTTCGTTCTGATGCATTCTTGCCACTAGAGGGCGTACATAGACAAATGGGTGGAGACGTTACGGCATACATTACGTAAAATAGAAAATGGCGCTTCAAGGAAGCAGATGTGTTTGGATTACGGGATTGGGGAAACAACCGTGCGAGACGTTTTAAAACAAAAAGACAAACTGTTGACTTTTGCATCAGTGTCTGAAAGTGCTTCTGGGATGATAAAACGAAAAACAATGAATAAATCCACCTATAATGAACTTGACTCGGCATTAACGAAGTGGTTAGCTCAGGTGTGAAGGGAGGGCACCCCCGTGTCTGGTCCTACAATTGCCGCTAAAGCGAAAATCTTTTTTGATTTGTTAGGCCATGAATCAAATTTTGATGCTTCGTTCGGTTGGTTACATCGTTTTAAGAAACGTCATGGAATTAGAGAGATTGGTTTACACGGAGAGAAGCTGAGTGGTGATCAACAAGCAGCTGAGGATTTTCAACGTGAATTTGAAGATTTTGTGTTATCTGAGGATTTTTCATATGAACAAATTTATAACGCTAATGAATCAGGGCTTTTTTGGAAGTGTCTTCCCACTCGCACTTTAGCATTTGAAAGTGAACATCAGCAGCAGGTCACAAAAGTAGCAAGGAAAGAATTACAATCTTGCTATGCAGCAACGCTGCGGATAGACACAAACTTAGGCTTCTTGTAATCGGTAAATCTAAGCAACCGAGGTCTTTTAAGGGGCCAAAAGTAGAAAATTTACCAGTTGATTATTTCAACCAAAAAAAAAAATGGTTGGATGAACCAGCAGATATTTCAAGAATGGTTTGAAAAGAATTTTGTACCTCAAGTACGTAAACATCTTGACTCAAAAAATTTGCCAAAGAAGGCTGTTTTGTTATTTGACAACGCGCCTTCACATCCAGCTGCAAGTGTGCTTAAATCTTCTGATGGACAAATATTCGCAAAGTTTTTGCCCCCAAATATTACTGCGCTGATACAACCTATGGACAAGGGAGTCATTGCAACCATGAATAGAACATACAGGACAAAGTTGTTGCTGTCAAAAATAAGGCTGCGATCTCAAAGAAGTTTGGCGGAATTATACAATTTTGGATAGCATTTACGTTATTGCGTCTGCATGGGATTACATCAAACCCTCAACACTTGTTAAATCATGCAGAAAACGCTTTCAGAGTATAGAAACAAATGTCAACCAAAACATTTGTGAAGAAGAGAATGAAGTCATGCCTACCGCTACACTTGTTGACCTAGTGACATCCGTTCCGGGAGGTGAGAATGTCGCGAAGAGAACATTGAAGAGTGGCTGGAATGCGACGCAAGTGAGTCGGGGTTTGAACGACTGACTGACATAGAGATAACGAACAAAGCAATGGGAGTGAACGAGAATGAAGACCAAAATGAAAGTGAAGACGAGGCGCCTACGCGGATGACACACGAAACTGCTTTGCAGCACGTAGACGGATTGCTTCAATATTTAGAGCAACAAGACGACAATGCACATCTGGCAGAAAAAATCATGTTACGGAAAATACAATTTACAATAAAAAAAAGGTGTTTTCAAAGCAAGAAGCAAAAACGAGTGACTGATTTTTTTAAAAAGGTGTAACTGAACACTTTTTGTACATACAGTATGTATGTATTGTTTTTTGTTTACCGTTATATATATTAGTGATTTAAACATAGAGCAAATGTGTCTGCTGTACTGTACATATGCAAGTATTTTAAAAGTTTTATTATGTTTTTGTACAATAACTCATAGTTTTTATGTTGAAATATTTTCTTTTCGTGTTTGCACCTCATTTTTAGACATTTTCGGGTTATCCGCGATTTTTGTTATTCGCGGTGCCCTTGACACCCAATTCAGCGGATAATCGGGGCTCTACTGTATATATATATATATATATATATATATATATATATATATATATATATATATATATATATATATACACAGTGATACCTGCGAAAAGCGGACAGTCACGGGACCAAAAGTTTTGTCCGTTATTAGGAGGTGTCCGCTATTGGGGAGGACAACATTTTTATAAAAAATTTTTTGCACTTCTTTCTGACATTTGATTGAAAATTACGGCTGCAATTTTAATTAAAATGGAAAAATTAATTAGGTAAGAAAAGAATAACTATTTACTACTTTACCTTTTAATTGTGGCTAATCCTTTTATCTTGCATTAAAAAATCCCAAAATACATTGTATTGGAGGTAAACTATTTTAAATACTACTGAAAAAATCTGTTAGTAAAGTTTGATTTCTCTTTTTTACACAGCAAACCTGTTTTTCAAGGTGAATCTTCATAAGATTTAGCTTTGCTTGTCCCTCCGAATCTTCATTGTTCAGAAAGAACTGTTTTGATTGTTCGCTGTATTTCTGTGCTTCCGAATAATCTTTGATTTTGCAATCTTGCATTGGCGATTCCTCATCATCATCCTCAGAAAGGGCCAGTGATTCAGTGGTGTTCTGATGAATGAAATTTTAAACATGCAGGTTTTCTTCTTCTATGGATAAATCGTCGTCGATCTTGACAAACTCTTCAACGCTGACATTTGAATCCAAATTGACTACTAGATCCGCAAGTTTTTTTCGCTTTCTTCAGTTGTACTGTCAGTTGCCACTTCGGTTGCATTCAAAACTCTCGCCTTCTTAAAACATTTTAGAACGCACCCACGTTCCACCTTTTTAAGGAATGGCGTAGTCCAGGAAATTGCAAATCAGATACCGATTTTGCCAAATCTTCGCTGGATTTGAAGGAGATAATCCGTGAAAGCACATGTGTGAGAAACAGCTTTCTGTATCATACTTTAAAGCTGCGGATAATTCCCTGATCAAGTGGCTGTAGCATCGAAAGGGTGTTAGGAGGCAAGAAAATTAAATGAACACTTTTAACTTTTAAATGATCAGGATGGGAAGTTGCATAGTCCATGAACAGAATGACTTTTTTGTTCTTTCATTTTGTTGTCTTAACTCCACCAGCGAATCGCTCATTATCTCAGCGGTCATACACGGTTTCTTATTTGACTTCCACGAAACCCTAAGTTTTCTTACATCAATGTTCTTGAAACATCCAGGCTTCTAAGGAAACATCTAGGCTTTGTAAAGACGCATAAGCATATATTTTTAGCCTCTTGTTAGAATAAATTTGAAATGTTTGCCAAAATAATTGAAAGTTTTTCAAAAATATCTATCTGCTATTCGGAGTGTCCGATATCCAGAGGGAATAACATCGATTGCCCTATATAAAAGGACTGGGACTCGTAAAAAAGTCCGTTAAATAGAGGTGTCCGCTATTCGGGAGTGTCGGTTAAGGGAGGTACCACTCTCTCTCTCTCTCTCTCTCTCTCTCTCTATATATATATATATATATATATATATATATATATATATGTTTACAAAAGTATAACTCGAAATCAAACTAATGAACAATGGCAATCTTACTATGGCGCTACGCTGCTCAACCGTAAGCTGCTATATATTAAATAAAAACATTATTAAACCTGACAACACCAGCACAATTCATCAACCTGAAAGATGAAGAATATAAATGACCGCGGGGAGTTGTGACCCTCAACACTCCGGTTAAACATGTTTGTACCTAGGTAACACTCCCGGAAGTCATTCTTCATCTGCAACCTGACGTAAAGTCAAAACAAAGCAAGGAGCGATGAAATAAAAAAATAAAGGAACTAGAACAACGTACATTAAAAACCTGGGTTAAATTATTTCAAAATTATTTGTCAATTCACTAAAACATTGCAGCCACCCCATATATTCACTACACCTATAAACAATGCTTCATATAATAATTTTTTAAAAAATTTAGACTTATGACTAAATTATAACTGTATCCACATAAAACCACTTCAAATAAGCACCTCCTAAGTATCGAAATATCCACACACAATACTCTAAACATTATCAAATATATACATTTAGAACTATAATTATAACTAAAATAGCAAGGACACATACCTAGTGCAACTCTACATTATAGAGAGTAAAAGACTAACAGGTGCGAAACGTAAATTGCCAACTAATCATTTTATTACTTCAATTACTGAAATATCGATTAAGACATTCTTTCCTATCGATCGAATGGAATTCACACATGGTTTTTAATAAAAATCCCAAAGGAAAACCCATTTCTAAAGCAAAGTTTGCAAATGATTTTATACCTGATTGTATTTCCAATTTGTTACAGTTTAGACGTTTAATACGTAGCATGTAGTTAATGATTAGGTTGCGCTTTACATTTCTATGTAAACAAGTATTCCAAGGCATTACGCGTTGTGTAGTAAATGAATAATAGTCCCTTTTATCATGCATTTTGTTTTTCACTAGACTACTCTCTTCATCAACACATAAGCTTAAATCCAGAAATACAACTCGATCATCCGGTGTTTTATCAGATTCTAACAGGCTAAGATTTTTTGGATAAAACCCCAGATCTATGACCTGCTCTTTGTACTTAGTGCAAATTAAAACATCATCCACATATCTGAAATATATTAGCTCACTCAATAAGGCGGTCCCCATTTCATAATGGTGGAGGTAAATGTCTGCCAGTATTGAGGAACAACCTCCCCCCATTGGGATACCATGTATTTGGCGGAAGAAATGTGTGCCGTCATATAAATATGTCTCTTTAAGTACCAACTGCACTAGAGTCTCATAACGATGATATGTTATGTACGTTTTTAGGTCATATTTTTCATATAGATTTTTAGTAATTTCAAATAAATCGTTTATATTAATAGTGTTGAATAAATCTGCGAAGTCAAAACTCTTTATATATTTAATACCACTTTCATTATTTAACTTGTCAATTACCTCAAAACTATTCCCGATCATATAACCTCCCTCCTTAATTAGTTCCTTATATACGACTTTAAGAATAGCCAATAAGCGATCATTTGCATATGTTAAATACGATTTATAGCCCACAGTTATTGGTCTAAACTTTATCGGATATTTCCTTTATTTTTTTATTTCATCGCTCCTTGCTTTGTTTTGACTTTACGTCAGGTTGCAGATGAAGAATGACTTCCGGGAGTGTTACCTAGGTACAAACATGTTTAACCGGAGTGTTGGGGGTCACAACTCCCCCCGGTCATCTATATTCTTCATCTTTCAGGTTGATGAATTGTGCTGGTGTTGTCAGGTTTAATAATGTTTTTATTTAATATATATATATATATATATATATATATATATATATATATAATAAATTAACATAGTTGTGCCTGCCACCATACAATATAAATAAGCTAAAAAGCCAAAACATATACATATATTAACAATGAACATTAACAATTCTACGGACAATAGGCATAAGCATATAAAATAATTGTTAGTAGTGATAAAACGTAATTATTACCCTGATAGTCTTTCCAAGCACATAATTGGTTGTTTTAGATTTAATGAATAGCATGTTCTGTTGCTAATAATTAGTAATACAAAACTAAATGATTAAAGTTAGAAAATAACTACTAAAAAAGTAACTTAGGTTATTATGTCCTGTAAAGCAGTATCCTGTGTAAGTCTGCTTTAGTGAATCCAATTGCCCCATGGTTGCAATAATTGCGACGTCAGTATTCTTGTGGTCTCCTTAACGTAACTTTCACTTTGTATGGCGCCGAGTTTGGTAGTCTATGATAAAGCTACTGATTATTCACTTCTTCTGTTTCTTATGGATTGTACGGTGTCTAAGTATGTTTATTGCTCAGATCATACTTATTAGAAACAATCCATTGGTTTTTAGACAGTATCGGCACCGCTGATGAAAAGATGCTGTGAAAAACCTATTTTTCACTTATCTTTTCATGTTTTTGGTACCTGGCTGTAGTGGTTTATGGCTTATACTGGTTTTTCACTTACAACTTTATCTAATATATATATATATATTTATATATATATATATATATATATATATATATATATATATATATATATATATATATATATATATATATATACACTGCTAAAAACAATTAGGGGAGCACATGGTTTTAACGAAATTACGCAAATACTTACACCGATAAGTAACAAAATAAATAATCCATAATTTAAAGCCTAGCAGGAAACAGAAGAAGAAAACTTCAGATGTAAATCAAAGTTCATGACATCCAAAACCAGAAAAAGAACATAAGGGCGGAAATCGGGATGTTGCAGAAACGTCTGTTTCACTGCCTTAACTGTGAAATACGATTGCTCAGTTATTCTTTTTGAGAAAAGGTGACTTGAAAACGTCTCAACAACGTGATTTACCGGAATCCATGGCATGGCGTTTTATAGGCAGATTTGAATCCGGGCAAACACAACGTAGCGTCAAGGACGCTGTTGGAGTCGCCAGAAGTGTCGTTGCAAGGCTGTGGAATCGATTCCAAGAAACAGGGAATGTTAGACGTCGACAGGGCAAGGTCAGCCACGCGCCACTACAGCAACTGGTGACCGGTATATACTGTTAACAGCTCATCGAAACAGAATAGACAATGCTACTCAGCTGCAAAGACAGTTGCTCTTGGCAACAGGACGAAGGGTGTCCAGCCAAACAGTACGTAATAGGCTTCATCAGGGAGGTCTCTATGCACGTAGGCCAATGGTCTGCATTCCGTTGACCTCACGGCACGGTGCGGCCCGAAGAAGATGGGATGCTGCACATCGAGATTGGGAGCAACATGATTGGAGCCAAGTGCTGTTTGCAGACGAGTCCCGATTCATTCTGGAGTGTGACACCCGACCTGTTTTAGTATGGAGGGAAAGGGACACTCGAAATAACCCCACATTCGTTCGTGAAAGGTCACAATACAGACGAGCTGTTTTTATGGTATGATGTGGAATCAGCATAGGTGGACGTACGGACCTACATATCATTCGGAATGGTACTTTGACGGCCCGAAGGTATGCAGACGAGATACTGAGACCTCATGTCATACCTTACGCTGCAAACATTGGAGATTCCTTTGTTTTCCAGCATGATAATGACAGACCGCATACAGCTCGTCTTGTGGAGAACATGTTTGAAGCTGAAACAATACTGCGTATGGAATGGCCAGAGTGCTCTACTGACATGAATCCAATCGAGCATGTTTGGCACATGCTCGGACGACGCATTGCTGCGAGACCAAGGCCTCCTTTTACTCTCCGAGACTTGGAGATTGCACTTCTTGAGGAGTGGAACATTATTCCCCAAAGTCCTATCGATAACATCATCACATCCATGGAAAACAGGTGTGCAGAAGTCTTAGCTGTTCGAGGAGACCACACGCCATATTAAAAATCTTGCATCATTTCTAAGCAAAACTTTTTTTTATCCTTTACATGTAACCCAATTGTTGCCCTAAATCATCTTTTCATGTTTTTTCCATATTTTCAAAGAATTAAAGTTTAATTATAAATTTTTTTAGGTCATTTTTTCTGTATTGTACATTGATACGCGTGTACTGTCCATTTTATGCGAATACGTAGCTGTCTCGCACGGTTTTCTTAACTTCTTTGCTTGCTCCCCTAATTTTTTTGAGCAGTGTATATATATATATATATATATATATATATATATACACACACACACACACACACACACACATATATATATATATATATATATATATATATTGGTTCTAAGTCAAGGAAAGACACATCATACTGAAATTTTTTCAATAAAAACTTCTTTGAGAAAATATCACGGCAAGGCCCACATGGTACAGTAAGATTTTTCCCACAGGCAAAGAACGTTGCATCTCGATACTGGTTTGCTGTTGATGTATATTCCCCCCACCCCCCCCCCCCCCCCCCTTAAGGCGGTACTAAAGATGTGAATCGTGTGGATATAAGTACAAAAAGACATATCATCAGTTTATGTCTCTCACTAACCTTGTTTATGATTCTATGTGTGACTTTACGACCCACTGCTCTCTGTTGTATAAAAATTCGCTTTGTTTTCTGATACTTAAGTGTTTTGTTTATCTTTGGCATGTTTAGGATTATGAGAGAGCTTTATTTGCCCTTTAGTTGATATGTCAGCTTTCGATTTGAGCTTGACTTAGAGAGAGATTACGATGGATTTGCAAAGAAATAAATACATATTAATCCATTTCACTGTCGTGCATGCCTATTTCTGTTCTACTATAGCAACCAGAACAATAGAAAGGTGTATATGCAAAATTTTGTCTTAAAGAAATGTCTTGAGGCATCTAAGGTCAGGGAAATTAAAAGAGATCTAAAGTTAGTGGATATGTAATGGACTTTTATTCGCTCTGTGTAGTATATAGGCAGACAGTAAATATGAAATCCCCTAAACACAAATTTTAGCACAAAAATATGTATGTAATTACAGATTTGTTTAATTACATTTTCCTTTGCAAGCTTTTTAAATGGAGAGAGATAGGTTCTTTAATATTTCTCTGTTTTTACATATTGTATAAAGGAGTAGAGGGACACATATTAATACCAACGTACCATTCCTGTTTTGCTCCTAATATACGAATCGAGGCTCAGGAATATAGCAGGCAGAATGGGAGAGACACTTGCCTCTATTAAAGGCGAGCTTATACCATTCTGCACTGTCGTGCCATGATTGATGATCCTAAAGATAAAACCTACATTCAGAGTCATAGCTAGAGTAACTAGAGTCCAGGAGCTATCTCTACGTTGAAATCTCCCCCCTCTAGTTCATTATAAAGATTATTAGATTCTGAAACCCTTTACCAATGTTTTATTATAATATACATGCGATGTGCCACAACTAAGACTTGCACCTGGGGGCAAGTGCCCACCTATCTCTGGCCACCATACCCCTAAACCTCAATCCAAATACTAAAACTGCAGTAATACATTAGTATTAATATATATCCCTTTTATCTGTCTCTGTTATCTATATACAGATTACTTTTGTTATAGATTTAACTAAGCTTTATGTTTGCATATTTAATCTTTTGGTAAAGTATTTAGTTGCATGATGTATAGTTACAAAGCCATGCGTAATCAGGCATTATTTGTTGCTATCACGATATCTGTCTCATATACACAGTTCTCAGTTTAATTTATGTGCTTCTAATCGTCATAGTTGAGAAAATGTTTAGATTGCTATTATAAATATTAAGCTAATTTACAGTATGTTTATGCTGTTTATTTAATGATAAGGTTTTCTAATCCACACCATTTATATTCGTAACTGTAATGTGAAAATTTTTAAACGTTAAAAAAATACTCTACCTCACACACACACACTCCCTCAGATTAAATTTCAAAGGTATTGATTTCTATTTTACAGAGGTATTAATACGTTACCGGAAAAGTGCACTTTATACGGAAATAAAAATTTTATCGACAAGCCTTTTTGGACTTTTTTTCTAAATAAAACGACTTGGGGAATAAAATAAGGAACAATTTTGAGTGGAAATAGGTTTTTTTTTCACAGAGTGGCTCAGCATAAAAAATGCACTCGTAAATGTTTTTCAAATGGTTATCGTTGAACTACATGGCAAATTCAGGTAAGGCCATGTTCATTTAGACATTTTTCTAATCTGACTTTCAACCTTTAAGTTTGTACTTTCTTCCCATTGTAAATAAGAGAACATAGTGGAGTTCCACACATTTTGCTGTATATAAAACATTGTTTTTATTCTACTTACATATTTTTTTTAACCTCAAGTTTGTAGTACTTGAATTGGAATCTATTTTTAGCTTCTTTCAAAAAAAAAAAAAAAAATTAAAGTAGCATTTATCTTTTTATTCTGAAAATTTCGAGTATTCTTCCGTTTGTGATTTTATTCATTTTTTATGTGTAAATTTCTGTAGATTCTGTTCAACTTCAGATTACTTTTCTACAGCTTTTTTCCCCACTGTAAAAACTGCATTATTCTTTACAAATTAGAAAGTAGTTGTGAAATGGTAACTATTAACCCTCATTCTTTTTGCCACTTTTTATGTTCTCAACCCATGTTAGACAGTGTATTTTTCCTAAAGAAAAATATTTTTCTTCACCTCAAGAAGAATTCTCTTTTCAGTTAATAAATACATTTAACTGCGTATATTTTCTCCTCCAAAATTACATTTTGTCCTTTCTTTCATTTACAGATTTTTTATTTCTCCTATTTCTCTGTCTTTTTACTTTGTACAAACTGTATTTTGCAATAATATATTTGTTCTTAAATTTCTCTCGGCATATCTGTGTTCTTTGCGCATATTTTAGTTTTTGATTTATCTTTTCATACAAACGGTATTCTCTTTATGAAACATATATTTAATCTGAAACATCATGACCCAATTAAAATTTATATTCCAGTTTTAAACTGTAAGATAGGTAAACACTTTTTTCAATTATTTCAGGAATATTCAAGAGATAATGCAATTATGAGATATTTATTAGGATTTTAAAATAACAAGCAGGACTTTGCTGTTTGAAATTGGGAGCTCGTTTGCTGATCTTAAATTTTGCTGTTAGTTGATGAAAAGATTTATTAAGAAGTATAGTTTAATTAATTTAGAAAAGGAAGACTAAATGAAGTAACCAAACATATTTGTACAATTTTACCAGTAACAAGTACTTCAAACAGAAGAAAATCTAAGAATCGTTTTTTGGTAGATGGTAAACTTAGTAGTTGATATGCAGATTCTCCTCCATGATGCGCGGTGAAAATTAAAAAAATGGCACTCGTGAGCTTACGTTCTTATTCCTTATTCTTCTGTATACTTGCCATTGATAAAACATCAGGAATTAGGAAGGAAGACCAAAACTTCTTAAATACCATCTATTAAGACTCGGGTAAATTCTGTAATATAGATAACATCGAAAGCATAGATTAGCATTGGTAGTTTTTGAAAGTTTTAGTTTTAAATCTTACTTCTTGATTCTGAACTCCTTTTCTGGCTCATAAACTGAACCCAAAACCTACAGTTTTCTGGATAGTCGTGCTTTACTATTACATCAAAATGCTATACAACGATCTTAAATAACAAATTTTAAGACTAAAAACTGCAAATAGACCATAGTGTATAAAATATCAAATGTCACCTACGATTCATGGGGGCAAAATTTAGATAACTTCAAGGTATTAGAAAAACATGGAATTGCATGACGTTTGGGTATGATAGAGATGCCTATTTTTGCAGGAGGGATCCAACTTATTGAAGTGTGTTACAGTCAATTTTAACGTCTTCAAGTTGGTTAAAATTTGCTCTACAAATCATGGAAAATTCTTGGTTCTCCCTTATGTGGGCTGGATTGTCTGCAATTTGGGAAAACTAAAAGAAATTCTGCCATTGGTATTTTTTCCTCTCCAAAGAACTTACCAATTGTGGCATTCCTTGGAGCACAAAATTAGGGCGAAACTCACATCATTACCAGTGGCCCATCTTTGTGTAAGTGACCTACCTAAGTTACTCTGGTATGTTCCATATTAATTTAGTGTTGTAAAGGATATTTCGTAAAAACATACTTGACCATTATTATAATACTTTTTAAATGTTCCATACTTTCTAAAATGTTTTTATTAGCTTTGTTGAATCCGTCTGAAAATCAGATGCTCAAGTGGACTGAACTGAGGTTTTTTTTACAGAGATCTGACTTTTTGGATTGAAGGTGAAGAAGTAACTGAAATCCATTTAGAGAGGATTTGAAACTGCATTAGTTCCCTGGATATCTACGAGGGTTGTAAATAAAGTAATGGCAACATACCCAGAAAACTTTTTTTAATGTACGTACAAAAAAAAAATACATTACATTCCTTCGATATAATCACCAGCAAATTCATGTACCTTTTGCCAGATATCAGGAAGCCATAAGATACCACTGGCAAAGTGTTGTGTGTTTATGTCAGCGACAGAGCGCCCTAATGCTCGGATCACAGACGGCACGTCAGAAAAATCTGATGCCTCGACGGGGTTCTTTCAAATTAGGAAATATGTCGTGTCAGGGGAGTACGGAGGGTGTTCCAACAACTCCCGGTGCAGATGGTCTTGTAGCCACGGGCAACCTTGATTTTATCCCCGACCGCTGATCACTTTTTGCAAACATGATTTAGAGCGGTAGAGACGACACTGTCCACTTCAACGTCACACAGCGTCGCCCAGTGGCTAAGTGGATAAGGCATCAGCCTGCCACGCCGGGGGTGTGGGTTCGATTCCCGCATAAGACTTGGCTGTATTCTGGGGAACCGGTCAGTCTTCCGCCTGCAATTGGAACCCCGTCTAGAAAGGGGAGCTGCAACCCATCGTCCATCGCCGGTGTCATCGTCTGTCAATAAAATTCTTCTGTGATTGTGTCATTTGTCTGTTTCTATGTCTTATATTCATATGTACACCGGACTGGGGTGTAATGTTGTCATCCCCCAGGGACATTAGCCACACACAAGTCACACAGCAACTACTCCTTCTACTGGATCTACGGTTTTATGTACTCTACACATCGACTACAGCTCCACCTGACTCCTCCGATGTCCTGTTTGAGCATGCCCGGTGTTCTACGACTTTCTGGACGACGTTGCCACTACTTTATTTACAACCCTCGTATGTGCAACATTACCCCCAGAAGACGTACTGAGGGACTTGTAGCCCCCTGAAACAAATAAATAGACTTTAATTCTGGCACAGAATTATTTTGTTATTATTAATTTCTTATACGTATTTATTTCGTGGTGCCATGAAGGCAAACTGTTGTGTAGATCAAACTGTTCTTTCTTTATGTATAAAATAATAATTATCTATTCGTAATTGAAGATATCTGCTAGATGTTTGGATAACCATTCTTTGAATGCAGTGTGTATAATTATTGATAGCAGATAATTCATTAGTAAAATTTAAATGTTAAGAGAAAGACTATAAATTTTTCATTAATGCCAGTCACAAAGAGAAAAATACGAAACAGGAAGTTTTAAATTCGCTTAATGAAAAACAAGAAAAAAAAATCCATGACTGCTGAAAACCTACACATCTGCTAAAGGTTTCCTTAGTATGATAGAATGAAATAAACTCTAAAGCATTTTGTATGTATTCTTAATTTTATCAGGAAGTTGAACATAGACTATTTCCCTTTGAGAATTAAGACTACTCAATAAAATCAGGAAGCTGTACTTAAAAAACCATTTGTTTGATGTTATCATTACTTTTTAAAGAGCATTTGAAAGTCCTGTCTTTTACAGAAACGGATTCTAATACGTTAAATTAATCCAAAAGACGAGTAAAAATCTTCTTTCAGTAAAACAAATGTTTAATTCCTTAATTTTAAGAGAAAAGAAAAATTTGTATCCACTAATAGAACAGAAAATTGAAGTATAAAGGGAAAAAATACCTTATAGTTTTTAGTTTCACAAATATATTTGACGTCAATAAGTAAAGGAAAAAAAACAGTTTTAGATAATTACAGTTGTATGAATCATTTTAGGGCCACTCATATTCTTCTTATTATTTTAAACTTTAAATAAACCCTAAGAATTTGACGAGGTTTATTAAGTAGAAATAAATTATAGAACGTGTCCCATACTGAAACAGAACTGAAAAGACACGTACATAGCGTATTCAGTACACAGTCCTGGAGATTCAGTACTTATTCTAGTGGTAAAATAAATATATTAAATGAATGTATTACAATGGAAAATATTGCAATTAAGGAGACTCTGGTTTTACAAAAGCATATTTTAAGGTTTCAAAGAAATAAATTAAAACATTTTTTAAATGTAGTTACTTTGTATTTACTTTAAAAGTCGGACATAAATTAATTAGACTTTTCTTCTAACTTTCTAGAACATCCTAATGAGGCGTGTATTCAACGCTATATCAATGATTTTGCAAGTCATTTTTTCATTTTCCCATATGCAATTTTATTTACTTGTACTGCTGTACAGATATGATTTTAAGATAGGAATCCCACTGAGGTAAATTGTGTAAGGCATTTATTATAACAAAGTTTTTAAGTATAAAACCACGGCATTTTCTAGATAAAGATTAACATGAGGATTGCAATGCTAACACCTGGAGGTGTAAATGAATCCTTCATCGATATTCTACGAATGTACTAAAAGCCACTCAAGGAGATAATGAAAGAGTGTCCCTGCAGTACTCCTAGATTCAATGTTATTGACGTTGTGAATAGTTTAATTATGCTAATCGAAGGTAATTAATCTCTACCACAGAGTAACATCTCCAATCCGTCTATCTCATTAGAATAGTATGTCTTTGCTTAGTAAAATGTATACCTCGTGAAGTTTAATATAACCAGTATATGGATGCATTTATAATGCTCCGGATGAAATTCTGTACCAATTTGTTTAAGAAGTATAATATGATTTTATGGCAGTTAATCCCTATGCTACACATATCCGTGTCATGCCCTTACTTTCTCTATAAAAATCACTAGGCTTCTCGGTAATAGAACCTGGACTTCTAGCTTAGTGATTAGCTAACCTTTAAACTATGTAGCAATACCATGATCTGCCTTAAAATACTTCAGAGGATAGATTAAGAAAACAATGTAATTTGCGCAGTAAATAAAAAGAATGAAGAATTTTGACAGTTTTTGCATTTAAAAAATTATTTTATAATTTGGAATTTATTAATGATTTCTGATAAAGCTATGCGTAGATTGATAACAATTTTCCGTAATCAAAGTTCAAATATCAGACTTTTATTCAGAAAATTGTATTTTTTTTGCCTCTGCCAGACTATTCTTTTTATTTTAATGAAATGTGAGGTACTGAATCCAGATTAACCCCCCTCTGGTTTAAATAAATTGCCGTTTGAAGAAGAAACAAGTACGAATGCAAATTAGCGGCGCTTTTCTACTAGTTGGAAGATCCCGTGGAAAGCGTACACGCGCCACAGTCAGAAGTCAGAACGCCACGAGGCAAGGCTGGACGAAGGTGAGCATCGAACGAAAAAGACTGAAGAAGTGAAGATCAGTTTTACCGTGCAGTTCGAGTAAAACAATTGGGAATTGCCAAGCTCACTGAAAGTGTTTGGAATTAAATTCAAGACAGAAAGGTTAGTGGGGCGAATTGTACAAGTGGCATGGCTGAATTCTGGCAAGGTTTCCGTAATATAGCTACCGGAATTGACAACCGCGAAAAATTCTCCGTTGCCTGTTGACAATGAGTACGGTAATTATGTAGCCTAATTGTTGTCGTAATAAATAGAGCTTAATGTAGAAAACCCCGTCTCATATCGTTAATGGTGAGTTCATTGTTTTAGTATATACGTTACCATAAACTAAGGTAATGGAAACAGGGAACTTCACAGAAGTTTATTCAGATATTTTCTTAGACCTATATGTATATTTGTAAAACATATTAAGGGTCTTGATTTTTTAATACACAAGCAGATAGAGACACAGACTGCATACACAGACATTGGGCGGTCTTGGACATTGGAAACAAAGCTCGACTTCACTTCAAGTACACAAGATTCGAGCCACGAGTGCGAAAATTCAGCAAGCTAAATGGCATTTCCTGAGGTAGCGTGATAGGCAACTGATAACAATACCCTGGTCGAAGACGTTGACGATTGCTATAGTACTTACACTAAGCAAGTTAAGTATAATAAGAACTTGAATAATTGAAATAGAGTAGGCCTGCACAACATTCGGCCCACGGGATATATGCGGCCAGTCAGCACGGACTCTGTGGCTCTCGAAGCCTTTTGTGAAGACGCATAATATTAGAAATCTAAAAAATTAAGTTTATTTTTTTGGAATTATAATATTAAGAAAGGAATAGATAAGCAATGTATATTAATATTCATCTAGTTTTTAAAATAATCAGCAATTTTTCTTAAATAAAATGTCTTTCGCTTTGCCATGTATCCTATTTTGTTACGGCCGGCAGCCTTAGAGCCAAGTGTAGGAATTAGTTGGTGGAAGCCAGGGGAGATATTAGAAAAGTAACGACAGGTTAGGTGGTATGAATAAACTGATTGCTCCGTGATCAGGAAATTTTGAACGATCAACCTTAAAAATTAATTTTTTATTAGTACCTCAAATTACAAAATATATATGATATTAAGATTACTTAGTATATTGTATCACATGGTACTTTAAGTACACAATTGTTTTAATTGTTAATTTTGAAGCAATTCGGGACTCTCTGACTAAATAAACTGCTGCCACCATTGTAAAAATTAAATTAACAATGAGAAGAATGTTGCCAAATAAAAGGTCTTGGATATAATGATTTCAAGAGAAGCACACCCGGGAGGCTCCAAAAAATTGTCGCATGAAAAATGTTACAAACCTTTAGGCCAGTACAAGGGTACAACATTCTCAAAATTATCCATTGTAAATTACAGCTTTAAATTCTTTAGTATAGGATTTACTTTTATTCTGTGTTAATTCCATAGAAAATAGCAGAAATCTATTGTAGAAAAGTAACGTTTAAGAATTTGACTAATTACTGGTGATAAATTGAATGTTTGTTGAGAAATTGTTACATGCTTAAATGTACGAAATCATAAGTACATACACAGACTACATAAACGTTTTCAATAGCATCTCATGCCTTATTGTTTATAAAATAATACAGAAAAATAAAATGATTTTTATTTCGAAATATTAGTTTCTTTTTGAATCTGTTCAATTTTCTAAACACAGTTATATATTTCAAGTTCCTTTCCTTGTCTATTAATTGATTTCAAGAATTTTACAGTCATAATTTCAAAACAGTTTTTAAACTAATGGTTACACGTACTCAAATAAACTAGATACCTTTACTCAGCTGATATTGATTGATATTGACCTAATAACCAAGAAAACTTTAGTTACCTCGCCTTGAATTAACGTACAAACTTTGTTACTCCAAGTTTTTAAACCTATTTATTTTAGAAATTAATAAGTAAAGATGCAGCTACACTTATATAACAACCAAAAAAGGATATATCACATATTAATAAATAAATAAATATATATTGATTAATAAGTAAAAAAAAGTATGTGAAAGTAGAAGAACGTTACAAAGCATTATTTTTACTTTTCATCACTCGAAATATCGGGACACATTGCATTGCGGAAAGATTCTTTTGAGACTAGAGAACCTTTTACGAATTTTTTGGAAAAAGCCCACAGTCCTACAAAATTCTGTCGGTTGTTCACCTAAGTGGTAAGCTTCACATAGGAGCATATTTTGTAAGCCAGGTGCATTCGCAATATCTTGTTCTCCAATTTCAGTCTCAAGTCGAGTTGAAAACTCTAGTTTGTTATTTGATTTGTCGTCACTATACTTTCTTACCCCTGGATTTTGAAATTTATAATTCACTTAGAAGGGTTAAAATATATTAATCTTTACAAGTCAATCAAATTTCTTTCTGTTGCACTATATTCCGTTCGCATCGTTCCAAATATTCCCTTGAAGCAAAATGCCTATAATGCTAATTCCAAAGTATCGTCTACTCGGATCTAAGAGTATATAGGTTCAAACCATCTGACATATGCATGCACCCAAGAAAACATGATCTATTCAAATATATAAGCAGCAAAGAAGCATTACTAAAACTTTCTGCTTTAAAAATAATCTCAGTCAAGCAAAAATATTTACTAGCAATATCTCCCCAGTAATATGTTAGTAATTTCTATATAAGTATCCATAAATATGTTAGATTTAATGATATAGATTGGCAGTTAGCGGAGCATATCCAATTAAATATAATTTATTTCTTAAATTATAACCTAATATTTGATTTTGTCCTCGTTATCAGTATATTTGAATGGCAGTAGCCAAATGAGATTCTTTTCCAATAATGATAATTGTTAAATGGTTTAAAATAAGCAATGTACTAAACGTTGCGTTTCCTCTATTAAATGACAATGCATTTAGACTCTTATGCATCAGAATTCTACTCTACTATGGTCTTTCCCCATTGTGCCTGTTCTGTTACTCCTGCGAATCCTTTCCATATTGTGGACTATTTAGATATCCCCGTCAGCATGCTTAAGGAAGATCAGGATACTGCTGTCTCCCTTTTGCTCACACGGCAGCAATTCACCTCATGGACCTGGTCTATAATTTTCTAGTCCAGGGGGCTTAACAATCTTTTCATTACACTCCAATGTTGGGAAATGTACTGTGAATCAGCCATAAATACATTATTCCATTCGTAAGAAAAGAAAAGTTGAATAATTTATTTGAAAATCTGCAAACCTCAATAATAGTAAACGATTTGTTTATCCTACCACAATATTAGTTTCTGTTTGGAGTTCGTTAAGATTTATTACTTTGCTGTCTAACCCCTTCCCCTATTATTAGTAGGTGTAGTAACTGAAATTATTAGATGAGATGCAGATTCATTGGAGATTAGTATATGAGCAATCGGTGAATCCGCGGGATTATGACTTTAAAATTCTGCTGCCACAAAATTACAGCAGTGAGTAATCTCTGATTATGTATATACGTGGATGTCTAATGCATCAGGTCTTAAATGTTTTCAGTCAGAACAGCAGGGAAAGATAGATAAAAAAATATTTTTGATGTTGACTTCTTGATTTTAGTCTGTCGTCGAATCTGCAAAGGTTCTGCCCTTTTTGATCACTAGCATATTCACAAAACTTCCAGATCGATTTCCCGATTTTACATCTAAGGTAGATGCCATTTATTAACAGACTTTTGTGCGAAGGAAAAAATAGATTTAAAAAATGTTTGGAATTTAATAATGTTATTCATGCCATTGGAATAAATTTAGATGGAAAGAAAAAATATTGGAGCATTAAGTTGACTGTTTCAGTTTGCAGTAATATATGATTATATGAATATGGATTATTAACATCTACAAGTCTGAATGCAAATAAAGACGAGAAAATTAAATGAAATACAGGAGATATAGACTCTAAAGTAATTCGTGACTCTCCCCATATTTGCATAAAAGATTTTTTTGGTAGATAAAACATATATTAAACTATTTTTCAAAATATAGTTCTGCAAAATATAGTCCTGCAATTATCCTACGCCATTTCAAGTCTTTCGACCATGTAGCCACAGGCAGCTCAATGTTAAGTCACGTCGAAAAAGAAAGTGTCTGCCCTTCGTTTTCTCCAATCAAGAAGAATCTAGGATGGATTCTAGTTATATCTTCTAGATTACACGAAGGACAGGTAGCAGCTTCTGTAATGCCAATTTTTTGTAGGTGTCTCTGTAAATAATCTTGCTCCAAGGCGAAACGTAAACATGCTACTCCAATGGCTCCAGCTAGATCTCCGGAAATCTGCGCCATTGATTTAATAAACAGTTCAAAGGTCTCTCTGGTGACTCATTCGCATATTTGAGCTGTCTTCGTTTTTTAATCGTATAGTAAAGCTCTATATAGTCTTTATCCTCATGTAATTGTCGAAATAAAGGGAAGAATCGGGCTCTCTCGGCAACAAGTGCCAATCATTCAGCGAGAGCAGGGGGCAACACATATTACAGAGATCACCCCTCTAAAAATATTTGGTATGATAGTTATTGAGAACTTGTCATTTTAAAGCTAAATTCATGTTATGTAGTAACGTAGTCAGTTAATAATTTAGAGGGAGGGGTTGATTCACAGGTCCATTAATGTTTATTACATTCTAGATAGTACATGAAGCATCCAGAATACGAAGAGGGAGGAGGGGGAGGGGACCTTGGGCATCCTAGACCTATATGCCTAGTATTATCCATTTAATATTTGGTTTCTTGTCTTCGTTTGGATGTTTCGAAGCTAGGTATATCTACTCTTACAGAGACATGTATAGGTACATATATGTAAAACCCTTAAAGCAAGCAAGCGATCTTCAGCGGTCTTAAGAAAGCGACACACCTTTATTCAGTTACTCCAGTATTCTATAGTCCATAAATGAAATATTGAGAAGCTCATAAAAATTGAACTTTAATTCAGAATTCTGTATAATAAGGAATAAATATATTTTTAAAAAGGGAGAAAACTACGATAAGAAGTTAATTTTTAAAAATGATAACCCTACATTTGTATATTTTATTTTTAATAATTTGAATTAAAAATAACCACTGCAAAAGCTGGAAAAAATAATAAAATTTGGCTTTTTCTATTAACAGAAGTGACATTTTTAAGAACTTCTCATCCTTTTAAAATATCCACCGCGGATATTTTAAAAGGATGAGAAGCTCTTAAAAATGGACCCTGAGTAACTTCCTTTCATTTATGAAAAATCAGTGTTGCAACCGCTAGCAGAACATCACAGAGTAGATATAGTGAAAGAAATAAGTGTTGTAAGCCATCGTTGGGAAATTTCTAAAAAAAAAATATGCCTGTTTCAACACCAGTATTTCAACAGGAATAAGGGTAAATGTTGCTTTCAAAACTTAGAATTTCCTGAACATTCCTCGCAATTTAAACGTCGTGCAATGATACAAGATAAATGTCCATCAGGAGGTTTGAAGTTTGATCGCATAGCTAGATCCTTGTGTTCATGGTATATCAGATTTTTGAGAGAGTCTGGCAGAGTGGATGTTATACTACCCTTTTGAAATGCTTTAATACGATCATAATTTTGTGGCATAATCTAACTTTATTCTGGGGCAATGCATATCACTATACAAAATGTAGAATTACAATTGTGCTTAGAAGAATTGATAAAAATTGAAATTACTATTTATTCTCAACTATAGGATAATTCAAATGTGTATAAACACAGTTTTTCATTTCAATGATCAAAGAAATTGTAACTTTTTATTTTTTTTCTCAGTAATGATTAAAAAAAATAAACATTTAAACGCTAACGTAACATTGAAATGTATATATGTTGGAATAAATAAATAAATAAATTATTTTACTTACACCCTCCACACACATATATATATATAATGTGTGTGGGTGAAATATATATATAATTTTCATAACTTGCTTGAAATATATTAAGTTTCATTCAGGTTATTTTCCTTGAAGAATCACGAATGTTTTTAAAATTTTTTATTATCACAATATTTCACGTTTTTTTTTTTGGCGTAATATAAGGAGGGAAAAATTTTGTGTGCTTACCTTTTTTACAGTTATTGCATCCTAGTACTTAAACAAAGAAATAAAGTATATTTCCTGTTTTCTGATCACATAAAATGTTCTTTCCTGATTAAGTGGTGTTGCACCAAAATGTGAAAATTCTATGTAAGCTGCTGAAATGATTTAAAAGAAAAATTATTTCATTCTATGTTCCCTAAAGATCCCGCGATGAAAATATGTAATTTTTTCCCCACGTATAATGAAAGAAAATTATAAGAATCTCGACTTTTATGATGAAAGAAATATAATACTTTGATGGGAGGATGATTAATGATTACCGAATCTGTTTTTTTGTACTATCCCAATACATTAGGAGTGATGCCGCAACAAGTTTTAAATCTATCTTATAATAGTGTCGAACAAAATAAAAAACTTAATACTCATGTAATACTCAACAATGAAGTGAATGCACACCCAAATGTTAAAATGGAAGATAAGAACTATTTTCCAATCCAAATTTTTAGGAAATTAAAAACTTCTTATTTAGTAAGACGTTTAAAACCAACGTGAGCCAAACGAGTTTCTTTCCAAAACTTTGATTAGTGTTTCCAGAAATCTATTACCTTTTACAGTTTCAGTCTTATGCTAGCATTAAATGTTAGAAGTTTATTTTTTAGAAAGACAAATGATATTCTGACTGCTTTTGCTTATCCTTTTTTCTCCTTACTCCGAATGATTTTTTTCTGTCTTCATCAATTTGCTCCTTCCACATTTCACTTGAAATATTTTTTATGCATTCTTCATACTAAACCTTCTATGTTTTGGTTTCTTTTTTAGTTTTTGTTCTCCCCTGGTAAAATGGTTTTTAATCTTTTCAACACTTTTTTTTACAATAATACATATTTTAATAATTTTTGAAAATAAAGAAAACTTATTGATTATTGAAAACCCATACTTTTCAATGCAGAGCACGTTTACACTTTTTGAAATGAAAAATTTAAAGACAAAAAGGCACATTCAATGTATTTGTAAAGATATAATTTTTGTATTTATATAAGATATATAAATATAATATTTGAAAGCGTTTTACAATTGAAGGTAACAGGATACAGAAATGCTTTAAATAAGGTATGTTGTATAAATAAAGATATTTGTAATTTGAATTTCTGTGAACAGTTTTATAATTAGTTAATTTTTCCCATATATTGCACGAGTACAACTATCATATTAAAAACTGACTATATTTATAGACTGTAACTCATATATCTTGTCATTGAAAATAAGCAATTTTCAGATGACGCTGTACAGGGTGCCCGGGCTAAAAGTATCCAAAAGTTATGGCTTACTTTTACGGATTAAACAAAAGTTAGAATTAAACAAAAAATATTTAAATACAAAGAACATCTCACCAAGTTTTAATATCAATAGATTTCGATGCGTGCACCTTTTGTAGTACTACAAACGTCTAAACGGTAATCCAGTTCTCTCTAAGTATTTCGTAACATATCAGGAGTTATTAGTGTAAAAACAAAATAATTTGTGTATAAACAAAAAATTGAAACTGTGGATGAATTTAAGAAGCGTATCATTCAAGTAATTCGTCTAATAACTTGGAGTGTAATTCGTCACTTGGAGAGAACTGGATTACTGTTAAGACGTTTGTCATGCTACAAAAGGTTACACATCGAAATCTATTGATATTAAAACTTGTTGAGACGTTCTTTCTATTTGATTAATTTTAAAAAAAAATTCTAATGGGTAGTTCTGCAAAAATAAGCCATAACTTTTGGATACTTTTAGCCCGGACATCCTGTATATTAATACGACCTCTCACCGGGAACCAAGGTAGAAAGGAAAGATCCAGGGATCGGTTCCATCAAATGAAATTAGGGTCTTTTCTATATTTTTCACATTGTTATGTATTAAGGTTAATTTATATTAGCCAAAAATGGACACGTATGATACCCCGAAAGCGTTTAAATTTTTTTTGGTTACTTCAATGCCACTGATTTATAATCGTGCTCTAGAAACCGGCCAAAAAAGAAATAGAAAAGCTTTGTAAGAGTTAAAGATATGTAATTTATTCAGAAAATTTAATTTGTAACGTATTTAAGGAAAATTAATTACAAAGCATACAAACAGCTTTAGTCCAATTGAAATAAGTTAATAAGTCTACACGTTTCGAAAGTTTTCCTCACATTTCTTCAGCCTTTCAAAGACATTCATTTTAAAAGAAACCAACCCTTTTGTTCATTTCCCTATGTTCTATAGAGCAAATTCAAATCCCTCTTCGAAAACATTTTAAAAGTTTTAATTAACAGAAAAAAATTACAAAAATATCGTGATTTTTGCAATTTTTCATAAACTTCAAGTACGATGCGCGAACGGAAGATGTTAACCGATTTTAATTTTTTATGCCGTTTTTTTTCTTATAACAATAGGCAACTTTTCCGCACTAAAGCGTTCCGAAAAAAAAATATTAATTTTTTTCGACCCACCCTACTCTACACCCTTGGTCATTCGTAAGTTACAGTAGCTGCGTTTACATGGACAACAATAATACCCGGGATTTACCCGCTAACAGGGAAATCCTTTGAAGTCCGCTTACACGGGCAACATTTTCGTCCTGCTTTTACCCGTCTTACCGGAAGTAAAGGCCATCACATGATTCGGCGGAAGTGATCCTCATACACCATCATTCCTTGTAAATCACGTTGTGGGTTCGACCCCAGCCGGTGTCGTACTTTTCCAAATTCACTCTATTGCTATTTTTAGGTTTCCCCCTTCGAACTCCGCATTTATCTCATTACGAAGTGTATGGTTTTGGCGAGGGCCTTTTTTTTTCAATTGCTGTTCTTTTGACCTCGCATTCTTAAATTTTAAAAATAACAAAAAAAATCATAAAACTTTAAAAATAAAAAAAAAACTGACAAACTTACAAAAATATTTTTTGTATTCTTATGATATCTGCTTTTCTGGGCTTCTTAACATTATAACTTTTTTTGTTTTCCGTGGATCATTAGTCTTATCTAATTTTTCTTCTGAATTTTCTTAACTTGTAACTCTATATTTTTTCTCTTAAAATTTAATTTTTTGTTTTAATTTAACTTTACTGTTAAATTTGTTTTCCTTTTACCCGCGTTATTCTTACCTTAAGACACTGAAGTGCCACTGTATTAGGGTTAGCAAAGCCTATGCAAATTGTGTAGCGCTGCGCATCATGTATGCGCAAGTGAGGGCGCTGTGGTAACTGCATATATAGCGCGTACTGTGGTTGTTCTGAATTAGTTGTTGGAATTGCCAGTATGGGTAAACTGCCTGATTTAGACGCCTTCGATCGCGGACAAATCGTAGGTACGCGACGCATGGGCCATTCAATTTCCGAAATCGTCAGACAGCTAGGATTTTCAAGCTCGACAGTGTCAAGAATATACCAAGAATACATGGATGGTGGAAAAAAAACTAGCGATCGGGCAAACTGCAAAGGACAATTAGCCTTGACAGTGCGTGGTGAGAGACGGCTCAGGCGTATTGTACGTAGCCAGTGAAGCCAAACATTAGCTCAAATTACCACCCAGTTTAATGACGGTGCCAGTCGTACAGTCAGTAAACGGACTGTGCAACGCTCGCTTCACCGTATGGGTTTCGGGAGCCGTCGACCTACGATAGTACCATTGCTCTATACTCGCCATCGGGCTGCACGTCTTGCCTGGGCAAGAGAGCACAGAGACTGGAGTGTAGAGGACTGGAAACGAGTAGCATGGAGTGATGAATCTCGATTCCGACTACTTAACGCCGACGGGAGGCTGAGAATATGGCGTCAGGCTCATGAAGCCATGGATCCTGTATGCCTGGCTGGAACTGTACAAGGGCATGGTGGCTCAATCATGGTCTGGGGTGTTTTTTCGTGGCACAGTTTGGGATCTTTGGTGCGTGTACCAACCTCCTTCAATGCAATTCGGTACGTAGAGTTGCTGGGTGATCACCTCCATCCGTTTATGCTGTTCTGTTATCCGCACGGTAATGGAGTTTTCTAGCAAGACAACTGTACCTCTCACAAGTCCCGGTTGGTTACTGGCTGGTTGGATGAGCATTCCTCTGACTTCTCTGTCATGAATTGGCCACCTAGAAGCCCAGACTTAAATCCTATTGAGCATCTTTGGGATGTTTTGGAACAGGGCGTGAAAGGCCATCACACAGCACCACAGAACCTTACTGAATTATGGACAGCTTTAGCCAATATTTGGCAAGCCGTGGAACGATTCCAGAAACTTGTTGAATCTATGCCTCGTCGTGTGGCAGCCGTTATCAAGGCCAGAGGAGGCCCAACTCGTTACTAGGTAGGTATCCCTAATTCAGTGGCACTTCAGTGTATTTTAATTCATTACTTAAAATATTAACTTCTGAGCACTCCTACCTTGATTACATATATCTTGCTTACAGGAGATAAAGTCAACACGACGAAGGTACTCCTCTTCTAAAACACAATTACGTCTGCGTCTATTTATTATTTAAATGCAGCACATGTCAGTCGCTGTTTATAATCAAGGAACGCTTACGATTTTTTCTGTTGTGGCAACATGGAGTCAGCATCTGATGATTATTCATGCATGCCCAATCCAGGGGAAGTTGACTAGTTGGGTACAACAGACAAGGTAGATTGGATAGGATCGATGGTTATTTTTTAGGTTATTTTGGTAAAACATAAAGGCAGGAGGCATATGCTCCACTATAGTGGGTGTCCTACATGATTTTCTAGTCGGTGGAGGACACCGTTCTTCCATCCAGAGTTGATTACATTGCCATTACACCCTACTACTTCTAGTTTTTCTAGTGATATTGATAGTTCAGTCAATCGAGAAATAATGCGTTGCGTTATATCATTTGATGAACTCGAGGAAGAAGATACGTATCCAATATAAGTTCATCCATGTTCCTGGATAAGAAAATAGTGTTCTTCTTTCAGAATCCTACGAAATTGCTTGGAATTCAATTTTTCGAAGAAAAAAGTATCATCTTTTCGTCTGTCAAAGAAAAGACCCCAACTTTCCTTAGGAGGTGTGAATTGACTTCAGTTGAGTTCAAACCATTTCAACCTATTTCAAGTGAGTTCTGGTTCGTTTTGTTCTAGCAAAACGAACGAAGAGTAGCACAGTAAAAATTACGAAATACTGATAAATTTCTGTTTTTCTAAAACGTTGTGCGAACGGAAAAATTTGATTATTGATCAGAATTTAATTTATTTAGGTTATTTAACCCATGAAACAAGCATAAAAACTAAAGCGTGTTTATTTTAAAAGTTTTAACTAACAGAACAAATTACAAAAATATCGTGATTTTTGCAATTTTTCATGAACTTCAAGTACGATGCCCGAACGGAAGATATTAACCGATTTTAATTTCTTTATGCCGTTTATCTTCCTATTACAATAGACAACTTTTCCGCACTAAAGCGTTCCGAAAAAAAAATTTATTTTTTTCGACCCACCCTAGTGAGGAGGTATGAATCAGAAGGAAGGGGAGATGACAAGGTGAATGCATTTAATGAAAAGAAATTCCTTCAAGTGGGGAAAACTTCACAAGTAACGTATACCACTTTAATATATCCCATATTTCTTCTACATCTGAAAGATGATATGGTACATTTATTCCAAAACACGAAGAAGGGGAAGCAAAGATCACTGAAAAATATAAATTTTCATCTATAAAGCTTATTAAATTAAAAGACTCTCCTGAAAAGTTCTGACCTTGAATATTCCGTATTACTGAGGGATTTTAGTCAACCTTAGGTGTATGTATAGGGGAAACTGTTGTATCTAGGTCCGGCTATTTTCAAATGGCAGTATCTTTACTTATAACTAACTTACAATAATAAAAATAGTTTGTATACATTACGTGCTTTATTCTCTTTAAATAAAAATCACATCAAGTGCAGAAAAAAAAATTTTGTAAATGATACTGAAAATTAAAAAAAAATTACAAATGGCTCTAGGTACAATAACATTATTGTACCTAAAAACTGAAATTATTGTTTACATTAAAAAAGACAATTTGTATGCATTATTTCTTTCATGCACAACTTCTAAAATCTTCGTAAGGAAGAAATGTCAATTGTAGGCAGTCTTAAAGGAAGAAATGTTTATTATTTCATCACTTTCTAATGTATGTTTTTTCTCCATTGTCTTCTTAATGATCCCCATAAATTTTCTCTTTCAAACACAGATTTCGTAACCTTTTTTTAACAATTACTTTTTTGAATATTTGTGCTTGAATTTCATTTTTCTCGGGAGTATCAGTGAGAATTCTACACTTGCCAAGTTTTCGTCCACCTCTTTTCTACCAGAGGCCATAGCCCTAGGTACAAGACAAGATTATGGCCCTAGGTACAAGATGTTGTTGTTTTTGGCAAAATGGCTTCCATAGCCAAAGACCTGCAGAAACCAAACTTTGTTTTTATATTATTTTTTCCTTTAATGATTACAAAAATTATCTGCTATACATTAAAACATAAGTTTGCACTTACTTTCACAAAATAAGACTTCAAATTGAAGTGAAAAAAAATTTAGCTTTGATCATCAAATCAAGACTTTCTTTTCTATTTAACTATAGCTTCTTCTTGCTTTCATTAAAAATGGCTGTTATGATTTGAAACAGTGTTGTCACTCACTCCAATGAGTAAAAAAGCTGTAAAATAATAATTATTTAAATAAAGCATGGTGGCTCTAGGTACAAGAGTTTCCCTTACTCGTAAATTAAGGTCTTCCAATAAAGTGTATAATATTCGGTCACGCTCGGCTGAGGTTTTCAAAAATTGATTTAAATATTAAAGAAACTTACAATCGAGAAGTTAATGAGATATTCCGGACTCTAATTCTTCCACTGACATATTTAATTGTGAAACACTCCTATAAATATGTGGTTCACCGATGAATCCCATAACAGCCTGTATTCTTCTGCAAATAGTGTCAGGCTCACTGAGCAGTTGTGTAACAGTTTATTTAAATTATCCGGTGTATGGAGAACTTCGAGTGGACTTTCTACCCAGGGCTAATTTCCAAAGGAGTAAAATATTATGCGATAAAATTGTCTTTACTGGATTTTGCCTGGATTTGAAATGTTGTAACAGATAGCCTTATGTTGTATTTAATGAAATAAAGTAATTTATTTTGTGAAATAATTTTTATAATACGAATGCAATGTGGCACTTGAAAGGTGTATAAGTTTGACGGCACTTCGTACCTATCTGTTCTTCCATAAACTTTATGATGAAATACATTAATATAAAAACAGGTCCTACCATCTGCTTCTGTAGCAATCTCCATCAAAACGTAAGGGCAACATTTTTTTTAGTTTTAATTTATGAAATTAAATATTGAACTTCTGAAATAATTTGAATACCCTTAATGCATTCTAGCAGTTACAAAAGAGCTTTTAGGGATGCATTAATGTTGACAGAAATTTGTAGATAGTAAGTTAAAGTTAGAAAATTTTCAGGCTTTTGAACAACTGAAAAATAATTTTATACACTGATAATAAACCACTGAAATAGTTACCCATAATAAGTTGAAGCAACTGTAAAATAATAGAGGCAGTCAAGATAGCATTTTTTTGAAACCTTTTTTAATATATATTAAAGTTATACCAATTTCAGTGTCTCAAATATTTTATAGTTTTTAAAAATTTGTTTTATAAAGTGTCCAGTATTCCCGAATTATTTCTCTGATGAATATTCATTATTATGTATTTTTTTCAATAACAATAATTTTAGCTGAAAGCAGATTTTCAGAGTTAAAATGTTTGTTAAAAAGCAATATTTTATAAAAATTATGAAATCTATTTTGTTATTTAAACAGAGGAATAGCTTATGGTACTAACTCCAAAAAATAAAGATTCAGCAAAAAATGTTATTACAATGCTATTTTTATCAAGGTTCCCTCCAAATTCAGAAACTGAGTTATTCGTAGAAACAGATTCTGGTTGTGCTACTATTCTGATGCTATTCAGCAAAAAATAAAACGTATTGATTGACATGAATGAATTACAAAGAAGCATTGCAAGCTTCAACAGAATAATGAATCTAACAACTTAAGAGACTGGTTTATTGCGAATATATTTTTGAACTCTGACAAGCTACAATAAATAGTCTCTCTGTTATGTGTCTCGATTAACGTCTCCTTTATTTACAGGTGACTTTTGGTGGTCCCAGCCGAGGGAAATAATATTATTAATACTCGTTCATACGCTCCAGTAGTATGTCACGCTAATTCTGTGATAAGGAGCTTTCCGTAATAAGTCACAGAAATTCGAAGTACGATATTTTTCTCGAAAGCCATTTAGATGAGATAAGATGTTTCGAAGATTATCTTTTCAGTGGTGGTATTTTTCTTGCCATCATTCGCTTTTCCTAGGAGGATTTCCGGTCTTGAATGAATATCTATTCTCTTAACCCATGCACCCTCTCTTCCCGCATCTTTCTGGTTTCATACTTCTACTCTCGTGGTGTTCATTTGTTAGCATTGCAATGTCGACTCAGCATCTCGGGTTCATTCATGCTTAATCATGGAGAAGCTGACGTAATATCACGGAATGGGTAGGATAGATGAACGCGTTTACTCAGTTAACTATTCGTATGAAAGATTTGCTGTACAGCATAGGAAAACGAAACACACTGGCTCTTTAATTCAAAATAGACATCGTTGAAAATGTTGTAGAAGTTATTTAAATTTTTAAGTATGTATATTTAGCAACTTATTTCAATTTCGTCTGAGTAGTTTATATTTTGTACTCTACTTTCTTTATGTCCGTTTTAAATTTTCTGTATAAATAACATGGTCACTCAAGCGATGCTGTCATTTCTATTTCTCTTTCAGTTACTTTTTTTTAACAAGGCGCAAATATGAGAGGGCACTGTAATGCTGAACGAGTAAAATTATCTGTTTATTTTAAAATGGATGCCTTGAAAAGTTGAGAGAGAAGTTACTTAAGCTTCGGGAAGCGTAGATTTACCTACTTGATTTAACTAAAGTTGTTTATATTTTGAATGCTCTATTATCATTTTATCGCTGTAAATTTTAATTTACTGCTTAAATTACATAATCGCTGATTTAATGATTCTTTTGATAAAACATTTCGTTTAGTCAGTCATTTGAAAAGACTGATAAGGAAGGGGTCGCTGTATTTACAGCGGAAAAAAAAGATTGCTTTTCAATACCTCCTGCGATTGCTTCCCGAGAATTTGCTATTAGTTTTATCTGAAATGCTTTATCATATAACGAATCAATTAATTAAATCAAAAACAGAGTCTTATAAGAAATTTTTGCATTGCAGGAACTAAGGATCCTGCAGCAAATTTTGAAATTTTTCATTCTTTAGCAAGCAACGATTCTTTTACATTTCATTGATATATTTAAAAACATGATCAGATGTAACTCTCAGAAAAAGCTTTTAAAAATATATTTATATGAATTTGAAACAGTTTAATGCTTAAAAAACCGCAACTGCAAGTTATGTTTAAATTAATTTAATAGACGGTTTCCACTATACTAAAATTAGTGGGGTCCATCACATTTTATAAGACTTTTTGAAATCGAATGCTTCTATTTTATGGGAAATTACCTGATTGCAAAAAAAGTATTACAAATCTTTCTTTTTAAATGCTTAAAGGTCGTTAGACGTGAGACACAAAATAACTATTTAGATTGTCTTGATTGAAAACAATGTACGCATTTCATAACGAAAGTTTAAATAACTTTATATCACAACGTACGTCTTCATTTGAAGAATGAAATGGATATTTTTTTACGAGATTTGAAAGAAGAAAACCAGCTTATTATATACTTTAAAAAGCATTTGTGCTCAGTCAGTAACCTTTGTTTGGTTTGGTATAGATTTGCCGTATTAATTTGCCCCAAATCCCGTCCAACGAAAGTGTATGAAAGTATTAATGAAACAATGATCGAAAGCAGGGCGAGAAAGGAAAAGTTTTATGGATATTCAACTGAACACAGTAAGAAACAATTAAACTGTTGGAAAATAAATAATATATTGACAGGATGAAGTTTGAAACAGAAATTTAGGGATAACTTCAGTGGATTCAAATATTGAATGGAAAAAATACAACTAAAAAAGTTTCTAATTGGACGACACTTGTAATTTATGTAATATACTGACATTATAAATAATATATAAAATTTACCATCCTGTAATTTCTATGATATTTTGAGAACCATATCTAAAATTGATTTTAAAATACAGCATGAGAACTAAGATTTAGGATGAAAGTGCATAAAGTTAAGTTCTGTTTAATAAATTTAAAGGCAGGTTTCAGATCAGACTAAAGAATCAAATAATATTTATATTTGGGGTTAATTAAAAATTAAGTGTAAGTATACAAAAAAAATAGATTTCACTTAAGAAAGGTTCCAGCGACTCCACTTTATAGATATTCCGATATTTTTTGATCACACTTCGTTGAAAATTTCCTGCCAGTCTTTTTTTATTTATCTTCTTCATTTAAGATATTTTAACACCAACAATTATTACGAGAAAAGAGGATAATTTTGAAGGTATTCAAAGAAATTTTACAATATTCGCTACGTTATCCTGGTAAGCAGGAACACCTTTCAGATTTATTTTGAGACGTAGGTTAATTAGATTATTTTTTGCAAAGTGACATTTGATAATTTTAATATTAAGCTCGCGTTTAATTTTAATAGAAAAACTTCATGCTTAAAAAAACTAAACTAAAATTGTCAAAACTTTTCACAATGATCATCGAATCCTTCTCTTGTAATTAATATATCTGCTAAATATGCATGACCAGTTTTCATTAAAATAAGTTTAGATTATAAGTTGGAAGGGTATGGAAACTTCCTGGAACTTGAGTTGTATTAAGGAAGAATTATACTAAAACATACCAGTTCTTAAGCTCTACTAAGTCTGTTATTCAGTATGTCAAGAAATTTCTCAGAAGACTGAAAAAAGGTTAAAAGTGAAATGGTTTTAAAATAAAATTCTTAAAATTCCACTCAGCTTAATTCAGCCGGCCCTTTCTTTCTTAAAAACCAAGATTATGAAATGTAATTCTACTTGAAATTTCTGAACTTCTTATAAAAAACTATTTATAAAAACTACTTATAGAAAATAAGGGCATATATACATTTGTATAGTAATTCACTGGTTATTAGGTCAATCTGCTCGTATATTCACTTTATTTCGCCGCTGGAATATTTATAATGAATCTCCCCTTTACCATTTAGCTCACACGGCACCTTACGTGTCTCTAACAATTTTAATACTTAACTATCTTTTATATTAGGTCGTTAGAGTTTGTACAATAATCTTTTCGGAAATAAGGGTAACACGAGATCAGGAATGGAACATATTGTGCTGGTTTATATTTATCATGAGGCGTGGCAGATCTTTAAAGCACTCTATCTCACAACTTAAGGGTTTTCTTTGGCATAACATGACCCTATGAGTAATTTGCACCTGCGCCATTAATAATTTACCCTTTTCTTTACGTAGCGAGACACCTCGCAAGGAAAAAGTCTCTTTTTAATAAAGGAATAATTAGCTCTTTTGTACCATTAGTGTTTATATAGTTACGTTTTCGGAAATAAGTGAAACACGAGTGCTGGAACAACACATACTGTGAAAGAAACCAGTTTAAGATACCATTAGTGTTTATATAGTTACGTTTTCGGAAATAAGTGAAACAGAAGTGCTGGACTAACACGCATTGTACAAGAAACCAAATTAACTTGATTATTATGATTGTCAGATCATTAGAGTACTCTTTCTTACTACTCAAGGGTTTACTTTGACCTTACATGAAGACCCTCTGACCTCTGTTTCCTATCATACATTAATAATTCACCGTCCTTTCCTTATGTAGTTAGACACCTATTATCCAAAGAAAACTCCCTCACAAAATATGGATGGGAGATATTGTCAAAGCTTTTTGCCTAATTTTGTCTACGGATTCAAGATCCATTTAAGTTTTAATTATTTTTGGAGAGATATTCGAGAATGTGAAAGAGAAGTGATCAAAAAGGGATTAATATTAAATTTTTTATCAGTTACGGATTATTTAGGTTTAATATTTTTTTAGTTTTAGAGCAGAAAGAAACCTCTTAGTTAAGTTATAAGTATGGAAAATATCTATTTTTTTCCTTTTCGAACGGTGCGTGAGGAGGGCAGTTTGATTAACTTATCACTCTGACCCACAATTTTTAGTAGAAGGGACAGGGAGATTTCGGAATTTCCATTTTAAATTGAGATTTACATAGACGCCTCCCGTGAGCTGAGGGTTAATCCCTCTGTGCCTTTTTCCCTCCTCCTTTTATCCTCCACGATATTAATTTAAATAACCCCTTCCCGGTTTCATCTCTGCTTGCCTTTCGTCTTGCCAGTTATACTTTGGTTATCTTTTTGGTACCTACAAAGTACTCTTGAAAGTAATTTCACCCTCTTTTTTTGGTAAAATCGGGCCTCTCAAAATTCCTACTATTTTCGTAGTCGCCTAACAAGGTTTTTTAAAGATGGAATATTTTGTCGTATTCGTAAATAAAATATCTCTACTTCATGGTCGCAATCTTTGGATAATTACATTTGCTACTTCATGATTCGGGTTATTCCCTCATTAGTTCTATTTTCCTTATACTAAAGTGTAAGTATTTTCTTATGTCCTTGGTTTTTCTCACGAAATTTTATTTGTGTAATAATTTTATTCCTTGTTTTTGGGATTATTTTCAAGGCTCTTCCCATCACAGAATACGTGAGTTCTAAACCTGCAATTTCTTTACAAATAGATTGTGGTGCTCCATGGACTGCATTTTCCGATTGCATTCTAAAAGGTTTATTTATAATTAAACATTCAGTAAATCACTTTAAATTTATTCATTGAATCCCTTCTCGTCAGCAAGCGTCACATCAAGCTCTGATTGGCTGCTTAATTAGATATAAGCCACAGCCAGACCGGTAGACAGCAAAGCTTCTCTCCATTTTCCTACTGTAGCTACGTTATTTTCTCTCCCATTTTCGGGAAGAACTTCTACAGTCATGATATTTTCTTTCTACTGTCCATGCCGATGCTGGCTCTCCTCGGTGATCCCAGCTGAAGGCATAGAACTCTCGGATCCTGAGCTCTCCAATCACTTTCTTTCTTTACTTCCTGTCCAATGATGGTTCCCCGCTACTTACTCTCTAAAAGCCTACCCTTGAGGGCGTGGCCCAGGTAGTGCAGTTTGACCAACTTTCCTATGGTCCATGGCAGAAAGCAGAGAGGTTTTAAGTTTTAGATTTTCGCCGATTCTTTTCTTGTTTCTCCTTTTGTCAGTTTAACTCAGTGTTTTAATTTGGAGGCTGTAGACGGTTGCTCCCTCTTTTCTGACTTACTTCAAATAAATTTCTAATAATTTGTTAATAAATTGTTAAGTTTTGTTTGTTAAATGAGTTTTGAGGAGACTGACTTACACGCCACTGTGGCGTCGTGAGAAATCTCCCCTACGTCGTTGAACTATGTGTGTGGTCCTTATTGTACGAACTCGCTGTACATAAAGAGAAAAGGACACACACTGGCATCCCAACCAGTGGTCATTGATTCCACTAGCTGTCTGGAAATTTGCGTGGAAGGAAAGATGACTCCGGGAAGAATGAATCTTTATAAAGCGATAGATGACGTGCCTTCTCTTTTGTAGCTTCCAGGAGAAAAGAAAACCCAATTTATTTTCAGACAGTGTGACGGAATGCGAAAGGCCGTTTTCCCAACGGTACTACGACAAGCAAGGTGTATGTGTGCCTTTGTGTAGCGCCCTGGGGACGGTATTTCTTCAATTGGAGCAGAAGTCAACGGGGTGGTCCCCGAAGAGGACCGGAAATCCGTGGCCCTGCTGATGGATGACGTCAGCCGGTTTTCAGAGGATAAAAGAGGTGTTCGCTCTGGGACCACGGAGAGATAACCAGGATTTTGGACGTTGCGGACCGAGGACAGCAACGGGTTTTTAGCTCGGAGGAGCAGCTTACTTTAGGCTAGACTGAGCCATTTTTGTTGGGCGATAAGCCTCGTCAATCACATCAAACTGTAACGTGTACTTACTACACATGTCAATAGCTGTAAATACCTTCATGTAATCTAGTTGTCCAATAAAGACTTGTTTTAAAATTTAAATCAAGTTCCTGGTCTGTTCCTGAAATGAGGTGTGATGCGACTTTGTATTTGCTGTGGCCAATGCGACACCACAGTTGGTGGCAGCGGTGGGATTGATGCTCATCTCATGAATAGATGAGGGATCTACGTCTCCAGTAAAGCAGCTAACTGCGTATTGAGACGGGGGAAATTGCCCCGGAGAGCCTAGTGGACGGAGTTAATCCCTTGCGGCAGATTGAGCGGAGAAGAAAGTCTTCAAGCGAGAGGTGAGAACTTTTAAGTTAAAAGTCCAGAGAGATTCTGTAGGAATTAGTTAGGCGGGTAATATGTTTCAAGGTCAATTAAACAAGCGCAAAATTAAATTAAGATTCTAGGGGGCAAAAGTTTTCAGGATTGTGGAATAATTTTGTTTAGAATTGTACTAATTGAATTTAATTGTTGTACTGGAGCGAAGTTATTAAATTGTGAGTGGGTATTAAACAAGTAATGATTATGCTGGCTTGTGTTTTCAAATAAGGAATTTTATTGTATTGTTACACCAGGGTTTTGCTTTGTTTAAGGGAAAAACTCAGTTTTGGAAAAAATTACACTGCATAAAATATTTGAGGAAAGACTAAAAGTGTCAATTATTGGTGTATGCGTGTATGAAAAATACACAAGATATTTATTGTTTATTATTGTGATTTTGAGTCAAGTGTATTTTGTATTCTTTGAAAAGTTAGTTTAGTGCTAAGGGTATTTTGTGTACCGGTATTAACTTTGAGTTTAGTATTTTTCCAAGTGTATTTTATTATGATTTAAAATTAGCATAGTGCTAAGGATATTGTGCAGTTATAATTAGGGAATTTTATAGAATACAAGGTGTATGTATTAACGTATTAATTTTTCGGTTTGGAATTTAAAGTTAATGATAAGAAGTATTTTTTGTGAAATTATATCTAGTTGAAACGGGTATATTTTGTGTGTATTCTGTATATTTTGAGTGTATTCTGCATATTATTGAGTGTATTCTGCATATCATTAAGTGTATTCTACATAGTATTGAATGTTGTTTACATATTATTGAGTGTTTGGCTTGCAAATTTAGAATTTCCTAGAGGCTTTTATCTTGTATTAGAGAAATTAGTGTTTAGAACAGTGTACTTGGTGGTAGGGAAAAATCATGGGAAAGATGGAGGAGTACCTAGTAACTTATCCAAAAAAACTCTTGCTTCAGTTAGCCGAAGAAGTAGGGGCGTGCGCGAAGGACGCGGAAAGGAAAACAGATATTATTAAAAAAATTGTAACAGGGCCCGAGTACACAGAGACCTACGCGAAAAAGTGTTTTGAAGCTATTTTGGCGGAAGAGACAGAGGCCAAAAATAGGGAAAAGGAAAAAGAGAGGGAAGCCAAAGAGAAAGAGAGGGAAGCCAAAGAGAAAGAGAGGGAAATCAAAGAGAGAGACAGGGAAGCGAGAGAACTAGAGAGGGTGAGAGAAGAGAGAGCGTTTGAATTAGAAAAATTAAAATTACTAAACGCGGCAGAAGTGAGCAGCATAAATTCCCAAGCGTCGACTTCCGAAATATCTAGAGTGCAAAGGGTTAATCTAAGAGATTTGGTCCCGAAATATGACCCAAAGGGAAGTGATATAACACTTTTTTTTTATGATTTTCGAGAGGCAGGCCGAGAAAATGAATGTCGCGGAAAATGATTGGGTATGCCAACTCATTCCATTATTACCAGCCGACATCGTAGAAATAATCGTGAAACAACCGGCGGAAAAGGGAAACGATTATCAACACATAAAAAAATTGTTATTACAAAGATTCAGATTAGGGACAGGCGCGTTAAGAAATAAGTTCAACGAACACCAGCGAAAACCAGGAGCTTTATGGGCAGATTTGACCTATGAGCTGAGGGGATATCTCGAAAATTGGTTAGACTCCCTAGAAATAAAAGATTTCGAGTCCCTAAAAGAATTAATGTTAACTGAGCCGATGAAAAAAAGGGTTCCAATTGAGATTAGAGAACGGTACGTGGAAGATTGGGATGAAATCAAAACGTAATCCGCGTTAGCCGACAAATGCGACCGGTATGAAAGTATTCGGGGTTATCAAAGGAAACCAGAACGCAAGCAGTGGGAAAAAAAAAACTTTTCCGGATAAACCTAAGGTAGAATATCATTCCAAATTCAGGGACCATTCGAAGGCCAAACCCGAAGTAACGGAGGAACGAGAATCCGGTAAACATGATAATGGTCGTAAAGATCAGACATACGAAAAGAAACGTCTAATTCAATGCTATTTTTGTCAGAAGCAGGGTCACTTTAAAGCCGAGTGCTCTGAGTTCTTGAAAAAAAGGGTCAGGGTGAAGCCGTGAATCATTTGAGTGAGGAGGTAGATTTAGGGGATTGTTTTGAACCCTATTTAAAGAAAGCACAAATAAATGGGATGGAAAGGAGTTATCTGAGAGACACGGGGCAGCCATAGATCTCATTGACAGACACTGGATTAATCCAGGAGATTTAATAGGGGAAGTCACCTGGATTAAACAACCTTTAGACAATAAATGTAAGCGCCTACCCCTTGCTTGGGTGACTTTAGAAGGGGATTCGGTAGGGTAATTACAAAGGCTGCAGTTAAACCCGCCAATTTAACGCAGGGATACTATCTTCTAGGAAATAAAACCGCCGAGCTTATCAAACAAAAACAAAATAGTGTCCAAATTAATATGATCGGTACCCGCAGCCAGACAAAACGCCTCTCGGAAAGGGAAAACTCTGACGCAGTCCAATGGGGAAAATGAATTGGAAATGGGGAAATCAATTTCAAAACAAACGAGGGCAGCTGATTCGGGAAAACGAAAATTCAGGTGAAGAACGGCCGGTGACAGATGACGGCGAGGGAGAAGAATCGCATAGGGGGCGGGTCGACCCTTTTTTTGAGGGAATGAGCAGGGTTGGGAAAACTGGTTTAGAACAAGTGTCCGAGTCTAGTTTGGCGAAGCACGGCAAATTGTCCCTCCCTGAAGTCGTTATGGGAAAATGCGAATAACCCGCAGAACCCCGAGTTTTGTGTAACTGACCGCACTCAGAGTGGGATGACCTTTGACCGAGAGTCCATTCATCAGGTTCTTTTCAAGTAGAAAGGGACTATAAGTGTGTGTCAGGATTTGATGAATGTAGCCGAAAAAGTTGAGCCGAGAGACGGATTAATGCTGCTCCCAGGGTTTAATTGACGAGCCGTTAAATCTCTAACCGGCTGGCAAATCTGATTGGCTACTGAATATACGTTTTTCTGTGCTGCCATCTATGGTCACTATTACATTTAATTAAGCTAGATATTTAATTGTGGTAAGACGACAGACTACACCATGCAAGGTTTTGTTACCGCTTACAATTCGTACTGGTAAAAATTTTACATAATATGGCCTCAACATCACATTTAGCTTTAATTTGTCATCTTTCGTTCGAAGGAGAGCAAAAGTAGTAATTAGTTTTTGTCCAGCACTTGTGAAAAAAGGTTTAGAAAGAAGAAAAATCTTTATCAAGATATTAGAAATATTCACAAGATTGATCCAGATATTGCAGGAAAATTGAATTATCCATCATCGGGATGCAAGTTAACATTTGTCTACTATAAAGATTTAAGGTTACATTTAACCTCTTTCCATTACTTAAATATTGATTGTGAAGAATTGACTTTTAAATGTTCTGTAATACAGAATTTTGACGAAACAATTTCACAGAATTTTTTATTTACAGATAATATGCTTAAGAATAAAAGATAATGAAAGGAATAGACTGTTTGCCATCAATTAATTTCTTTCTAAGTATATTTATGTGTAGTTTTTGTTTTAAATGTCTTTCTTTTCTTTTCTTTTCTTTCTTTCAATTCTTATTTGATAGGCTGCCATCTCATAATATGGGGATAAAATCAACATTGCCATGTCATTAAAATCTTAGTAAGATCATTCTGTAAAAATAGTTATCTTCCATTTCTTTGTGTTTCTTATTAGATGTAACACACACACACACACACACACATATATATATATATATATAAAGTTTTTTTTTAAAAGGACAGCACAATATTATATAAGATATTTTATAATAATCTTAAAATTTGTATCTGACATAATACTAAAGTACAGAATAATGTTGAAAAAGAAATGCAAGTTTATTATGTATTTGAAATATATTGATTTAATTCTAAATATGATTTAGATAATATTTAATATTTTAAAACTCAATTTTACTTTCAAATTGTTTTATCATAAATGTAATACAAATAACATTTCATAATAATATTATAGTTTTGCGAGATGATCGTTTTATTATAAATTTTAATGTATCCTTTTGCTTTCTATACGGTTTTTGGCCTAGGGACAATTAAAAACCGAATCACTGTTTGCTTTTTATGCGGTTTTTGGCCTAGGGACAATTAAAAACCGAATCACTGTTTGCTTTTTATACGGTTTTTGGCCTAGGGACACTTAAAAACCGAATCACTGTTTGCTTTTTTATGCGGTTTTTGGCCTAGGGACAATTAAAAACCGATTTTTTCCTATCCGATATAATTTTACAAAAAACAAGCAATTATGACGTACGGTTTTTTATAAATTTAAAATTTCTATTTTACAAAAGAAGTGTTGTAAATTTATGTCTATTATACATAATTTAGAAAAGCCAGAAAAACATATTTCTTATATAAAATTGTTATAGTAATATTAAATAAGCTATTTCAGTTTATTAAATATTCAGAAGTATCATAGAATTCAGAAGTTTACTTGAAAGTATGGTGCTCTGATACATTTAAAGACATGTAAACAAAAGTTATATGTCTTAGATAAATTATTAGACACAATAATGACCGACAGATAGCAGCACTGAAAAACTTATTTTCAGTAGCCAATCAGATTTGCCAGCCGGTTAGAGATTTAAACGGCTCGTGTTTAATTGCTCCCAGGGTTTAGACAATGGCATTCGGGGAAAACACGGACCGCGAAAGGGTCGAAAGTCCGTCTAAAATGGATGGTCAGAATTTGACGGAATTTAGGGGAAACCTAAACAATTCAGCGGATGTAGACAAAACGAGTGTTGCGATTCCGAGTAGGAACATTTTGAGAGGGAGGTTACCTAGGATTGGGATACTCCATTGTATTGAGTTCAAAGTGAAATTACATCCGGGGGTGATAAGCACTAAACAACTCGGAAGGGCGAGTGGAATTAAGCGCAAGAAAGCGAAATTTAAAAGATTTTGGACCTTGAACAAAACTAGGGAGGAAGGTCCGGTAGCTAGAAAAAGCCAAATGGCGTAAGGCATGAACAGAAGGTGGGACGCCAGGGTTTTGTCAAGTTCAAAAAGAAATTAAGGGAGCACAACATTCTGTTAAATTCAAAATGAAAATGGGTATGAGATACTCTGAAAGGCAGCCTAGCAATTTCGGGAGACCGAGGAAAAAACGAAAGTTGCAAATATTCGCGAGGGCGAAGATTAATAGACAGGATGAATTTAGGGGGTCGTGTGACAGGGTTTCCACGAAAATTCAGCTTAAGCGAGATGCTACGAGGAGGGTTAACTCCAAATTTAAAGGAATTAAGTTTGGGAAAATTTAAATTCTCAGATGAGATTTTGAGGGTCAGGTGAGACTTTAATGCTGCGTGAAACAGTGACCCAGAAATGTATGTGTAATAATTATGTATATTTTTTTGTTATGATTTTATACCAGAAAGTTGAATTGAGTAAATTGTAGTGTATAATCTTTTATGTGATGATTTTTGTGAAATTTAAAGTGCCTATATGTGGTAAAAATATGATCACATAGTTTGGGATGGATTTAAGCAAATTATGTGTATTTCCTTATGTTCAATTAGTATAACGATTGTGATCAATTAGTATAATGATTTTGTTTTGGTGAAAGGTCCTAAGACACTTTTTGTGGAAGGCCGGTGGAAGGCCTCGGAAAGGCTGTCATTAATATACTGCAATACAATTTGTTCTTGTTAGAAAAGGAACCAAACGAGTTAGTTTGTTATGACTCTATGTCAGGAAATAACGTTAAAGACACCTAATGGAAATTGTGGAATCCTAGTATAGAAATAATTGTGGGCTCAATTGTGAGTTTCGGTTTCCTGGACAATCGAGTGGAAAGAGGCCGATTGAGTCGCGCGTTTGAATAAGAGAAATTAGTTCCGGGGGTTACAGGACCAACGGAAGGTCGAATAGTTAATGATCTTGTAATGTCGAATATTTAATGAAATAGTAAGAATTACGTAACTAATATTTAGTAAGAAATATAGGTTTAATTTTGTCCACTATTTTTGGTAATTGTTATCCACGATGAGATGTTTTTGCTTAAGAGAAGTTACAGAGCAATTGTGAAATTTTTAATTGGTTAACGTTGTGATCATGTAGGTTGTGTTAACTGTGTTTCTTTGAGTAATGTTTCTTTGTTTAATGTGTCTTTGAGTAATATTTTGTTCATGTTATTGCAACTAGTAAGGATTAGAGTAATGTATTGTTGTAGTACCTATGCTAAAATATGTTTAATGAAAGTGCTTATGTGTTGGCGAATAGAAGCTAACCGAGTTATAGGTACGTTGTCGGCTATGACTGGCTGAAATATACCGGGGCTTGACGCCCTTAAGTTTATAATTGAACCGAGAAGTTACCTGCAGATAGAATGGCCTTGAGGCTATGTTTTTGTTGTCTTCAGTATGGAATTGTTAACGTAATTTTCTTAGTGCATTGTGAGTATTTTGTTTGTCTTAATCACGTATGAAATTTATTATGTGTGAGGTATCTGTATTTTTGTCCGTATGTGATATTATACGGGGGGTGTTGATCTACAATCCAACATCATGTAAAATAGTGTCATGAATTCGAAGGACGGGGTGTATACAAGATTCTTTTTTGTGTTAATATAGTGAATTGTGATGTATGTAATGTAATTCTTAAATGATTAATGGAGATTAAGTGTCTCGTAATTGTTTTGTGCGAGTATGGTGTATTGATTGTCATTTTATTAAGTTGTGTTGGTTACCAGTTTTGTAATTACACTGAAGGAAGGACAGAATTGTAGGTTCTGACTTCTGTATGCAGGGTCTGAGTACCCAGGCAAATAAATTGGGTGAGGCAAATCTCTCAATGGTTTTAAGTAAAGGAAACCGGAAATTGTAATTCCAAACTGAGTACGCGTAGTAATAATTTTTATGAAAAAATTGAGTAGGAAGCACTTAATGCTTGGTCTAAGTTAAGAGTGGGAAGATAGATTCCCTCGCGCAGTGATCTCTCTGGAAACTTAATAGTGCTCCATCTCATGTCTGAGTGATGGATGTCATTACCCGAACATTTAGACATTCAAAAGAGACTTTTTAATGTCTTAAAGGGGGGGAGAGCTGTGGCGTCGTGAGAAATCTCCCCTATGTCGTTGAACTATGTGTGTGGTCCTTATTGTACGAACTCGCTGTACATAAAGAGAAAAGGACACACACTGGCATCCCACAGTGGTCATTGATTCCACTAGCTGTCTGGAAATTTGCGTGGAAGGAAAGATGACTCCGGAAGAATGAATCTTTATAAAGCGATAGATGACGTGCCTTCTCTTTTGTAGCTTCCAGGAGAAAAGAAAACCCAATTTATTTTCAGACAGTGTGACGGAATGCGAAAGGCCGTTTTCCCAACGGTACTACGACAAAGCAAGGTGTATGTGTGCCTTTGTGTAGCGCCCTGGGGACGGTATTTCTTCAGTTGGAGCAAGAAGTCAACGGGGTGGTCCCCGAAGAGGACCGGAAATCCGTGGCCCTGCTGATGGATGACGTCAGCCGGTTTTCAGAGGATAAAAGAGGGTGTTCGCTCTGGGACCACGGAGAGATAACCAGTATTTTGGACGTTGCGGACCGAGGACAGCAACGGGTTTTTAGCTCGGAGGAGCAGCTTACTTTAGGCTAGACTGAGCCATTTTTGTTGGGCGATAAGCCTCGTCATCACATCAAACTGTAACGTGTACTTACTACACATGTAAATAGCTGTAAATACCTTCATGTAATCTAGTTGTCCCAATAAAGGACTTTGTTTAAAATTTAAATCAAGTTCCTGTCTGGTTCCTGAAATGAGGTGTGATGCGACTTGTATTGCTGTGGGCCATGCGATACCACACCACCATAAGATTGCCTTTTATCAAAAAAGTTAGTCAGTCAGAATATAATAATAATTATTAAGTTCAGAACAACGTTTGCAACAATCATATGGTACAGGGAGTGTACTCGGATCTTCTGATTTGAGGGCCCCTCGCTTCCAAACGGAGCTATGCTAATGACGTGAGGAAATATCATTCTTGATTGCTATTTTCCTCTGTTGAATAAGAATTCTTTACAACTGCTGCAAGAACATAAAAATGGCGATATCTAATCTATCAACACCGAAGACTATATAGTCACGAAAATTGACTTTGGAAACTTGTTATGTTTTCTTTATATGGAATTCATATGTATTCGCATAAACTCCCACTTTTGCTTCTAACCAAAATAAAAAGAAAAAAATTAAATTGTACTCACAATTTCCCTCTGGTATGGCCTTCTTTCTCTCGAGAGCTTCTATTAAGTAAATTTATCAGAGTGGGAATATCGAGCCGAAATATTAAACAACTTCCATAATTAATACCTTCAATTTATGTTGTATTTAAATCATTGAACATGACAAAACGTCTCGAAAGGAGATCGGTACTAGGATTTGCCCCCTTACCCCAGATTAAGATATTTCTACAAGACTTCTAAGCCTTACATCCACTTAGATATACTACTAAGCTCCATTTGCATTAAGACTGTCTTTAAAGTAGCATAAGGCAGTATCCTTGAACAGGAAAGCTGGGAATTTCACGAAGGATTTTGTAGGATTAATCGTAAATTATATTCGCTGATAAATATCTAAAGTGTGTAACATTATGAATTAGTTAACATAAATTCCCTGATATTGTAAACCAGAAAAGTAAAATTGAAAATTTGAGCAGTTCTTGAGGAATTATAATTATTTTATCAATTGATTGTTAAAAGAGGATAAATCGAGTACAGAAGCAATGAGAGCTTTGTGTAACAAAGGAATAACTGAATTAAAAAACCAACGCTGGTTGTATATTTTTCAGAATATGGAAGTCCTGTTAGCAGAAACTTACTGAGGATTTCTGTCATAATGTTTTATCTTAACATTTTAACAAAATAAGGATGTAAATTTAGCTCTTACTAGTAATGTATATCTTGACCTTACTAGTAATGTAGTATCAACCGAGTAGAACCGGGCGTTTAGGATATAATTTTATAATCTAAATAAAGAGTTTCAAGCTCTATACCGTATGTAAAATACTTTACAATATTATATATACTCTGCGTAAAAAATGACAGCCAAATTATCCCTCTAAACTACGGTAACAGGTCTAGTGTGTGATATCAAACTAATTAATTTCCCTTTTTTCAAAGAATTACTCATCAGCTCTAACCCCCGCGAATTTATATATCATAAAACGTTAATTAAGTTCAAAAGAAAAAATGTTTTAACCGTGATTTTAGGGTCAGTCACATGTAATTCAGTTGTTCAAATAAATAACATTTTGCATCTTCAATAAACTTACAGTATCTATTCACGTCAGAGTGATTTATGCATTTAGATAGACAGAGAGTTTTTTTCTTTTGAAAGTTTGAAAGGTAACTTTAGAATAATGTTTTTCTATACAGAAATATTAAATTTTAATTAATGGGATACAATTGATTCATAAAGCTTGTTACATAGTTACTACAAAATAATCTCTAGGCAAACTTAATGCGATGAAACCTATCATCCATATCGATTCGTAAAATTAATTAGAAGTGGAGCAGCAAGTATAAATGACAGCTTCTGACATCTATGAATAATTCAAATGTTACGCTTTAAGCCCTAGACGAGAAAAAAGTCTTTCTTCAACTTCACGATTTAGAATTATTACTGCAGAAGTAGACTTTTCTGGGTAATTAATCTTTTAACTTCTCTAAATACCTCATTCATTTCTTTACGCGTATGCATCGTCCTATTCAATATAAGAAATGTCAATGATTGTTTCAGGATGATGAGGCTTTGCCGTAGGCTTTTTATAAATTGTTAGAAATCTTGTAATTACTATAAAACAGGCAGTAGTTTCTCCAGCATTTCAGCTTTATTTTATGGTCACGATCAGGGGTTTCTCTGACTTTTAATTTAAAAATGTCTTTGTCCGTGCTGGTGGTTTACTCATTGAGGATTTTTTTACTTTGTTGCATATTATTGACCAATATCTCCAGTAATCAGTCAGAAGGTATCTATTTTCACTTTATTCACAGCATTTCAACTGTTTACAAATTCCTGTACATTTGGGCGTAATCCACTTCAGCTTTGGTAGCTGATTACAAAGGGGCGTTAACTCAAACTCGGGAAGCGAACGGCAATCACAACGCATTGCCAGGTGTACCAGCTCCGCTACCCTGCCAGATGAGAACTGTCCACCTTTATTCTGGAATGATTTTGCATACAGCGTGCTAGACCACGCCTACATCTGGCCGGTGTCATCACTACAAGTGACCGAGTAGATAAAACAGAAATTGCAACATCCTTCCGTCCCCGATGAAGACATTCATCCAACTTCAAGCAAAAATTAATCAAATACAAAAAATTAAACTACAATCAAATTTTTCATTACATAAAATTATGAGCATTAGCATGAATATATACATATGAATATGACATTAAGTATAAAAAGCCAATTTAAAAATCAGCACAAAGATGCAGTATTTATAAAAATTGAAGTTAAAAGTTAAAAACACGTAAACAAATAAACTGAATACTAGAATATCACTAAATTACAAAACAACTACATACATAGCGGATCAGCTGAAATTCACCCCAATCATTTGAGTTAATTAAGCTCCAAATTATATAACAACTGGATAGGGCGTTGATTCCTGACGAAGCCTTTAATGATACAGACCTTACCCTTCCATCTCGCCCCACATGAGCCTCAATCACTCGGCCAAGTTTCCACATCTGTCGAGGTAGCTTATCTTCACCTATTAAAACTATATTATTTACATTAAATTTATATGTGACATTGACAGGTTTTACACAATTATAACTTTTAAGTTGTAGAAGATATTCTCCCTTCCAACGATTCCAAAAGTGATTTAACAGCTTTTCTCAGTACAAAAATCTTTTAATAAGGATCCTTTGGTTACCGGACAAATCTGGATCGGTTCTGCCATCCCAGTGAGGTAAGGCAGTTATTCTTTTCCCGACAAGAAAATTGGCTGGGGTGAGAGGGAATGGTTCATCCGGAGCAGTGCATACATAGGTAAAAGGCCGGGAATTAATAATAGATTCGATTTAACTGAGAATAGTTTGCAATTCTTCAAAAGTAACTAGCGCTTTACCTAAGATTTTTCTAAGAGATATTTTAGTTATCCGAACCATTATCTCCCAGTACCCGCCCCACCAGGCACTACGATCAAAAATATAATTCCATTTAATCCCCTTCCCAAAAGAATTTGAACAACAGGGTTTGGTAAGGATCGTGTAAATTTTTTCAGTTCAATTTCTGCACACTTAAGGTTATGCATTGTCGTAATTCACCGTATGACAGACACCTCGCCTTGATAAAATCTTCTAAAGGCTAACAAAAATGCTCTGTACTTAAACTGGACACCACCTCCAAAATGAATTGCTCGTGTAGTCGCACAGGGTAAATATAGCAATATAGAACTTTTCCTGCCTTCCTAGTATAACAAGGGTCCTGGAAAATCAATACCCACAGTCTCAAAGGGATGGCCACTGCGGATTCTGTTTGCCGGTATTGGGGCTACCATCTGCCTTCCATGTGCCACTTTGAACCGTCTACAAGTTACACCTTGTTCAAAAGAAGACTTCACGGCTTGCCTGCCCTGATAATCCAATACCTCTCGCGTATCTGAGTTAGAGTATCGGATACGCCTGAATGCATAAATTTTGATGTCTTTCATAATTAATAGTTCGGTAAATCTGGACTTGTTAGTAGAATTAGTGGATGTTCTCATAGAATTGAAAATAGATGTTTGTAATCTACCTCCAGATATAAAAGTCCATCAGTTGTAGGCCAAGATCGGAGACCATATATCGAGAATCAGGTTTAATAGACACTTGTCCTTTCAGTTGTTTATACTCCGTATCGAACTCTGCTGTCCGAACCACACGAACCCAATACTTTTCGGCTTCTGTTAATTCGTCAGCATTTAAAGCGACAAACCTTTTCACCGAGTCTGGCCTACAGTTATTCAGAAATCTCATGATGTAGGCGGTGATTCTTAACACCTTGTTTAAATCGCTGTAATTTTCCAACCTAAGTAGAGGTTCAATGGATTCTGACAGTTCTGAAATATAACATGTTCTGTTTTCCTTTCATTTTCTATTTCAGCAATATCCATGTTATTATCAGCAATTACAGTCATTAACTGGTTCCTCTAGATCTGACAACCAGGAAGGACCAGTCCACCATGATTTGTCATTAACCAGACTATTTGCATTCAACCACGCGTAAGTTTGTCTGCAGGATTTCTTTCCATTACAGAAAGAACCAATTCAAGGGATTGGTTTTTCCTTTATCTCAGTTAGTCCTGTTTCTCAAACTGTTTCATTCGCGTGATTCACCTTTAATCCAATGTAGACATATCTGGGAGTCACCAAAGTAAATATTGCTTTCTTTAACTACTGTAAATGTTTCTCTTAAATAAGAACAAAGTCTGGCTAATATCAAGGCTCCTAGCAGTTCTAAGCGAGATAAACTAATTGCCTTCATTGGTGTAAGCGCGATTTAGAGATCACAAAACCTTGTCGTCACCCTACTGCCGTACTTTATCTTAAAGTATGTCACGAAGCCATAAGCCTTAGGCTAGCATCTGAAAAAATATGCAGCTCCAACTCTGATCCCAGTTCAGGAAAATTAGAGTAGAGTTTATAGTGACATTTTGAACATAGGGTGTTTCGTCAAGCCATTCCATAAACTCTATATTAATATTTGGAGGAAGAGGTTCATCCCAAGAAACGACTCTTTCCCATAACCGCTGCCCAAGTAACTTGATTTGAACAGTAACAGGAGTTAGAAGACCCAAAGGGTCAAAAAGCATCCCACATGCACTTAATACTGTCCGTTTTGTTGCTATACCATTCTTTAGTCTATTTAATTGATTAGGTGCAACTCTGAGAGTATCTCTTTCATTATCCCAAATTAGTCCTAAGACCTTTAACGGTATATCCTTTGCAGATTGTCTACGCTCCAATTAGTTTTCTTTTCATATTTCACGAAGCGTCTTCAAATTTGTAGCCCACTGACGTAGATTCATGCTTGCCTCACTCAAAATAGCGGTAGCGTCCCTCGATAACAGTGCGGCTTCATCATCAGTATCAGAACCATTAATCAAATCAACATATAGTTCATTCAGGATTTTACATATTTCCCTATGGGAATTTTCATATTTCTTTAAATGGAGTCTTATAGTTGCAGCCAAAAGAAATGGACTGCACTTAACACCAAATGGTACTCGTTGCATCTCGAGGATTCTGACGCCACAACTATCCAAACTGAGATCGGTCTGCCCTTCCTCACCCCATAGAAACCGCAAAAATTTACGATCTTCCTCAGCAATACCCACTTCCAAAAACGCTCTTTGAATGTCCGAGCAAAATGCTATACGGTGATATCGAAATTTCAAAATAATTTTCAATAAATCGGGGTTGAGATTAGGACCACTAACTAGACAATCATTAAGTGACAACTCATTTTTTGCTTTGGACGAGGCATCGTAACAAATTCTAAGTTTTGTAGTTTCTTTTAATTCTTTTATTACACCATGGGGCGGCATGAAATAACCCACGAGTTCTTTACTATCCGAATTACACCCAACTTCTTCAATAATTTTAACCTCTAATTGTTCTCTAACAATATCTCGATATTTAAGATAGAAGTTCCTATTTCAACTAAAAGTATTATTTAAGCCAAACAAACGCTTCCTAGCGATTTCGTAATCATTTGTTAACTCATGTTGATCTTCCTTCCACAATAATAGTGTCTCATATCTAATATTTTTATAAATTGTGTTTTGTTCGAATAACTTTAAAATCTCTGTATCACTTTTCGGTGTTTCCCTTTCTGAATTAATGCCTATTGCTTCTAATTTCCATAAATCCTTAACTCTTTCACAATTCAAGTCCTCGGTTTCAACGGTTAAATGGCTAACAAACTTCCTTACAATCAGATTCTCTGTCCTTACCTTGAATTACATACCCAAACATACTTTGCGTTGCAACTAAACGTTTGCTTAACCTTATATTTGTTTGACCCAAAATTTCCCAAATATAATCTGATCCTATTAATACATTGACCCTGTTTTGAATAGCCTATATGAGCCAATTCTATACCTCTTTCAAAATGCTGTATTTCTAATCCACGTGAAGAAACTTCGATTCACCAAGCGTAATTGAATCAAGTACAATCGCCCTTATTTAATTTTCTGATTAGGCTCAATTTTACTCTGTAGGAGTTTTTAACAATATCATAATGTTGTTTCTTCTCTAACTTCTTATTTCCGAACGTATAAGGAGGAGCTCTCTCTATTTACAATTTCCAGTCCTATTGAGTCGACAATTTTTCTTCAACAACGTTCTTGTTGACCCTGCCGTCGCATAAACAACGAAGCGAATATTTCCCTTTATCTGTCACAGAGTCTGCTGTGAAGGTCTGACAAATACTGAGTTAGACTTCTGGTTTATTAGTTTTGTTATTACAAAGCAGGAACTCTCAGCTTGCGTATTCGACGCATTGCCAACCACTTATCATTGCTAACGTTTTCTCGGGGATTCGAAGATCCACCTATTAATGAGTTATGCAGTTGATTACAATTTTTACAAGTTTGATTCCTTTTCCAACATATCTTTACAGTGTGTCTTCTCCCTAAGCAGAGGAAGCAACGACCCTGACTTACAATCGATTTCTTCTTCTTTCACTCACGCGTAGCGTACAATCGTGATTAGAGTGCGTTGTAAAACAGAAGATACAATTTGTTTTCATTAGTGGTAGCAATGAATCAGAAGTTGAAGGCATATTTCTTTAGTATTAAACTGTATTTAGTTTTTAGAAAAAATTACTATTAGTTATCGGTTTGCGAACTAGAGTTTCTGTGGCACAATTATTTCGATTTCCTAGTAAAAGTGATGTTTCGCGGCATTCGATTTCATTCTTCAAAAACTTAACCAAATCATTTATGTCGAATGTTTCGTTTGACTTACGCTACCTATTATACTGTAAATTTATTTCTTCTGGGATCCTTTGTAGTATAACTGGACAGAGTAAGCTACTATAAGTGTTAGCAGCACACCTAGAGATTCTAAGATCGAATATAATTTCTATTGCATTATATAATTTTCTCAACAGCCAAGACATCAGACACTGTCCCTAACGGGTTCAATCAATAATAATTTACTCATAGGGTAGATATAACTAATCTGTTCTACCATAACGCTCTCGTAACAGTTTAATAGACGAATCGTAGTTTTGTTCAGTCAAAGAAAATCCGGAGACAGCGGCCAAAGCATTTCGAGTAAATAAGTTTTTAAATAAGCAATTTTCTCTATTTTAGTAAGCGAAGGTTATTATGTATAGCTACGTCATATGTATTCCAAAAATTTAACCATCACTACATCTCCACCAAAAAATAGAAATATTCAAACGCGGTAATTTAACAACAGTATTTTCAATTTTAATAAGCTTTTCACTTATTTTATGTGAATTTTCCTCAATGAGTATTTCGTAGTTCACTGTTCTGAACTACATAAATTCATTTTCTAGAAACGATAAACATCTAGACAATTTTCGTTTTACAACTAATACTGGTTTCTCGATAGTTATCGCTAGCTGGTACCTCCTTTTCCAATTCCTCAACATCAATAACATCTTTAATTTCACTATCCAGCTTCTTCAACTCATCTATTTTTTCAATCAACTGACTTTTTAAATTATAAAGATTTTCAACTTTATCTACTTTCGTGAATTCTTCATTTAAAGGTAAATTAATTGTACCCTCTATTTTGGTAACAAGTTTCGAAAATAACTGTCTAACAGCTGTACGTTTCACTTTAACTCTGTCAGTAATTATTTTTATCAGTATTTATTAATCCACTCTTTATATCAAATTGCAAAGCTATCTAAATAATTTAACTGGGAGAACTACCCGCAAATAGAAGTTGCGGCCACAAAATTACTCGGGGAACATGCCAGAGTGCCAAATTGCTTCGTCTTTCGTATCAGGTCCGGTGGTCACCAAAAAACTGTGACAATAATTTCAGTAAGCAGTCAGAAGGTATCTATTTTCACTTTATTCAACAGCATTTCAACTGTTTACAAATTCCTGTACATTTAGCGTAATCCACTTCAGCTTGGTAGCTGATTACAAAGGGGCGTTAACTCAACCTCGGAAGCGAATGGCAATCACAACGCATTGCCAGGTGTACAGCTCCGCTACCCTGCCAGATGAGACTGTCCGCCTTTTATGCTGGAATGATTTTGCATACAGCGTGGCTAGACCACGCCTCCATCTGGCCGGTGTCGTCACTAACAAGTGACCGAGTAGATCAAAACAGAATTTGCAACATATTAAGTTAATTTCATTGGGATAATAACACCAAGATGGGCATATTCATTCGCTTATAATTTTAAACGCTTAAATTATCTATCCCCGATACTTAGAATTTAATGTAACGTGTAAAGGTATTATTTAACTGAGATTATAAATATTAAATAAAATTTTCATTCGTGTCTTTTAAATGCAACAATTTCACTGAATCAAACACATGTGTGTTATGCAGCTTGAAATAGTATACTTTTCTAATTTTTCTCTTTTGTTTAAGTTTCAGCAAAGCAATGGATACTACTGTTAGGATTCCTAACAGTAAGATTAATTCCAAACAGTAGAAGTAGGATTTTGAATACTGTGGTTAATTCTGACATTGTATGAATTTGCCTAGCATGAAATGATTTGGAATCCCAAATTTTAGATGTATTTTTACAGGTGCAAAAATTTTAAAGCTGAGTGTATCCTTTTCTTGCAACAAATATTTTATTTATTGTTTGTTAGTCAAGCTATCTTAAATCTACTACTCCTAACTATTCCTTGGATCTACATCTCCTAACACATAACGCTTTAGGACTTGATTTTCCACTGCTCTTATTTAAGTATAACAAGTTTTTTTTGCATAAAAGGCGTTCATAAAAATTTTGTGAGAAATTACTACCGGGCAATGGTAACTAACAATGTTATGAGGAATTAATTCTTTTTAGACACCTTCCCAATGCATCTTTACAGTGCAACTAGAATTGTTTTCTAAATTAGATTCCCAGATTTAAAATTAGACCGACTGATTAACTGCAATTTAAGCAGTCTGGAGAGAGAGTTTTAAATGCATCATTTTACGACTAAATAATTGTTATAACACAAAAAATCTCCAAAAATTTAGATGACTTTCAGTTTTGAAAAAAATTATCTTTTGGGGAAAAGAGTGTTTTATACCCAAAATACTGTCCATAAATACTGGGAGAAAGTTGAAGCATGATATTTAAGAAGTAGATAGGATATCAAATCAGTTTTCGACAATATAAGGCGGAGGGGGGGGGACTTCATTTCGTAATTCGTTTATAGACTTTGAGATATACAATGAATCTCAGACAAGTGACCTCATAAAAAGAATTACACACATCTTAATGGAAATTTAAATAATAGGAGATGCATGAATTGTAGACTTAACCTTTAGCTTACGGGGCTCATTTTTCCGATTCCCTCTTTAGAATGGGAAATTTCGGACCCCCTTTGTAAAAACGGCATATATATATATATGTATGTATGTATGTATGTATATATACAGAGGCTGTTCGCACATTTTTTAGACGATTTTGGTAAGCGGTAATAAAAAATAGTTTGCTGGAAAAAAAAATAATTGCAATTGTACTATGTTTTTAAAAGTCAAAATTATCGTCCGCCGCTTGAAAGTTTTGTTTTTATTCAAAATGGCGATTTTAACAAAGGAGTGGTTCGAAGGCTGCATTTATGCTCTTTCCGAAGAGAAATATGTGTTACGGTTCAAAATCACCGCAACATTAGGCACAGATGAAAGAATCAATTAAGAAATGATCGAGTTAAGAGAAGCAATGACGAGTGATAAATAAGCGAGGGACGTGGACATAGTTTAGAAAAGAAGCAGGATGTTTAAGTGCCATTAAGGATGAAAAAGAAACCGCCAAAGGAAATGTACAATGTGGGGTATACTTAGACCAGATGCAGAAGTGAAAGATATAAGAAGAGGGGAAGGCACACTAACAAGGAAAATGCGTTGAATAGTGATGGTTTGGGCTAAGTGGTGGAAAATCGGAAACAGATGATATTCGAGAAGATGGGAATATTGCCGTGGGAATAATGATGATGGGAGGCGAGTGGCCCCACCTTCGAGAAGGCGGAGAAAAAGAAGATTCTGGAAAGAAATGAGTAGCCCAATAGATAGGAATAAAATATATCTGACCAATAAGAAAACGAAGGAATGAGCGGATCCAAAATGAAATGGGGAAAGAAGGTAGTGGACTAAAAAAATAGACACGCAAGAAAATGATTCATTCATGCTAGAGATTTATGAAATGATGACTCGCGAGCTGGCAGCGAAGTAGCGGCGTTAGACTTTTTTTTTATGCAGAGAGCACTAGTACTGTGGACGGCAACCAGCCAGCCATTGATGGGAATGACGGAAGTTATTAACCCGAATGCCTCGAGTCCATAATAAGCAGAGAAACCCCTCTAGATGATGGTCAATTTGAAAGAGCTACGGAAGACGAAAATAATCCCCAGCCAGCATAACTCCTGTGAATAAGGAGCCCGAACCGACACAAGACGAGAGGAGTGCCCCACATCCCAAGGAGCTATTAGCGAGATACGACATCTAGCCAACGAGATGGACAATGGAACGAGTTTCTAAGGAGCGTGCAGATTTCACAGAAAACCCCCACCCGCCAGTTATTGCCATTCGAAGTATGCACATGGTCAAAAGATTGGAAAGAATCGGCAATGAAGGTATTGTGCTGGGTCTATAATTGATATGACATATGTAACGTGTATAAAGTGTGCCTCTCATCCTTGAGTCAGATAATGATAGTTAGTGTATAGAGAGTTCCTTGATTGATATTATAAAATGGTTATATGGGTAGCTCACCCCCTTAAATAATATCCATGTATGAACGTGTTATGAAATGGTTAATGTAATTGTGATGATAACTATTGACGAATAATGATGATGAGTAAATGTATTAAGCAAAAGTTGATAATTGTTTCTTAGAGGGAATACCTCGTAATTAACTAATTGAAAGTAGAGTATTAACATAGAAGGTTTACGAATACGAGAAAGTGAATTGGTAATAATGTTCATAAATGAATTAAGTGTAAGAAAACTTACATACTAAGAGAATGTGTTGATTTAAATAATGTGTATGAGTGTTATGTTTTAATAAATCCATCTGTAAATTATCAATCAGACAATCTGTAATTCTTCATAACACAATGCAGATACGAAAAAAAGCGTGGTCTAACAAGTAGATAGTTAGTGCATAATTAATGATTGGTAATTCACCTCAATTGACACTTAGACCACGTACTAACCACTGTATGCATCATATGAGACCATTACAATATGCATACTCCGTTATCCAAAACGATGTGAAGGTACATGGTTTTTGTGATATCCAAAAGCGTCGATAGGTAATATCGTCACCACGAAAGGAAAAAAACGTCAATTGGAGCCTCAAGTGGGACAAAAATTCCAAACAATAGCCAAGGAAAAAAACGGGACATCTCGACTATTGCGAAAGGTACGTGTTTAATGTTAAAAGAAAATCCCCCTAGTCAAAGGACAGTTGCAAAATCATTAAAATGCTCGGTGTCCACTGTAAACAAAATGATAAACGTGATTTAAATCTTAAGAAAGCGAAAAAAACGCAATGTGCATTGTCTTCTTCCAAAGCATAATATCGGTCTGAAAGCAGGACACGCTGCAGAATTCTATATGAGAACACTTATCCAAAGAAAAATGGAAAACAATTGTCACAATAGATGTATCATGGGGTGTATTTAAATGATGCAACAAAAAAAAGAGCCATTTTATATCATAAAAGGGAGAAAAAATTAAGTACATGGTTCAAAGAATCGAAAGAAAATTTTCTAAGGGGTTCATGATTGTTGCTGGTTTTTCTTATAATGGCAATTTAAAAAATAAGTGAGTGGAAAAAAATGCCAAGATTAACTCCAAATACTATCAGGGAACATATTTTATCCGCCAATTTTTCTGAATGAATACCATCGCTTTACCCACAGTGCCATCAATCTGTGAGACTCCATCAGGACAAAGCTAGCAGTCACACACCAAAATCCACTGTAAATTTCTAAAAGAAATGGAACAAAACACTGGTTCAAGGTCATACCTTCACTGATATCCTACTAAATCTCCCGATGTATCACTTATGGATTTTGTGCTTTCGGACTTTTAAAATCTGCATTATCCAAACGTAGTCCCAAACCCTTACAGGACTCTGGAAAGCTGTTCAGGAGGAATGGGATAGAATACCTCTTCTGACACTTCAAAAGGCATTATTATCCTGGAAATTGCGGTGTCGAAAGATAGTTCAGAATAAGGGATGTCAAATAGAACATTTACAACACAAGAATTTTAATGTATTTAGTTTTTGTGAATACAATATACATGCGTCTAAAAAATGCGTGAACAGCCTCAGTATATATGAATCATATACTAATAAAAGTGTTGTGTGTTTGTGTCCTGCCTCCAGAGGAATCTACGAAACTTACAATTATAAATTTGGCACACGGGTAGTGAAGATTCTGAACATGTGCACCTCGAAGCCCGATTTATATTTTATTACCGTTAATTTTATTAATAAAAAACCACAATTTTTGAGGGGAATCCAGAAATGGAAGAGCCTTCCTTTCAAATTCGGCCATATTTGAAAAAATGTCGAAATAGATGTATTTTTTTCATGAAATACATAAGGTTACATAGTGAAAGAGCTTTAAAAACTGATAACTTTTGTCTGTGTACACTAATCTGCTACTTCAATAGTTTTAGAGTTATTAGGAAGTCTAATCTTGAGATCATCCGATCATCCGATGTAAACAAGCTAGATTCATTCACATCGTGATTATGCAATTAAAAACACCGAAAAAATATTTCTATTATAGAAGAAATAAATTTTATTAAAATCTTATTACTTCTCTTAATAATATTAGATGGTTTAAAATCATTATACACACTTCAAATTCATGATTAAATTTTTATGCATATTTGATTCTATTTGCGCTAAAGGGTCCGCTAGATGGCGCCACGATACCGAGACAGTATGCGCTGTATCTCAGTCTTTGCGCTATTTATTGTTGCACCACAAAATTTAAATCCTTTATTTCGTGTTTTTAGTGTTTTCCATTCTCTGCAATGATTGCTGAGGGAGCGGGTCCCTAAGCAACCGGCTAGACGGGCGAAGCCCGGCTAGTGTATATATAAAGTCATTCTTCGGCCCGTATTCTTGGGATACATGCCATCCCACCCCGTAAGGAAAATGTTAATGTTAGTTTCAGCTAAGAAGTTCTTGTTTAATAAGGAAAATATGAGCAAAGTAAATGACATTGTTAGTGTTTATAACATTTATGATATGCTGTTATTTTATGCCCCATATAAAATTTGCAAATACAAGCACTTGCTAAATTGGGAATAAGGTAGAATGTCAAATGCTTTCGGTCTAAAACTAGAAGCCCTTGCTGTGCCTTTTCATTTACAACTGCAAGCCATGAGATAAAGATTGCTAACAAGGAGAAATAGCTAGTGAAATAGATAAAGGAATAGATGAAGGCCTTACAATAATTCACAATAAATATTGTAAATTGAACTTACTGTACAGCTCTATTTGTAGGTTATTCGAAGATTTTTCTATTCCCTACATAAATTGTTATTATCTAAGAATGCAGAAAGGGTTGTGTCACTAACGGGACTAATGTTTAAAGTTAAAACTAAATGACGCAGAATGTCTGGTAGACAGAAAAGAAAACGAAGGTAAACATAGTAGTACCCAGGAAAAAAAATATATCGCTGAACTATTTGCACTCTGCGAGGGACAATTTTAAAATTCTAACGAAACAGGTTTGTTGAAGATTTTTAAAAAATCCCAAAAGAGGGTAATTATATAAGATGAAGTTAAATTTAACTTATATACTCTCAATATGAATAAATCATTTTATATGTTTTCTGAAGGCTCACATGAATTAAAAAAAAGCCGCAGAAAATCTTGAAGAAAAGAAGTTTGCATTTATGGAAAGAAGGATTTTGTGTTATATAATTTTACTAATTTCGTTTAAAAAAATTAGATTAGTGGGGAAAATTTTTCCAATAATCGTAGTATGGAGATGACTTTTGTAAAAAAGATAAAAAAGATTCATAGCACTAAAGGGAAATAAAACCAAAACAGCAAAACTTGTCTAATCAGGACTTTTACCAAGGAAATAAAAATAACCTGAAGTAACTCTACGCATTGTTCGAGGATTGAATTCATCACTACACTCGAATAATGAGCAAAATCCTCAATTAAAAAAAAATAATTTTATTAAGATAACAGAGGAGTACTATGTACAGCACTAGTTCACAGTTTGTGAAACCTCTTCAAAGAGATTACCTTCTCCATTACCCCTATTTTACCTATCTAAAAACTGCAATTAGTATTTTTAGTTCCTCTTGTATCTATCTCCTATCGATGGACTAGTAGTAACAACTTTATGAACATGGTTCAATGGATATGTAATTAGTTAGCGTAGTATATGATACTGATACACTTGAAACAATTAAATTCCCCTGAAAAATATTGCTATAGTTCATAAAGAGCACATGTTTGTGTCGTTAGTTTTGCATTCTAGTACATTATGACAGTATTGCTTATATATAGTTTGTGTGTTCATGGTAATAACATTTTGCGATTAGTAAATATTTCGACTTTATTTTCAATATGAAAAGCTTTCAGGGAATACTTGAATAATTTTTCCATAAGAAAATTTTACCTCATATGAATTGCCTAAATTAAAATGCAGTTTCGAAAGTGCAATTTTGTCATGTGAATATTCCAAGCTTAAAGGTACTTGAAAGTTTTTTCCGATTTTTCACCACATTACCATATTGTAACGAATTTAAGTTTATGATTTGAATTTTGATGTTAGTTATATGAGGTCATAAATTTTCATTAATAATTATTATAGAGCATAGGCATCTACTTTACATATCTATAAATGCGACCTTTTAAAGAGCAAAAATCACTTGTACAGAATTTAATAATAAAGTTAATTCAAAGTTTTACTTCATTGATTCTTAAATTGAGTCAACATTTTTTATAAAAATTTTTGAGAAAGAACTAAAAAAAAAACTCGAATGAAAAAAGTATCGAAATTTTTTTGATTCAGAAAAAAATCAAAGCATCTTCGAAACACCTGCAACATTTTTAACAGCGGCGCCTATTTATCATCTTTTGAAAATATATATGCGGTAAAGGCAAAATTCTGGAACAAGGAGAAAGTATTATTGAGTTGAAGAATCCATCTAACACTCTACAGTATCATTTTTTAACACACGTATGTTTATTGCAGATGTTTGTTGAAAAAACCATGCTAGAAGCCCTAAAGTATAACCCTATTGAAAAAACTCAAAATATGCTGTTTCTAAAATGTACTTTTTGGACGCGTCCGCTGATATTTTTTTGACAAAATAAATATTATTTCCATCTACGTCATATACATACATAAAGTACGTAAGAAAATTTTAAGAATGGTTTTCAAAAGAATTCGGAAGCATTTTTTAAAACTTGTTTTCATTCCATTTGAATTTAATGGATCTTACACATTTACCTATTGAAAGTCATACAAATGTTCTGTGGCAGATCTCGTTAATATTTTTTATAACTATATAATCTTAATGTAACTATTTTACTTTAGTGATCTCAAATGATCTTCATTTTTTATCGAATAGTTATAAGGGGATTGTATTATGTTGTGATAAGCCATATGATACGGAATTAATGAGTACTTAAAACAAATTTTAATGGATATGATTAAATTTGTTATAATTTAGTTACACAGCATGTTAAAAAATAGTTGTCTAAAATTTGAAGATCCGAAAAGATTTCGTTTTTAGCAAATAAGTCTAATACTTCAAAAACACTAAAATAATATTTACACTTTATCAGTATTTCCCTTTGTAATGGAATATTTAAATGTTACGGAATGTTATTTAATATGTTACCGAACAAACTGGGATACGGAACATTAATTGTGGAATTACAATTGTGGAGGATAAAAAAAGTTAAGATTATAATTAGGTTGGGGTGCTTACACTACACTTACATACTATTGAGGGAGTAGATAACTGATGCCTGTAAATTAAATTAGATGCAACAGAGGATTACAAAGTACCCTGAAGCATGCGGCCATGTGCCAAAATTACAAATGTTAACGGGCATAACAGATAACTATGAAAAATAATAACCATGAAAATTGCACAAGATGGCTACCGTATAGTGGAAAACTTTCTGCGTTTGTATATTAGAGTAAGTGATAGATCTACATACCTAGAATAAAATACATAGCCTGCACAATTTACAAAGAAAAGAGGCCTGACTCACAGAATAGTTTAAAAGAATAGATTTAGTAAAATTAGCATTTTAAAAAAAACACACAGGTATTAACGGTATGGTCAAATGGTAATGATAAAAAAATACTCACATATGACACTTATTCAAGGTCTGGTTCCCTCCCCACATGGGGAATTCTTAGGCCTAGCCTAGGAACACCTTGAGACACCTCACGACAGAGAAAAAAAAAAACAGGTCACTGACCATCTCTGTCGGACACCTGTCCTAAGCCGCTATTGTAGCGCCCACTTGGCGTTGGCCCAAGCTAACCACGATGGTTAGCTTGGGCCAACGCCAAAGGCTGCCATATTACTGGGGTTGATCGCCATTCAGGCTAGTTTACAATAATCACCCTATTTATAGTTACAAAAAAGGGGGCCATGCATTAATAGAAAACTAATTAATAAAGTTACGAATAACTAGTTCGTGACATCCTCCCCATTAACGAGAGAAAATAAAATACCTCCTACCAGACCTTTAGTTAGGTTGCGCAGGCCTAACCACAAGTGGCAAGAACAAGTTTAAATTACTGTTATAAAACAAAAGCTATGACTTTTGGTTGTTGGCCCAGTACAGTCAAGATACAGAAAATCAGCTTAGTATACTGTATAAAAATAGGTGTGTGAGTATTCCACAAAAACTTTTGCTCGACATATGAGCATATTACAAATATGATCAAAATTTTGACAATGGTTAAAATACATTATACATAAAGCCTTACTCAATTAAAAATTTGAACACAACATGCAGTTCGACGTAACATGTTTGCATGATATTAAAAGTTAGGGAGTTGCTGCAGAAACCTAGTGGGACAATAGTCAACACAACAAGGTCAGTCAATTACATGACACGTTAACCATAAAGCAGAACAGTGCTGCACTCTCATAAATGAACAGGTGAAGTGAGTACCCGTGCACTGGCACACACTAATGGAGCAAACCAAATTGGTTAACTTAAGGTATTCTTAATTACCAGAATGCATTTAAGCATTTACAGCATTTCTCTATGTATCTCCCATAATAAAGATAGGTGGCCAGCCTACTATTAATTATTGTGAATCAAGGTCACAAAAATGTGCAATATTGGCACAGAGTATTGGTTCATAGGGTAAGGCAAAAAGACAAATTGATTTAAAAGAATGTTTCATACAAATTGTCCATCAAGGGATTAAAAAGTAAACATATGTACTTAAAAAAAACAATTGACCATACACATAAATATAAGAAGAATGACCATACACATAAATAATGAGAGCAATTGTGCCTGTACAAAATTATGTAAAGCAAACAAGACAACAGAAAGGCACATAATGAGTGTGTAGATATCCAGTTGCACATAATAATAATTGTAACCTGAGTGATTATCTCTGGTGAGTAACAGGAAACTATTAAGGTAGCTTAACAATAAAAAGGACTTGTGAGGATTATGAGGAGACAATCTTCCCACGGGGACGCAGTTGTATCTCTGGGGTGGCGAGACGACAGTACCACAAGGAACATCATCATTTATATCTGCTACATGTTGACTTTGGTCAGCTGGAAGCGTTTCACGCTGTTCAACCACAGGAGAGACATCAGGATCCTGTTCTTGGATAGTAGATTCTGGAAGAGGTGAGACCAAGGACTCGAACAATAATTATCGCACAAGTTAACATTAGTTTTGTCTGGGTTGGAGCCCAGAAAAGAGGTTTATGTGTCTCCTAAGTAGAGGTGCATTAGTATTTTCACATTCTTGATAAGCATAACAATTTTAGAAATAACCTTTTTTACAAACATATGGACCTCTAATATTTTGATTGAATTTATTTGCGACTTAAGGTATACTGTGTCACCAACAGAAAACTTACGTAGATGTCTTTTGGCATGAACTTTAGTATTTTGGCTATTTTGGGCAGATTTTAAGTTTTCAAAGGTTTGCTGCATCAATGTTGCAGTGGTATCACACAAGTTCTGGACATAATGAGATACATCAAGATGAGGCATATTACTATCAAAGTTAAATGTATCAGTTATTAAAGGAAGTGCCCTTCCAAAATGCACAAGATTAGGTGATGCCTTAGTGGCAGGGTGAACTTGAAGAATTATAATATTGCACAATGTAAGGCGAGAGCATGTCTTAGTAACACTCCAGATTTTGTACGGCATAAATGGTGTTTTTAATGGATCTGTTACCCTTTCTGAAATTGCATTTGCTTCAGGGTGGTAAACAATTGAATGCTTTAACTGAATGCCAAACTTTCAGTGAAGGTATTAAATACAGCAGAGGTAAATTGAGTACCATTATCAGTTAACAATGTCTCAGACGACCAAAAATATTGATGTAATTAAATAAAGCTTCTACCACAATCATTTGCCTTGATCCTGCTTAGGGGATACAGTTGAAGATGGCGAGAAAAATGATCCACAATATTAAGCACAAACACATTATTTTCAAATGGGCCTAGGATTCCATGGATACTATCTGCAAAGGTCTTTCAGGAATGGGACTAGCCTGAAGTGGAGCTTTATGTATGTTTAAATTCTTGGTGGTAGCACAAGTTGAACAATTTCTAATAATTGCTTGACCTTCTGAAACAGACCAGTAAAGAAATATCTTTTGGCCACAAGCTGGAATGTTTGGCAACACCTAAATGAATAGTGTGAGCAATTCCAAATGGCCTTATTAAGTAAGGACTCAGGTAGACAAATCCTCCTCCCCATGGGTGACCATCCTTTGTAGTCATGAGGACCATAGAGTCTTTGTCGATTACAACTGTCCGTCATCAGAACTTCATGATTTATAATCTTATTATAATGGGACCAATCTTTTTATCTTTAATTTGTGCAGACAATACCTCCCCTGGTGTTATTTCATTTAATAGACTATTTTGCACAGTTGTCAACCTTAAGACCTTTTCAAAAACTATTTGCTTATTCAGTGTGCCCTGGTTATCATTTACACTATTATCAATATAAAACACATTATTAGATTTACATAAAAAAATGGTTAAAACTTGTGAGTTTCTTCTTTACCATGACCATACCTATTAACAGGCTCAACCAGGAAGTATTTACAGACTTATGATTACCAGATGCACCACATTACAATTAGAGCTATTAGTCACAGTATGAGTATTAATGGATTCATGATTATACAAGGCAAAATTTCATTTGATTGTAAGATTTCAGGATGAGATTCAAGTGTTTGAGTGACAACATTAGGTTCTCTGGATAAATAATCGAGGATACAAGTTTGTTTACCAGGTATGGGAAAAAGTGAAAGTGTACTCACTTAAAGTCATTAACCACCTAGTTATGAGGTTGGCAGGAGAACTAGTCCTTACTGTAATGCTTAAGAGGTTTGGAGTCAGACAAAAATATGGAAATGACGGTTATAAAGGTAGTGTCGAAAGGCTTCACAAGCTTTCACAATTGCCATTAACTCCAGTTTGATTGCTGGATAATTAGATTCGGCTTTATTCAAAGTCTTGCTGAAGTATGAGATTGGGTGGAACTGGTTATTTACTTTCTGAAGCAAACAGCAGAAATTGCTTGCTTAGAAGCAGCAGTATGATATAAAACTGGCACTCCAGTCTGGCTGGATAACAAAGGTGCCTTGAAAAAAAATGGCTTGGAGCTGTTGAAAAGCCTGTAGTTCTTCAGGATCCCATTTGAGGGGAACAGATGGTGAAGTCATCACATTTAATGGGTACATGAGCTGAGCATATTTAGGTATTAAATGTCGATAATATCCACATAACCCAATAAAGCGTTTAAGATGTTTCTTGGTTTTAGGAGGTTCAAAAGCAGTGATTTTTTGGATATTGGCAGACACTGGAAAAATTTTACCATGAGCTATTTTGAAACCTAGATAATTAATTTCTTCTGTGTGAAAAAGTACATTTCTGAGGACAAGCAGTTAAGTTATATTTAATGAACAGATTGAATAAGGTTTAAGCTTAAGAGAAGTTTCCTCAAAAGAATTACTACAAATGACAATATCATCTTGGTACGCAAACACACCAGACATTTGGATTCTTCTATTACAGAATCAATTAGTGCCTGGAAAATTGAAGCTGCAGTCTTCAACCCAAACACCAATCTTTTGTAACGAAAAGATCCCCACATTGTAGTGAAGGATAACTTATCATGATATTCCTGAGGTAAATTAATTTGATGATAAGCATTCTTAAGATCAACAGAAGAAAATATTTAAACTGAGCCATGGCTGAGATTATATCCTGGATTTTAGGTAGAGGGTAAGACGAGTTCTGGATGATTTGGTTAATTAGTCTCAGATCTAAAGCTAATCTGAAAGCAACATGACCAGAAGAGTCAGGCTTCTTCTTGACCAGAAGCATGGGACAAGCCCACTCAGATACACACCTCTCTATGATCCAGCTGCCTGAAGTTCCTCTAATTGCCTCTTTGCTTCAGTTTGCAAAGATTGGGGAATTGGGAATGGGAGAGTTTTGACAGGGAAATCATGAGAAAAGTTCAATTTAGGAATTATTTTATCGGTGTGACCAAGAGTGCTGAGAGATGCAGAAAAAAGCTGCAAAATTATCACTTAACATGGTGGACAGAGATTGTCTTTGACACTGTGATAAATGATTTAAATCAAAATTAGTAACAGAAAATTCTTTACGTCTAGCCTCTAACATTTCACCAGATGGTTGAATTACATTACTGATTCATAAGTATCATTAGTATTATACACGAGATACATTGTTCAGAAGTATTTGAATTTGTGCATAACAACGAACACTCATGTTTGTTTAAATTAGATACATGATCATTTTCATCAGTGCATCCTGCAGTCTGCCAACTGCCATATTTTTATTGAGATGTACTGAGGCATTAGACACATTAGTTATACATATAAAAAAATTGAAATCTTTGCCTTGATTAATATACTCATGAACTGATGGATATACAATAATAGTATTATGGTTTGAAGTTCAAACATAAAGTAGTTGTCGACATATCAATACTATGTATCTTAGCACCCACCTGTACATATTTACTTTCATTAGGTGGTACAATGATTTCTTGAATTAATTTTACAGTATTATCAGGTACTGTATTAGGTGAGCTGGTCACAATACAGTTTTTTACACAATGTACAGAATTACTACATTTATTTCCACAGTTAGCATTGTTATAATTAATTTTCAGACACCACATTTTGGTTGATTTTCGGGTAATAAAGGTACAGTAATATCATTAATTTTTACAGATTTTTCAAGGGTATCTAAGATAACCCTATTAGCATTGATGAAGGCATAGCCAAGCAAGAATGAAAATTGTTTGTCCTGAATATCAGTGACAAAGAAAGACTGTTTGATAAATTTGTTTTGAATTTTAAATGTTAAGATTATACAAGCAGAGAAATGGATTTTAGAGTTAAGTGTTGATATGACAACACTTCTAGAAATATTTTATAATGTAAACTGTCCTTGTTTTTGTAAAGAACTCACTATCGATCAAAGAGATGGAAGATCCTGTGTCAATTAATGCATTACAGTTAAAATTGTTAATTTTTAATTCAATTAGTGGAAGTATAGGGTTTCTGGTTGGCACATTAAAATTAAGATGCAAGGTATTATCATTATTAGAGGCTTCACTAAACTCAGTCTGTGTATTAGCATGACTCTGCATTCTAATTACACAGTTGGTTTGAGTAGCAACAGTTTTAGGCTATTATAGGTTCACTCTGAGGATTTACATTATAGTCAACGGAGGTATAACTGATGGATGAGGCAAAAGTTGAGAACTGACACCATCAGGTACATCAGCTCTCATTGAGAGTTTAAAGAATTACCATTATAGGAAGCAGCATTTGGATTCAGATCAGACATATAATTACTGCGATTATGACTTCTATATGAATTAGGTCTGCCATTATTATTTACATTATTTCTTCGAGGGTGCTTATTTGACTGATTTTGCAAGGCATGCTTTAGTTTGAAACAATTCTTGGGAGTATGCCCTGCCTTCTCACAAAAATTGACAGACCATTCTCTGCTTAGGCTTGAACTTACTATTATAGCATTATTATGACGTACCCTGTTATTATATTTATAGCTCACATTATTATTTACATAATTACATTTTGTGGGCTTACACTAGACACTATCTGCGAGTCATTTTTCGTACACTGGGAACTTGATCCCTGGTCTAAAACCATAAGTTTTTGTTTCAGAGCTGACATTTCCTGCTTTAACAAAAAGACTTCAGCACTACTATCCACTGCTTCAGAATTTGAAGCACCAGTTATATGAGAGTCAATGATTGACGTGTTTGAGCTCTCCTTACAGCAATAGAAAACTAATTTACATCCTCTTTTAAAAGCTGAGTTTTAATTGAAGAGGGTAAAGCAGCCATCAATTGTACAATTTGAAAGAATCAATGGTATTCCTATCCTTGATTTGTGGATAGAGTTTTGTTATGTGCTGAGACAGGTCTATACGAAAAGTTTTTTATTGATTCACCTGGTAGCAAATTTAACGTCACACATGCATAATTAGTGCACTCCTCCTTATTCAGAAAAAAATCACTGAGTTCATTAAGCACTACGTTTGGGGTCATCAGACTGCAACAGGTCTTGGGATGAGCTCACAAACTTTAATGCAGCACCGATCAGTTTGGATTTTATAAATGCAGCGGTGTGCGTTGCCGACCATTTATTTAAGTCAGAGACTTGAGTTACTTGATGTTTAACAAATTAAATGTTTCATGGTCGCCATCCCATGGAGCAATATTAATTTGAAAAGGATGTGAATTAGCCATCATACTATTATTTGATCTAGGCATAAGGCTAAACAAGTTATGACTAACACAGGCGAGGGAATAAAAATATGTCAGTAGTGAAAGAAACAAAAAAAAACGGTAGGTTTAGCTTTCTTCAAGTAATATTTTAAATATTAAAATAACACGTAATACGACAAATAAAAATGATAGGTGACATGTCCATATACTTATGAAAAATACGACACTTACTAGTTACAAGCAAAATAGATTCGAAATGCATACCTAATTACACACACTATAATAAATATGAATTCAATAAATAGGTAAAATGACTCACAGATACTAAAACACTGGTTGAGCGTGTTAACAAAATTTAAGAAACATTTCCAATTTAGTATAGATACAAATTTACACAAAACTAAAAAAAAAATACTATTCTTGAGTCAGGGAACCACACCAAACATAAATTACTATTTGCAATTAACTCAGATCTGGTAACACAGCACCATATGTAATGGAATAATATTATGTTACGGGATGTTATTTAATATGTTACTAAACAAACTGGGATACGGAACATTAATTGTGGAATTACAATTGTGGAGGATAAAAAAAGTTAAGAATTAATAATTAGGTTGGGTGACTTACACTACACTTACATACTATTGAGGGAAGTAGATAAACTGATGCCTGTAAATTAAATTAGATGCAACAGGATTACAAAGTAACCTGAAGCATGCGGCCATGTGCCAAAATTAGACAAATGTTAACGTGCATAACAAGATAAACTATGAAAATAATAAACCATGAAATTGCACAAGATGGCTAACCGTATAGTGGAAAACTTTCTGCGTTGTGTATATTAGAGTAAGTGATAGATCTACATACCTAGAATAAAATACATAGCCTGCACAATTTACAAAGAAAAGAATGGCCTGATTCACAGAATAGTTAAAAGAAATAGATTTATTAAAATTAGCATTTAAAAAAACACACACAAGGTAATAACGGTATGGTCAAATGGTAATGATAAAAAAATACTCACATATTACACTTATTCAAGGTCTTGTTCCCTCCCCACATGGGGAATTCTTAGGCCTAGCCTAGGAACACCTTGAGACACCTCACGACAGAGAAAAAAAAACAGTCACTGACCATCTCTGTCGGAACCTGTCCTAGCCGCTATTGTAGCGCCCACTTGGCGCGATGGTTAGCTTGGGCCAACGCCAAAGGCTGCCATATTACTGGGTTGATCGCCATTCAGGCTATTTTACAATAATCACCCTATTTATAGTTACAAAAAAGGGGGCCTGCATTAATAAGAAACTAATTAATAAAGTTACGAATAACTATTCGTGACACCCTTATTCATGTATAATAATCAAATAATGCTATCATGAAGACCTTTTAAGCATTATTAATCTTTACAGAAAGTGCTATGTGAATTGTACAGTGAAATCAGGGATTTAGAACCTATTAACGTGGTCCTAGTTTGCAGATAAAATGGGAATTAACAGTTTCGATAATGATTTACAAATAGCAAAAAACACTTCTACCATTCTTCCATTAATTCTACCGTTCCATTAATTTTAAATTGCACCTTAGGAACGGTTTAAATATCATTTCAGACGCATGAAAGACATACTACGAAACCTCCATATTGAATAACTTTATAAATATCTACATTTTATGATATTGAAGGAAATTACAGGGCAGGGAATACATAGTAGCCTTGTGCTTTCCCTAATTGAAGAATTTTATTCCGAATTTTAAATTTTTCTGACATAATTTTAAATCTTAAACTCCCTTGACGTGATGTTCGGGTGAGTTTTTGTTGGCGTGGGAAAGATAGTTATCTTAAAGACGTATATTTAATTTTGTCGCTAAAGGCTGTTACTGTAGGGTAAAAATACTGAAGATCCATACGACACTTAAAGTGCTTTAGGTTTACTTAATAGTATTAAAAACTATCAAATTATATGATTATGATGGGCGTATCCGTGGCTAGAGGCACTGAGGAGAACGCACGTGACCTGCTGGCATTCGATATCGTCATACGGACCCTGCACCTGGTGTGATGGTATAGGCAGCCATGGTGTAGGGTACACGACACGATACCTCTTGTTTGCGTCGTCGGTAATCTGAACAGCCAGCGTTACATTTATCAGATTTTAAGGCCGGTGGCTGTGCCCTATCTCTGAGGCCTCGGATGCGTCACCTTTCATTGAGATAACACAAGACCGCATGTTGCCCGTCGTGTCCTGACCTACCTCGACACAGAGGGTGTTCGACTGTTGCCCTGGCCAGCACGTTCTCCAGATCTCTCTCTCCATTGAAAAGATCTGGTCCTGGGTTGCTGAGAGAATGGGCCGCCGTCACTATCCAGCCACTACGATTGATGAAGTGTGGCATGAACTTTAAGCAGCATGGAATGATTTGCCTATGTCTGTCATTCAAGCCCAGTTCGACTCGATGCCTAACCGGGTCAGAGCCGTTTTAGCTGCTTGAGGCGGCAGTTATGTGTACTAATTTCACACCCTGTATACCCCCTGTTCCGACTAGAACTATTTGAATCCTCTTTCGGAATCAGGTCACTTGTGACGCGAAGCTGTTCAGCGCGCATGAGCTTGTTATGTAACTTTTTCTTTCTCTTTTATGTAGAGCAGATTAGATTTAGATTTCGAATAGATGTAAGGTATACACAAGATTCGATTCCCAAGAATCGAACTTTTGAGTGAATGAATTAAAGAAGCTGCTTCAGATATGCCAATTTCGGCATACGCGCTTAGTATAAATACCATGCAGCGTCATTAATAAAAAAAAGGTGGTTAGGGTTGAAGAAGGTTGTTAAAATTGATAGATAAGAGATAGGGAGCTACGAAGTATGCAGCTCCAGTAATATCCTGAGCTAGTGCTTAGGGGGCCCAAAGTTTACGTGGCAGAATTGCTGGTTTGACTTACTGTTTGTGAGTATTGAAAATATATTGTTCTTGAAAGCTGTATTTATATATTCCGTACAAGTAGTACGTATGCTTATTGCTGTAAAAGCCAATTATATATGTGCAACGAATTCAATAAACATTGTTTCATGTATAAAGTGTGTTTGTTTCAAATTCAAATAGAGTGCCCTTAGTAAGCTAATTACTCTATACTGCCGCCCGAAAGTTTATATATACCCTGGTTGTTCTCGTTACATTTATAACGAACAACATAATTGAAGTTAAACTGTGTACTGTGTACTTATATTGATAAAATTATTGCAAGTTGTCATAGAGACATGACAGTAGTGTTACGGCCAGGGACAGGAGAATTGAAAAGTACAAAATAAAATAAAATAATTGTTAAATGCAAGAAAGAAACAGGGCAATAAAAGAGAAGGGAAGAAAGCCATAGACCGGAACGAAATTTAGAGATTGTGTTTGTAGCAATAAATAGAAGATAAAAGTTGAAGAGAGTGAGTTGCAAGAAGAAAATAAAAGAAAATTTATGATGGCTATAAAACAGCCCACCCTACTTGAAGCCAAAGCATGGGAAAAAGTTAAAATTGAGGGAGAATTTATAAATCCCGCCCTCGATGCGCATTGGTAAAAGGGGATTGAGGAGAGGCAGCACGGACGAATGGCGATGGCATGATAATTTCCAGATAACCAATGGAAATTATAAGAGGCGGAGATACTAGTAAGAAAATATATGAAATAAAAAATAGTGTGAAGGCAGAGAGATAACCTGAGAAGTGAGAGTCACTCAGAAGTTGGTGAGAGGTAGAAGTGGTGTCAAGATATATAGACGTATGAGGAGAGAGCAGTAAAAAGTTAGTGAACCGATGCTGACAGTGCCCAAGTGTCCCGTGCCGAGTGTCTGCAATAAGTGACGGAGCCGTATTCAAGTGCAGTAAAAGTTTGGAGATAGAAGTTGTCGAGCGCCCAGTGTCTCATGCCGAGTGTCTGCAATGAACGACGGAGCCGTATTCCAGACAAGAAGATGCCCGAATTCCGTGTGATGATAAAGACGGCGAATTCATCATTGCGAGTGCCAGCTGCCCAGAGGGATTCCACCGTCATCTGCTGAGGTACCGACTTTGCGTTTCCCTTTTATATTGTTATCATTGCTTCTCAGTGTGTAGCCATAATGATTAAGATAGAGCGCGATGAACATAGTTATTGAATATAAGATGTCGAGGAATTGACTGATAATTCGTACCAACAATTTAATATAATGTTTTGCATATATATATGAATTAATTTAGTAGGAGTAAATTTGAAAATAATATGTATAGATGCAGTATGAAATATTGTTATAATAAGTGAATGAAATCAAACATAGGTGTCGTAAAGAATTAATTTAGTAGGAATGAAGTTATGAATAATGTGTAAATGCCGGAGGAAATATTGAGTAATTTTGGAATGTATTATTTATGTGTGTTAATATTCAATAAATTGATTTGTCAATATAACCAGAGTTATTTCCATTATTTGGGAAGCACATCAATGTATTAGCCACAATCATGAACCAATAAATTACTAAATCAAAATCATAATTAATAAATATAATTAATATAAGAATAATAAAATAAACTCTCATTCCCAATCATTTAAAATAATTTAAACAATCACGGTTACACAAGTACTTATATACTATTTAAAACTGAGTGTTGTAGAACAAAACCCTGCTGGAAATTTTCCTCGGGTAATTATGGTTCAACAAATTGCGCCATTCGAAGCCACCTTCAATGTCGGCCCCTCAAGCCAATTCCTAAAGAAAATTGAGCATTACTTTCAGCAACAATGCACCCCAGAGGGGGATAAAATTAAAATTGCTCTAGCCGCTTTAAGAGGTAGTGCATATCAGTGGTACACATGTATTCAAAGCAGTAATCTGATTTTTGACTATTTGTCATTCAAGCAACAGTTTCTTAGTGTTTTTCCAAAGACCTTTAATCAAAGTGAAATTGAAGCGGAAATTTATTCGCTAAGACAACGTGAAGGTCAGTCTGCTTTAGATTTTGCTATGGAAAAGATTTCCAAATGTGAGGAATATTTAGAGGGAATGACGGAAGCGGTAATCTTAAAAATAATTATCCAACGTTTGAAGCCAAGTGTTCAAGATTTTTTAGATAATCAAACTATTTCAAGCAAGGTTACCCTCCTTCAAGCTTTAGCGAAATATGACAGTAGGCATTTCTTCGCTACCCCTGACCGTCACCCAGGTACGAGAAGTTTCATACACCCCCGCCAAAATTTTTCGCGAGTTTCAAACCAGCAGCGTAAGCAGTATCGTGGGCGAAATAATAGAAGCTCACGGCGTTACAATGAAATTAGTGCACTTAAAGTAAATAATAGGCAAGCACCTTACGTGCACTGGCAAGTGATTCACATGATATGGTTCAACCTGTTGAAACTTTGTGGTCAAATGTATTATTTTGTCCGAGCAGTAATCATTATTTTGAGAATAGTGAAAGTTGGGGTATTTTTGTGGCTTATAATGAAAGTGAGTCTAGCTGGAATAATGCGGTAATTCCAGTACAAATTTCTGAAAATAGTGCCGATACTAATGCTAGTGGTTTAGAAAATAAATCATCTGATACTTCTATCAATGCTATACCTGATATTTTAGATGATATTCCCACATCTGTTAATGAAGGAAATTTAGTAGATGACGAAGTATGCGTTACGGAAGTTAGTGAATATTTATTAGTTGACGACAATAAAAATTCTTTAAACGATAGTAGGAACTCACTAGGTAATGATGATATTATTTCAAGTTTCCATCCGAATGAGGATGGTGTAGGCCAGGTTGATAATATGGTTTTAAATAAAGTACACTGCTGGCCACCCAAATTTCAACACCAAGAAAGACAAGAGATATCACAACAAAATTTATTTTGTAGATAACATGTTGACCAAGTATCAAATGATTAAATTTATAGACTTCTGTGAAGTGTGGTTCCTGTCAAAATCAGTAGCCAGAGTAGCCGCCATTGTTGGAGATCACCGCTGCCACACGCCTCGGCATTGATTCAAAGAGACTTTGGATGAGTTCATGGGGTACAGCAGACCAAGCAGTTTCAACAAGTTGCCAAAGATGATCTGCTGTGGCAGCTGGAGATGGAATCTGGGTCAATCGTAGAGCAACCATGGACCACATGTTTTCTATCGGCGAAAGATCCGGAGAGCGAGGCGGCCAGGAAAGCAATTCAATCTGGCGATTGACGAAGAACCGTTGGACAATGCTTGCCACGTGTGGTCGCGCATTATCCTGTTGAAATATGGCTGTGGGCAAGCCCTGAAGGTAAGAAAGGACAACTGGCTCCAACACCTTAGACATGTAGCGCTGGCTGTTTAAAGTACCGGCAATGCGTACTAGAGGTGTGCGAGAGTGATATCCAATACCGCCCCATACCATAATACCCGGTGCAGGACCAGTGTGGCGGTGCATAACGCAGCTGTTCAGCATCCTCTCTTCACGGTTTCTCCAGACTCGAATGCGACCATCGTGGTGTTGCAGACAGAAGCGTGACTCGTCAGTAAAGACAATTTCATTCCATTCTGCCGTCCACATCCTTCTGTCATCGCACCATTGGTGGCGGAGACGTCTGTGGTTCTGCGTCAAGGGTAGACAAAGCAATGGATGTCTTGCGGACAGACCACTCTGCTGTAAACGGCTTCGAATGGTACGTGCAGACACTGGATGATGCGTTACAGACTGCATGTGCTGTGCTATGGTTCGTGATGTGACTGAGTGATCCGTCACTGCCACGCGCACAATTTGCCTGTCATCACGTGAAGTGGTGCGCTGAGGTGGATGCGATCGAACACGCCGGTCCGTCGTACCCTCCTGCATCCAACGATCACATATCCGCATTACAGTTGTTTGGTTTCGTCCAACACGACTACCAATTTCCCTGAAAGATAATCCACAATCTCGGTAGGCCACTATCCTTCCTCTGTCGAACTCGGATACTTGATCAAAAGATGATCGCTGTTTTCGACGAGGCATAATTGATCGTTTTTTAGAAAAAAACACAAGAAAAACACAATTGCCGAACTTGAAATCGTCGAAATCTCCAAGCTTTAAATAGCGCTTTGAAATGGCGCCACAGGCGCGCGTGATGTGCGTCTGCGCTGAAATTCTAATCATTTGCATATCTCACCTCCGCTAATGCATGTTGTAAATTTCATGTTATTTGCATCTTTCCTTCAGGGTGTTGCATTTACAGTGGCCAGCAGTGTACATGAAAACCATACTGAGAGTCAGGATGAAAAGTTGACACAGAGTTATACTGTAAGTAGTTTAGCTGATGCTTCGGAAGTTATAGACGTAGTTTGCATTAAAACGCACCAGTACGAAAAGCTTAATCTTCCTAAAACTGAAGCAGTGTTAAAGAATTTAAATGATAGCGATTCTGAAGAAGGACGTTTTAAAGAGACTTTTTCGTCAAAAGAGGATAAAACTAAAGTTAAGGGGGATAAAAAACGTGAAAAAGCGCCTTCAGGTTCCAGCATTAAAACTGCTAATACTGAAGTAATTAAGGCGGTAAACAAGAAGTCGTATAAGCACAAATACGAAAAGCAGAGTCAAGTTGTTGAAAAAATAGAATCTGCATTAAAATCTAATACCGATACAAGCAAAAGTACGAAGCAAAGTAACGTGTGCACTACAAAAACTCTATCAAAGGATGAACGTGACACACATAAGGTAAACAAGGTTATGAAAAGGATAGATGACAATTCTAAAGGTCCTTTGCATAAGTACAGGAAGCAGACGCAAAGGAAACGGAAGATATCAGCCGCCTAGCAAGGTTGGCCTCCTCCCAAGAGACCTCCTGTCCATAGTCAAGTCGGACTAGCGCCACAGGACCAACGCCCTGCTTCACGAAGGATGCCCACACGGTCAACGAATCCCTTTACTAGGACTGCGACCATCAAGAGAGGTTCCACGGAATGGACAGACTGGTGCAAGGAAGTTGCTGCTTTCATGAACAAGTCTTGTATCAATTCTTTTATTCTAACTCCCACCCTTTAATAAAACCGAACCAAATTGGTTTGAAGTTCCCCATTGTATATACTGTGCAAACATTTTGAGGGGAAGGGGTGAGCCACTGAAAAAAAAATACTGTTGTTTTATAAATACTGTTGTTTTATAAATACTGTTGTTTTATAACAGTATTTAACAGTTTTATAACAGTATTTTGTTGCATACTGTTGTTTTATAAATTTTTGAAGGGGACATGTAGTGAAAAAAAATACATACTAACTACAGATAACAACTAACTCAATTATGTACTAACTTCACAAAACATAACACATGTGCATTATTAATTGGGGAAGAGCAGGTACAAACAGTCAAGAAATGTCATGCTGTGCAATTGTGTTGACACTTATAATTAAAATAGATCTTCTAGGGCGCAGTTGGCCAGCCCAGTATCCGCAACTCTGCAAATCCACTGTTTGATGGTGTCACCTGGACCCTTCGGGGTTAGTTTTGTAAAATGGTAGTGGCGTTTTTCCTCCACACAACGTGTGGAAGATTTTTTTGACTTTGCCACCCATTTTGTAAAAAGTCAGACCGGGCACGCGTTTTCAATTAGTTAACTGAAGCCGTTCAGACCTCAGTTACCTAATTTTTTTTTTCGAGGGAGGCCAGTGTAAGGTATACACAAGATTCGATTCCCAAGAATCGAACTTTTGAGTGAATGAATTAAAGAAGCTGCTTCAGATATGCTAATTTCGGCATACGCGCTTAGTATAAATACCATGCAGCGTCATTAATAAAAAAAAGGTGGTTAGGGTTGAAGAAGGTTGTTAAAATTGATAGATAAGCGATAGGGAGCTACGAGGTATGCAGCTCCAGTAATATCCTGAGCTAGTGCTTAGGGGGCCCAAAGTTTACGTGGCAGAATTGCTGGTTTGACTTACTGTTTGTGAGTATTGAAAATATATTGTTCTTGAAAGCTGTATTTATATATTCCGTATAAGTAGTACGTATGCTTATTGCTGTAAAAGCCAATTATATATGTGCAACGAATTCAATAAACATTGTTTCATGTATAAAGTGTGTTTGTTTCAAATTCAAATAGAGTGCCACTTCAAATTATATACACCCAAGTTTGGGTAGAAGTGAGCTAAGAAACTCTATATAGATATTATGTGCTTTAACTTTTTATTAAATTTTATTCTTAAATTTTCTCAGCATAGAATTTTTTTTGAGTGTATTCTTGATTTAGATTATAGATAAACTGAACCACACATTTAAATAGATTTAGAAAGAGATTTAGACTAAGTGATTTTAGAAACCTACCACTAAAAGCCGTGCACATTGGTGCATCACGGTCGTGAAAGGATACGGATTACAAATGACCGTTGAGAACAGTTTTATTTGATTGATTTGGAATACAATTTCACCTTGACTCAACTCCTTAGATCAAGGTAAGGATTTCTGATACATTAATATAAACTATTAGTTGAACTTGAGCAACATTGACTATTGAATAAATATTTAGTGATAATTCATTTAGAGTTATAAAAATGGATAAGCTATCTAAGCTTAAAAAGAATAGAGCTGTTAGACGTTCTGTTGTTACACAGTTCATTAATAAACTAGAAAGCGAATTTGACACATATGATATTAATTCATTGCAAGAACATTAGAATTATTTAGATGAGCTCTACAAAGAGCTAAAGGATTTTGATAATAAAGTTCAGAATATTATTGATAATGAAAAAGATTTCGATTTAGAAGTAGAATCATCATTTGAATATTCTCAGAAAATCATGTTGTGGAATTCAAAAATTTCCGCTCAGTTAAAAGCTCAAAACGAAACCAGAAGTTCTCAGTCAAATTTCACCCAACAGAATATTTCTGCACAAACCTCTCAGGTTATGTTAGACCACGATAACTCATTGGATAACTCGAATTCTGGAAATAGAAATATTAATTACTCGAAGTCGATTAAATTACCTAAGTTAGCTATCGACAAATATTACGGAGATCCATGCACCTGGCTGGAATTCTGGAACCAATTCCAAAACTCCATTGATCAAAATAATGCTTTGACGGAAATAGATAAATTCTCATATTTAAAATTATTACCTGTAGGTGCAGCGGCCAATGTTGTTTGCGGCTTCGCACTCTCAGATGAGAATTATGAAAAAGCGAAAACGCTATTAAAGAACAGATTCGCGAAGTCAAATCTTTTAATATCCGCACATATATCTAGATCATTAAACCTTAATCCTGTGAAGGACTCTAACAATGTAACCGGACTGAGAAAATTGTACCATACTTGTGAGGTACAGATCAGAAGTCTAGAATCGCTAAATGTTACTTCTGGTATGTACGGTCATTTATTACAACCCATACTTTTAAAATTGATACCTGAGGATCTTGCTTTAGTTTTAATAGAAGATGTTTAGATAAATCAGAAGACGGCGAATCCAACGTGTCAGAATTATTGATATTCTTAAAAATTGAAACTGAGAATCGCGAATCATCGATAATGCTTCGTAGTTCGAAAGGAAAAGTGGGGAGAGTGTCAAACCACAGCCAGACAAACTCAGGAAGTGCTGGCATCAGGTGGAAGCAGTTTTCGAGAGATAGTCAAAACGATTTACGCGATAACGATTTACGCGATAAACAACATGATCGCTACCGAACGTCAGCAATAAATAGTTCTAAGGTACACGAATATACGTTGCGAATTAGTCAAACTTGCATTTACTGCAATGCGAAACATGATTCAGAACGCTGTGAAAGTTTGAGTGTGAATGAAAAGAAAGATGTTTTGAGAAGACAGGCGAGTTGTTTTTTATGCCTGAAAGTACAACATAGAATTAAAGAGTGCAAAAAAAGAGAATTGTAAGATCTTTGTAATAGAAAACATAACAGATCCATCTGTTATCAACTCAAAAACAAATCAAATAGTAATGCTGAAAATAAGGTTGTTACGGCAATTTCTCACTACAAAAATGAATCGGAAAATACTAAACTAAACGGAAATTCTCAGTGCAGTGTATTGCTTCAAACATGCACAGCAGTGATAAGGGAAACCCCTAACGATGATAAAATCGAACATGTTCGCTTGTTGCTGGATAATGGCTCGATGAGAAGCTTTATCGCTCAAGATATTTCACAGAAGTTGAAACTACGAGTTATTAGACAAGAAACTTTATCTGTGTACTCATTCGGGACCAACAAACCAACTGAAAAAACATATAATGTAGTGAAATTAAAACTTGAAAACAGAGAACCTTCCTTATATATCGAGATAGAAGTGCTAGAAATGGAGCAAATATCCGCAACTAATATTCCTGCTCCAGAGATTAATTTGGTTAACAAACAGATGGAGCTAAAAAACAGATGAGGGGATTACAGCTTGCAGACTGCTATAATTACGGGAATAAGAAAATTGAGATTTTAATCGGTGATGATTATTATTTTGATGTAGTATCAGGAAGACTCAAACGTTTAGGTGATAAGCTTGTACACACAGAAACAATTTTCGGATGGTGTCTTTAAGATCGGATTGGATCAACTAACGAGTTACTGAGTATGAAGGTAGTTGTGGAAGAGAAACTTATCTCAGATCAGCTAAGACAGTTTTGGGAACTGGAGAATCTAGGCGTCGAAGCTGAAGACAAAGATAGTAGTAATTTCGACGAACAAATTATGAAAGACTTTGAGGCAGGTATATCTTACAATAACAAGAGATATAAGGTGCGACTTCCTTGGAAACCTGAGATGAAGCAATTATTAGAAGATAATCGAGAAGTTGCTAATAAAAGATTTTCAAGACTACGATGTACGTTCCAGAATGATCCAATATTATTCACAGAATACAAGGCTGTTTTAGAAGACTACTTCAGTGAAAATATCATAGAGCCTGTTCCTGTTTTAGATGAAGCCAGAGAAGCCCCAACCTTCTACCTCCCACACAGGGCAGTGATTCGAACAGACAAAACCAGGAGTAGATTAAGAGTGGTGTTTGACGCTTCTTCACATGGCAAAGGACAGGTATCCTTAAATGACTGTTTGCATACTGGAAACAATTTGTTACCCGATCTTTTCCTTCTTTTAATTCAATTTAGACAACACCCTGTTGCTCTGACTGCGGACATTAAGCAGGCGTTCCTGCAAATAGAGATAGGTGAAGAAGATCGCGACGTGGCCCGATTCCTTTGGGACGATAACCCCACTAAACCTAACGCAGTTCCAAAGCTCAAGGAGTTCAGACTCTGTAGAGTCTTGTTCGGGGTGAGTTTATCACCATTCCTCCTGGCTGCAACCATTAAGTATCACCTAAAGAGGTATGTAGAAAGCTTTCCTGAAATTTACAAAATTTTAAATACATCTTTGTATGTAGACGACTTGATCACTGGTGGAGAAAATGTAGAACAAGCCTATAATACGAGCATACAGAGTACTAAAATATTTGAGGATGCAAGCATGGTTCTGCGTAAATGGCAGACCAATTCGTTAGAGTTACGTGAACTGTGGAAAAAAGTAGGGATAGATGTAAATGAATCCGTTGAACCTAACACTCAAGCTCTATTACCTCAAAGGGTGCTAGGAGTGGCTTGGAATGCCAACGATGACTTGTTTTATTTCGAAACAAAAGAATTAGAGAAATTCCTTTCAAAGCGAGTAAACACCAAACGATACCTTCTACAAGCAGTAGGTCGCATTTTTGATCCCGTGGGATTCCTCAGACCTTATATAGTTAGAATTAAGTGTCTAATTCAAGAGATTTGGTGTTTGGGACTGGATTGGGATGATTATCTCCCTCGGAATATAACCGTTATTTGAGATGAATGGTGTAATGAAATCGAAAAGCCGAAGGATATCAGTATTCCTCGCTATTGTTTCGCTAATGCCCTTCCTAAGGAAATAAATGATATACAAGTACATTGGTTTTCAGACGCTTTGAAGAAATCTTATGGCGTCGTCGTTTATCTACGTATAACACGCAGTGATGGAAGTATTTTTACTAGTTTTGTGGCGTCGTCGTTTATCTACGTATAACACGGAGTGATGGAAGTATTTTTACTAGTTTTGTGGCGTCGAAGAGCAGAGTTGCTCCACTAAAAGCAATTTCGCTACCCCGTCTTGAATTAATGGGTGCTCTTCTTTCTGCTAGGTTATGTGATAAAATTTCAGAGGGCTTAGAATATTCATTTGAGCGTTATTTTTGGACAGATTCGTCTATAGCTTACTTTTGGATAAAGAATACGTCCGACAGGTTTAAACCATTTGTAAAAAACAGGGTACAAGAGATTCAGCAATATACAATTCCTAGTGAATGGTTCCACTGTCCTGGAAAAGACAACCCGTCAGATTTGATATCTAGAGGATCAACTGTCTCCGAATTTTTAATTCGGAGACAGATTATAAATTATGGTGGAACGGACCTGAAGGGTTGGTTCACGATAAGGAGAAATGGCCCAGATTTGAAGGATCAAAAAAGGGATCAGACACCGAAAAACTTGAAATTTGAAAAGGTGCTTTAATGAATGAAACAGCAGTAGATAGTGTAACGACAAATGATTTCATTAACAAATACTCTTCATTCAGCAAATTAGTTAGAGTCACCGCTTGGTGCTTAAGATTTTCTAAAAATTGTAGACTTGAACCTGAGTTAAGAAACAAAGCCTTTTTGAGTACTTCCGAAATTCAAAATTCAACCAAGATATTGGTTAAATATGTTCAACGTTCCGAATTTCATTCCGAAATTAAATCTTTACAATCAAATCGCCAAATCCCAAACAATAGTAAAATTCTCTCATTAAACGTATTCCTAGACAAAGAAGGACTTTTGCGAGTTGATAGACGATTAAGCAATTCGAAACTTTCAGAATTCCGGAAACACCAATTACTTTTACCCAAAGATCACCACTTTAATGAATTATTGATAGATTACTACCACAAAAAATCTCCTCATTCGGGTACTCAAACAACCCTGTACCTTATTAGACAAATGTATTGGATACCTTCTGGACAGGATAGAATCAAACGAGTTATTAGTAAATGCATGACTTGTTTCCGAACAAGAAATCAAACCATGAAGCAAATGATGGGAAACCTACAAAGAGATAGAGTTATACCGTCTCGACCATTTGAAAAGATAGGACTAGATTTCGCTGGTCCAATATTTACTAAACCTAATTTGAGACGATCTAAAGTGACTATGAAATCATATATCGCCATATTTATTTGTTTCAGTACGAAAGCTGTTCATTTTGAAATCGTATCCGATTTAAGCACTGAAGCCTTTCTTGCAAGTCTTAGGCGATTTATCGCAAGACGATCAAGACCAACTACCATCTGGAGTGACAATGCTACAAATTTCAAGGGCACTAAAAACATCTTAGATTCCTGGTTTAAAATATGCAAATCGGACTCTGTTCAAAAATTCGGTGCCGAAGAAGGCATAGAGTGGAACTTTATACTATCGCCACATTTGGTGGATTATGGGAAGCTAATATAAAATCGATGAAGAAACACTTGGTGAAGACTGCGAAAACAAAGATTCCAAATTTTGAAGAGTTGTACACGCTACGCTCGTAACTCAAATAGAAGCGTGCCTAAATTCCCGCCCATTAACTCCTCTTTCTGCAGATCCAACAGATCTTCAAGCCTTGACTCCAGGACATTTCCTGATAGGTGCCTCCCTGTTACAGTTACCAGAAACTAATAATACTTCAGCTAATCTGTCTTTATCTTCCAGATGGACCCTGATACAAGACCTAAGATCTACATTTTAGACAAACGAATATCTTAGCCACCTGCAATCTCGATCCAAATGGGCTACACAAGAACCCAACCTAAAGGTAGGACAGTTAGTTTTAATGAAAGACCCAAGCAAAATTCCAATGGAGTGGAATCTAGCACGCATCGAGCAAACGTTTACTGGTCAAGATAGACTAGTTAGAGTGGTGGACCTGAGAACGAGAAACGGAACTTACCGCCGTGCCATCAACAGGTTCGTCCCACTCCCCTTTCCAGATGATGTTGGACCACCGTCTAATGGGGGCCGGGATGTTCCGACTAGAACTATTTGAATCCTCTTTCGGAATCACGTTACTTGTGACGCGAAGCTGTTCATCGTGCATGCGCTTGTTATGTAACTTTTTCTTTCTCTTTTATGTAGAGCAGATTAGATTTAGATTTCGAATAGATAACATGTGCTTTAACTTTTTATTAAATTTTATTCTCAAATTTTCTCAGCATAGAATTTCTTTTGAGTGTATTCTTGATTTAGATTATAGATAAACTGAACCACACATTAAAATAGATTTAGAAAGAGATTTAGATTAAGTGATTTTAGAAACCTACCAATGAAAGCCGTGTACACCCCCAAATTGCTTACAAATTTAATCCTCTTTTCTTCCCAGTATGCTGTATACATACAATAACTAAAGTTTTGTTATTTCCTTTCTTTCCTGGTGTTGCAATTTTAATGGCGATGCTGGGGAGTCGGGGGAAGCAATAGACTGAACCCTTAAACCCGAAAGGAAAACTATTTCATGCAACTTGTGGTGGAGTTGGAATTGTTGTTGAAATTCGGACACAGAACAAAAGCAATGTGTATTGCCTCTACCGTACCATCAAAAACATAGAGAAAATCGCTAGAAAAATATCATTTTGACATCTTGAAAGTAACAAGATTTTATTTCTCATTTACTGACCATAAAAAATTAAATTAGGTGGCTTTAGTACTTGTCGAATATTGTTCTTCCCCTTGTGTTATTAAGAAATTAATTGACGGGAAAAGCAATAATATGTAAGGTATACACAAGATTCGATTCACAAGAATCGAACTTTTGAGTGAATGAATTAAAGAAGTTGCTTGAGATATGCTAATTTCGGCATACGCGCTTACTAAAAATACCATGCAGCGTCATTAATGAAAAAGGTTGTTAAGGTTGAAAAAAGGTTGTTAAGGTTGAAGAAAGGTTAATTTGATAGATAATCGAGAGGGAGCTACGAGGTAAACAGCTCCAGGTGTTAACCGGCGCTAGTGCTTAGGGGGCCCAAAGTTTACTGCTGGTTTGACTCTCTGCTGGTTCGTGAGTATTTGCAATGTGTATTTCTATTGAATGTTAATATATACTCCGTACAGGTAGTACGTATGCTTATTGCTGTAAAAGCAAATTCTATATGTGCAACGAATTCAATAAACATTGTTTAATGAATAAACTGTGTTTGTATCAAATTCATTTAGAGTGCCACTTCAAATTATATACACCCAAGTCTGGGTAGAAGTGAGCTAAAACTCTATAAATATATGGAACTTCTGATTATCCCTTCTCATAATGGAAGTGTTCGGAAAATTCAGATAGTGCGGATAGTGGAAAAAAGGTCCCGTATACCATGAATATGAACTATTCTAAAGATTTAAATAAACATTATCATTGGTTTAAATAGAGTTTAGATGAAATAACAATAAATCACACAGCTTTTCAGTTTTTATTTCAAAAAACGACTAGCATATAACTTTATATGCAAGCCATGTTCACATTATTTAGGAATAATTTGTTAAAACCTTTTTTTATCGTGAAGCATTAATATTCGTAAAACGAATAAGAAATTAATATTTTCAAAATGATCCCGAAACCAAACCTTGGTAAAACCTTTTTTTTCATTTACCTTTGACATTCATCATCTAAAACGTAGTTCCAAAACGACTTTTTAAATTCCATGCTAAAACAACAAAATTTGAGATAAAGAATTTTTCCTCGAATAAAAAACTTTTTAACGGATACATTGCTGATAATAAATATTATCATTTGAAATTTGGGAAATATAAAATATATTACTTATTTTTAACACTCGTTATGCTTATTTTGATATATATGCAGACATAGTTCCTTTGTAATTTGTGGCAAGTTTGCTGAAAGAAAGAAACAACTTTGAACGAAAATTTGCGGGATGTTATTGCCAACTTTAACTCTGTTTATCGTAAAAGTGATCAGCGTTTGTCTGAGATGGTCTGACACCATCTTATTAAAGTGGCATTATTTTTCCGATGTCCGCATTGAGTTACGTTTATGGAGGGAAATATAGCGACTGTAATAAGCTGCTGGAAAAAATTGATCTTGTGGTTTATAACGTATTAGTTGGCCTCTCAAGAATCTCTTGAAATATTTTCTCTAATTAGCAAAAATTTTAAAAATGAATGCATATAATATTTCTGATTAATGATTTTATGTTAATGTCTTGTCTGGGAATTTTGCATTATGTGAAAATTATCCTGCATAGTAAAAATATTGAGCTGTCGATTTTAAGAAACTCAAATGGGAAAATCCATCCATTCTATATCTTCCTGTCTATTTAAATATTTATTTTATATCGATTGATAAATACTTATTAATATACAGATAAATGCCTTAGTGATATTTGTTTATACAGGGCATGGTAGAATAATGAAAATTTGTACCTTTTATTGTGTCATATCAAGTTTGAATGAATTACAATTATTCGTAATTTTCCCTGAAAGTGTTGCATTATTTAGATATCCAGAGTAGAATGAAGAAGAAAATCTGTCAAGTAAGGGGCGAATGGAACAAAAGGAAGAGAGATAGAGACAGTCCCCCTAAATCATCGATATACTTCTGTTGTTATTATAATAGCCAGAGGTTTGGAAACCAGGGTTTTATACTCAAGCGTAGAAGAGAGTTTTAGTGGCCCCTGACCATAGAAAAGTGACTCTATAGATTATTAGTCAAACAAAATTGTCAGGACACAAAATCGTCAGGAAAAAATCCAATGCCATTGAAAAATTAACAAAAATATAAATAATAGAAGGACACCAAGGAAAGTAATGGGTAAATGGGAGTACCTGACCTCGTCGGGTCAGTTTTATTTGGCAGAGCACTGATCTCAAGGTTAGAAGACCAGGCTTTGAATCCAGACCTGACAGATGATCATTATACGCGTAAAATATTAAACACACCTTAAAATGCTGTAACATATCATTTTTGGGGGCTGTGCTTACACATTACTAAGTAAATTAGAGGTTATCTGCGAACAAAAGATGATGTTTATTGCAAGGAAGTTTTAGATTGAAATTTTACTGTATTTTTTAATGATATAATAAGAAACGTCACTACTATATTTTTAGATTATGTAGGAAAGCAGTCTGCTCTTAAGCACCTTTTCCTCGTTTAATATTCAGTACTTTTTTACATACAAAATATTTCAATATAGATGATTTCTATTATGAAAATTATATTTATAAGATCAAAAACATCTTTTCAAGACGATTCCAAGCACAAAAAGAACCGAAAAGCATATTTGAAGAACATTAAATTTTAAAAGAAGAGAAATATTACAGAGATTATTTGGACTTTCAAATAATAAGACTTTCCATGGAATTTAAAAAGTCTATTATACTTTTTCCTTTGGTTACTAGCGCGAACATTAAGAGATTTCTTTAAGGAAAAAAGGGGATTTCTCTTCAAGCAGAATTTTCTTATTTCTCTAATTTGAATTTTCTAATAATTTTTCTCTCTTTTATGACTTGATTTTCATGTTCCAGAAACTTTTCCTCTCTCATTGAACTATATGCTTTTGAACTCCCCTTCCCATTATCCAGCATATTACATTCCTGTTAGGAAATATTTATTTCTCTTCGTTTGAAAAAATAATTCACCGTTGGCTTATATAATGGGAAAATAATAATTTAATATCCTGTATAATATTTTCTGACTTAGCATATGTTACATTTAGAGAAAATGATTGATTTCGTTTGATGAATAAACGGGAAATAAAATTACTTCTGCGACTTGCTTGAATCTTTCATGCGTTTATTTGTTTTCTAACCTTTAGAAATAAGTTAATTATAAAATATAAGCAAACTTACTTCTCATTATTAATTACTTTTTTAGATCGTGAGATAAAATTCACCGATAATTATCTATTTTCAATGTTTTTTGTTATCTCTTACATATGGATTTTGAATTTATCACTCTTTCAATAGGTTTGAGCAGACACTTCATAAGCATTTATGTTTATCTGCTGATCTATATAAATGAGTAAATTCATATCTTCTGAAACACAGATGAAATAAAATACCATTGATCACAATGGTATACAAAAATATACTTATTTACTGGGGTTTCTCTATGCAAAAGTGTAATTTTTTTTAAGCTTATGTTCACTTTTCACTTTATACGCATTACTTCATTAGTTCTGACATATGACAAACGACTAAGTTTCTTAAACAAACACACACACACACAGACACACACACATATATATATATATAACAGTTCCGTAACTGACTGACTCACTGACTGACTGACTCGATAACATACAAAGCACAGACCAAACCGCTGGACCTAAAGGGCTGAAATTTTGCATGGCGATTCTTCTTATAGTGTAGGGGTGCACTAAGAAAGAATTTTTGAAAAATTCTTCTTAGATTTTTTTAAATTAAATGTTTAAGCTGTTTTAGTAACTTTTTTTAAGTTTGCATTTAAAATAATAATTTGGGGGTTATAAAATTTATATCACGAGAGAGATCATAAAAATTCCTTAAAAATGAAATCCTTTTCGAATCTTTACCTCCAATTTACTTATTTTTGGTGAATTTTTAAAGATTCATTTTTAGAATTTAATTTATTCAATGCTGATCACGGGATTTCTTTTTCTGGTACTTTAAATTAATTTATCGTCACGTGCATACAACGAAATAGACAAAAAAAATTTTCTTGCTAATGCGGCAGACGATTGTACATTATCAAAAAAATTATTAAAATACAGTAAAAGATATGTTCCTCAAACCGTACTATACTAACTGTACTATATTCTTTAGTATGTTCTATTAGATTTAATTTGAATATTTTCTTCAACATTACTTTGTCTATAAAAATATCCCTTACGATTTTTTTATTAATATATATTTATATATTTTACACCAATTGCATACATTGATCTCTGTATTTATTATAAATATATTTTTTTTTGCCATTAATTGCATACATTGAGCGTTGAATTTAATTTGAATGTGTTCCGTAGCGAAGTGCGGGTTTTCAGCTAGTATATATATATATATATATATATATATATATATATATATATATATATATATATATATATATATATATATATATATGTGATGATTTCGGCTAACGCGCACGGTAAACTTTAACTTAAACTATGTAGAGGATATGAAACACAAACATGTTGTAGACGTAGCCAGAGGGTCAGGCGATGAAGACCATTTCACGAGAGCTGTTGACACATCGGGGAAGAAACCCACATAGAGATGCAAGGCATTGAAGGGACACACAGAACAGAGATGCGACGCATATTAATTTATTCCGGATTCTAATGTAGACACACATTATTCAGAAAGACACAGGTATCTTGACAACTTGAAACAAACAATTGCAACGCCACCGGTCCCTGCCGGGCGCATTCAGAACGCAGACTTTAAATCATATTGGACAGCAGAGGAGCAGCGCGTAAACAGCACAAGACATCGACAGACAGTAAAAAGCACGCCTTAAACTTTTACAGAAGGTTATAATGTGTAGGGGTACTGACAGAGGGGACATCATTTTATTGGCTAAAATTGAGCATGTGACTTGATTACATAAGGGTCGCCTGTTGTTCCGAAAAGCGCACCGAGGCGAAAACATCACGTGGTGCTGAATCATGTTTACAACTATTTTTAACGCGCGTGCACTAGGGGGTAATCTGGATGGTTAGTTGGTCAATTCTTAGGTCACAATTAGAAGAAAGAGACTGTACTTTATTGCGAAGAAACGAGGATAATTTAGAATACGCGTTATATAATGGTGGGCCGTTATTATCACATATATATATATATATATATATATATATATATATATATATATATAACAAGAAAACGCGTCTTCCTAAATTACTTTACTTTAAAGCATATTCTATTGTTAATAAAGTACGACCCCTTTTCCAAAATTGCGACCTAAAAGTAAAATAAGATAATTTATCGTAGCCCTGCAGATCATTAAGCAGGCATGTGAAGTATCGGAACTCAATAACATCCACAGATATGAGTGTTAGAAGTTTATGAGATTTCGAATGTCAGTATAGTGTCAAAATTCTTGATGAGCCCTCGAATCACTCTAGAGTTATGTCTTCTATAACGTCAAAAACCCCACTTTGCAAGAACTTTATGGCCACTTATCCTAAATCCCAGGTCAACAGTTCACGGTTCTAACAAGCGCGGGATCTATCAGTCCCCGGGAAACTGAAGTGGAAACGTGAACTCCACGAATCTAAAGTCGCCCAATTAAAAATTAAGTAGTTTAGGCCCTCTGGCGACAATATCACAAAACAACCATTTAATATTGCATGAACAGAAGACTTTTCTCTCTCTTCGTTTCTAACTCTTGTTGCTGTCGGACCTACGGTCCACAGTCCGGTGGTTACAACGCTTTTCTCTTAACTCTCCAATGTAAACACTGATATTTTTACGTCCCGTCCTGGCATGGACACCGGACAAGTCATGTGGCCACTGCAGCTAATACCTTCGTAATGCCTACTGATTGAATAAAGATGATTTCCTGGATATCGTCGGAAATGTGTATTCCTCTTCTATGGCTCCGCGTGTGTTACTCTCCTAAATTTCGTAAGTGTTTTCCTGGATCAACACTCAGCCCGACTGCACCACTCCTCGTACCGACTGCATCTCCGCGTTCTACGCGTCAATCCCCTTGTGCTAAATTTTCCAAATGTGAGTATTATCACACACACACACATATATATATATATATATATATATATATATATATATGGCATTTGAATAGGACTAGTAAACACCAAAAGGGGTGGAGTATTTGAAAGAGATTGTAACGTTCTACGAATTTTCAACTGATGTGTCTTTACTCATTTTCCTATCTCAGCCCACTCACTGTCAATAATTTGGTAAAAAAAATCAGCTGTCGTTTAAAGCTTGCAAGATAATATTTCAACATCCCTCAAGGTATATTCGCTATTTTGAAACTGCAAAAATTCGTTCTGTTTTAAAATTAATTTATTAAATATTTTAGGGTGTCTTCTTTTCTTTTAGTCAGAATGTAAATAAAGCTTGCTTTGATTTAAAATTGAGTTTATTCGGATTGTATGGGAAGATAAATGAATGTTTGATGGTTCAGAACATGTCTGGAAAATACTTTGATCTTATTCCAATAACACGAGTAGTCAATTCACGCGTAGAAACTTCAATTTAAAGAAAAACCACAAATTTCATTCCCGAACATCGTAACTGTTGGATGAATTATGCATTAAAAATATGAGTCCTGAAGGTTGCGTGCCGCTTTATAGCATTAGTAATTCGCAGAAAATTGAATGAATTTACTGCTAGATTCAAAATTTTAATGACATATGAGTGTTGTTGATGCTGCATTTTATATTACGTCTACGTGGGCATAATTTTTTAATAGAGAGAAACACACACGCATTATACTAGATATGAAATTCTTGCTGAGTCTCTTTGGCATTTAGTTCATAATAGACGTTCTCCTTCAATTCATAGTTCTTACTGATTCTCCAGCTGTCGAAATTATATATTAGCTTGGAATTTACTCTGTCCTTGTAAACTACCTTTACTGTACATATTATAACTTTAAATGTCATTAGATAAGTTAGAATGAATAAAAAGAATTTCAGATATCCATTGAGAATACATTTTAAATTATCAATTAGAAATTTGTTTAAGTGGCAGGAGTTTTGATAGTGGTGAAAAAAGAATCTACTTCAGAAGTGCTTGCAAGGTGAATTGAGTGTTATTCAGATTGAGAACTGTTCAATAATAGGTAAATTTCCATGTAATATGTAGTTCAAAGACGTGAAAATTAGTTTTTCGGCTTATGTTAGTGAACAAATCCTATAATCATAGATCAGGATTTTATTGATTATTCTCTAGATCAGGGGTTTCCAAACTTTTTATAGTACCGTACCTGTACGTTGTAAATAATTTGATGACGTACCGGTAGACCTAAAATTTTGAAATGGGGAATAAAATGCAATGGAGAAGATTTATAATAAAGACAAGTAACTTGGGATATATTTTTGTTGCTAAACATATGTACATAAAATATAACAATGACTTTAAAAAATATATAATTAGTGAGAAGGTTGGGCCTGTTTATTATTAACGAAATAAGTAATATCGCGCTCAATGTTTGTCAGTTTAAGGCGAAGATCCGATTCAATGTCCAGCAAAGCTCTATATTTGGTTTTCATCTCAGTCATTGCAGAAAATCTTTTTTTACATAAATATGAGGTAGCAAATGGCATTAAAAATGTTACTGCTTGGCAAGAAACTTCTAAGACACAGTTATAATTCGCAGGCGAGTGCCAAATTTTCATGGGGCGGTTATAGATAACACATTCAGGTGTAGACGGCATCTTTTGAGATTAGGTAAATCCCAATAAAGTATTACTACAACACAAACAATGCATAAGAAATTCCAAACTAAAATATTAAAACGTATGGATTATTAGTTATTATAGTCATTTCTTTTCATTTTTTTGTAATACAGATTTTTAATAGATTTTTGTTTTAAATTGTAAAATCCTTCGCGTACTGGTAGCTGCTTGTCCAAGTACCGGTACTGGTACGCGTACCCAAAGTTGGGAACCATTGCTCTAGATTATGCAAGGTTTTTTTAATACAGCTATCAAATGTATCATTCAACAAAAAAAAATTTGAATATTATTATTAAGGATCTAGATATTAATGATGAAGTCAGAAAAGTAAAAGCTGTAAATTGTCTGCAGAATAAAAATAATGACTTATGAATTATCTTAGGATGGTATTAAGAAATGAACATATGTATAACATGCCCAAAATAGAAACTGTTGCCTTTCTAGAATCTCGAGAAAAAAAGATAAATGAAGTAAAGAAGGATTGGGAATACTCGCACAGGGACTTTCATTCTAATTGATGGCGTTATGAGAGTAAAAGAGTTGAAAAAAATATTTGGTGAAAAGAGTGATGAGGAAATTACTACTGAATCAACAAATTTTCTTATTGATACAAAAAATCAATTTGGGGATGGTATTGTGATGGTTCTATAAAATGTCAATAAAAATTACATGCGGAGATATTTTACATTAGTTTTATGATATTTTTTTACCCGAGTCAACTAGGGTAGACAATTGGTAAGGGTCGTAGTCGGGCAGAATAACTGGAAAAATTGCTGGCATGCATATTGTAGATTCATGACATTGCGGTTAAATCTTTTATCAAGAATTCTGTAAAGCAATTCATCAATTATTTATTTATTTATTTTTTTAAATTTCCCCAGAATATTGGCTATGAAGCCATTAGTTCTCGGATAAAGGGAGAGACTGATGGCCATTCATTTAAGGGGGCACCGTATAGGTGGCCAGCATTACCCCTTACAAGCCAGTCCCGTAATTTAGACCCGAGTCAAGTAACGAAACCGGAACACTTCACCCCGCACCTCCAGAGGTAAATTTGAGAACTTGGAGCACATTGCAGCCATGGCAGATTTTAGGTGCACCGGTCACCATTAGTGAACACGGCGGTGATTTGTCAGCGACGGGGACATAATCAGTGATGTTCAGATCACGGGCCCGCTGCCCCTGAATCTGTTTTATCCTCTTACGGCTTGTTGTCCCCAAAGACTCAATGAATTCATTTTAAAAGCAAGTAATTGCTCTGATAATAAATTCGCTATCAAATGTTAAACAATAACTGTCGACAAACGAGATTCTCAAAGTGTGAGCCGTGAGAGAATTTAGGAGGGTAGCGAAAAAAAATCAAAGCATGAAAGTTCTTTATATGTTCACTAAGAGGGGTTCTCTCATCGAGAATCGGAAGTATTACTGCATGCGGATCGAGAAAACATTTTCTTCTATCAATGTGAAAGGGGCAATCACTCCTTCATGTGATAACTTCTCTTATGTGATCAACATTATCTCATTCCTCATTGCAACCCCTATGCTGCCACGTTCCAAAGTAACAGGAGAATTAGTGCAATGGTTTGTTTGTAATCTCAAGTAGAAGTTAAGTTTTAATTTGTTAGCCAGCGTTTTATGTAAATTTTAGGTGTTTCGATTAGCTTTCGTTTTTAAAAATAGTTATCCCTATAATGGGCAAGTGGTTGATGAAGAGATCCGGCAAAATTAAAATAAAAAAGTCAATAAAGAGGAAGTTCAAAAAGAAGGACTTTTGGTAGATAAAAACAGATAATCAAAGAAAAATGGATAAAAATTGTTAAATCAAAAAGACGAAAAATTTCAAGGAAACATGACTCTGAGTTTCTGAAATTAGCTGCTTCCTTTTACTACCTCATACATGTGGGAAGTTGACAATGACATGATAGGAATTAAAAGTAAATTTGGAAACAAATTTTAATCATATTGTATCTTACGTATAAAAATAATACATTTCAATGTGGATGTCAAAGATGACAACAGAAAGATTAGAAAACAAGCATATTCTAGATAGAAACCTAATTATGGATATGATCAGTAATTTTAGCAGAATACTTTTAGATGTATTCAGTTGAGAATAAAAAAGTATTTTTAAAATTTAGCAATATTTTAAAAATTTAACCCTACTTCTTCTCAAAATATGCAAAGTATTACAGCGAATGAGTCGCAAAAAATTATCGTTTTTTATAGTGGATCATACCAACAAAAGTTTGGGAACCTCAGTTCCACAATCTTGACTGACGTCTATGGAATTTAAAAACATTTTTACGCTTTCAGTTACTTTTATTTTGGCTTTCAGATAATAACAGTGTACTTATATGAATAAGAAATTCATTTTGGATAATTGTAAAAATGTTTAAGATGTTGAATTAATTGCTGAAAGCTATCTTATTTCAACAATTTTTGTGTTTTATCAGATATTACCATAAAACCGTGACACATAACTCGTAGGTAAGTGTTGATATTTAGACCTTTATGCATCAGAGTTATTATTGGATCTCAAACGACGTAGCTTCTCCTCGCTGTACAACTCTAACACGTATTCCTGTTTCTTTTGTAAGTAAGGTAATTTCTAGATAGATATGACTGATAGTAAAAAAAATACCAAATGTGTTTATTGGAACACTATCGTTATATTTCTGAGGAACTATACTTAAAAACAGAAAAGGATGTTTACATGCAAAAAACTTGGTTGTTAACACGTTTGTCAAATTTTCCCACCTAGGCCAATTGATGTTTGGAAACAAAAGGCATCTGTTTTCATCATTCAAGATAAAGTGAATCGGGACAGGTGCGGACTACAACTTACAAAAGTTTGAATTTGAAGGGCTGTATAAAATTGGTTTTAGCAGCTGGAAATGGGAACTTTTTTGCAGATTAGACACGAAAACCTTCTCTTTCAAAAGATGCATTTAAAATCTTTTGCTTCAACAGCTTCAAATTTTCAGGACAGAAAATATTTGTAAGATCCAAATATTTTCTTAGGGTTCCTTAGGGTCCTTAGTTCCTTAGGGTTTCTTAGGGTCTTTTCTTAGTTCTATCTATAGGAACGCCTTTACCTCACTAAAAACGGGGTAAGTGCATATATATCCCTTTTTACTTGCCTATTTTTCTCTGCAATGACGTTGGGGTAAGGGCAAAAAACATTTATCTTGACGATTTTTTTGCTCTTTGAAGTTCTTGAATTGAACAAAAATCCGTTGAGTAATACATTCCACCCCCCTCTCATTTCAGGCTTAGAAAGGTGCAGTGAAAGAAAAAAACCAGAAATTATACAGAAGTGGTGAATTACTTTTTCATTCAAATATATTTTAAATGATAAAAGTAGTGAATAACAGTCTAATATGTTACTCTAGAAATCGTGAAAAAGGAAATTTTCCCTATAACAATTAAAGACACATTTGAACTTAACCCAACACGGAACTTTTGTGGGTTAAAGCAGACCAAAGCTAAACTCTTAAAAATTAAGTAGAAGAAACAACTTATAATAGAATTTAACAAAAATATCAAAGGTCTTAACTTACCCCCAAAACGTTCTGAAACAGCGTCAGATAAATTGGATGATCATTGATAATGATTCCCACACACATACCAATAGTGCAAGTGAAATAAACGTGTGGCAATTTGTAACCATCTTAGATGTTACGCTTAGCGTTAACGGACTTGGTTTCCAACATGTGAAAGAGCCTGTTTTTTACTTAAATACCCACTAAGGGCAGCATTACGAGTTAAAAACCTTAGAAGTTATATGGGTGCTACGCAGTTGCCCCAACTCACTTTACCGTCAGTTTTACAAAACAGCGTTTGCCATCAATTTTAAACTTTTCTTTTGAAAGAAATAAAAAATTGCATTAACTTCTCCTTAATTAATCGTCAAATAATTACTAAATCACTAGTAAGTTGTATATATATTTTAATATGATATATAATGTTGAAATTTATAATTTTTTCTTTACCAAACAGTATTAAATACATGCAGCATCATACACGTTCCCTGTATTTTATGAAATTTATTTTGTTTATTATCTGTAACGTCTGGGTCTTTAACTCAGGAATAATTATTTTTATTTATTTCCAAAGGCTATGCAAATATAAATAAGAAAAGTGCAAACAAATAAACAAAGGAAGTACATAAAAGTGACCGAAGTCATTGCCTCAAGAGTTCTCCAGCGCGCCAATAAAGCGCCGTTTTAGAGTCGCCAAAAACTGATGCACATCGACGGAGTTAGACTCGATTCATTGGATCTTTCGAATTACAAAGAGGGCAGCCAGGGCCCGAAGAAATTCCAATGCGGTGGAGATGCTCCGCAGGGCAGTCATGTCCAGTCAAGAGCCGGAACAGAGCAACATCTTGAATTTGGGATTTATGAATTTTTCTACTATTTGTTTGATATGTAGCTTGATAGAATGGAAAGATAGGGCCGAAAATTGTGTTTGTTGTAGTCGCGAGCCCTTTTTCGCGAGGCTGTCGGCCCGTTCGTTCCCAAAAAATGCCACAGTGACCATCAGGTACCCACTGAAAAACCACATGTTTCGTTTTTAAAGCCAACTCCCGTAGATAATGCCGACATTGGGAGATTTCCTCCGAGGAGGGGGGGGGGGGTGGTCGAGGAGCTAATGGCCTGTAATGCAGCTTGGGAATCAGAAAAAATGACTACTCTAGCAAATTTATCCTCAAAAATCAACAACTATTTCAGAGCAATTCGGATAACTCCCACCTCTCCATCAAAAGCTGTTCGAAATTTCCCTGCAGATTAAAATTAAAATTACTACTGCATTGTACGAGCTATGGTTGCACAGTATAAGACACAGATCATTTCGAAATTCTGCGAAGAGTTGCAATAGACCTATGCGAAATGCTTGCACAATTCCCTGTTTGCTGCTGTTACAACCACTCCGTTTCTCAGTCGAGTGTCGTAGTCGGGTGGAGCGAGGTTGTCCGCGATTTGTTCCATATTGAACAACATGCCGCCGGAATCAGCCGAAATTCTTTCAACCCATACAGGACCGAACATAGATTTTCTGAATGGATTGACTAGTCACTTTAGTAGTGAAGAGGATTTAGGGTAAGTTTTGAGTACATAATGCTGTTCAAAAAGTAAATTTATAGTACTCGTGATAGCTTATGGATATCAGCCTTAAATAAACACAAACCATTCAATTTTTTTAACTTCAAATACTTTATAAATTCTATTGACACTTCTATTAGTTTTTTCATTAAACAATATGGATTTATATTTTGATCGGTAATTTTTAACTTGCATGAATACGTTTGAATACTATTTCAAAACATTTAAAATTTGATGCCTTGTTTAAATATCTCCCTTAAGAGAGATTAAACAGTTTCATAATATTAAAAACGATATTAAAGAGTTAAAAGTTTGAATTAAAAAACTGTTGTTGTATGAACAAGAAATTATTTGTAACTGATTTTTAATTTAACTGACGAATATTTGACGCTGCTAAATTTATTTCATATCATACTAACAATTAGAAGATAAAATTGTCATTTAATTATTTAGCTCTTCTTTTCCTATGGGGTTTTGGAAGCACAATACCGAAACTAACTCTCAAATAACTTAATATAAAAGAAGTATATCTATATGGGATGCCTGTGCCATAATATTAAATGTAAACTATATTAAACCTCTGCTCTACAATGAAAAGTCACTATGTGCAAATCTGAATTACTGAAATATTCTCTGTATAGTTGACTATCCTTTTTTCTAATGAGCCTTTTATGATGAATACTGTTTTAAAAACCTTCACTTTGCTGGAAGATATTGCTTTAAATTTTTGAAAAGTGAATTTTTCTTCAGTTTTGAAAAAAGTTTAAATACAAACAGTAATTGAAAATTAGTAATGAATATATATAAAAAATAATATATTTTTTGAAAAAAAATTGAAGCAACTAAATTAATAGGTTAAGGTAAAATGACATTTCTCAAATTCTTAAAACCTGTCTTCAGTCTTTTATAATCACTGGTGTTATATAATAAAATCAGAATTATGAGTACTTTTAATTACTGAAATTACTTCATGATTTTTTAAGTTTGCTATGAAACAAATTAGAGTCATAAGTGTTTGATCATAATATCAAATTTGAAAACGTATAAAATATGCTTTAAAAATTTAGTTCTACTGCTCTCAGTAGTATCGAGAATTTTAAATTCAGTAGTTTCCGTTTATATTTATTACAACCACGGTGAGAACAAAAAGATAGACAAAGGAGAAACGGCTAGATTTAAAATGCAGATCGAAATAGTTATTTATTGAAATTAACTTTTTGCGTATCTCAAAGGCTGGTACCCACATGTTTCTGAATGAGAATGAAGATTACATTTCATAACAGAGGAATCAAAAATCTCATGCCGTAGAGATCGTGTTACTTTTAAAGGAAATACGCGTAAAAATAGGGAATGTGGTTGTTTTTTACTTAAATTAAGTTCATAAGTACAACGTTAAAATTTAGAGCATTGCGCTCTACATTGTTTTAAAACTTCAAAAGACTCCCCATATTTGTTTTTATTTTTTATCTCTAAACGTCCTTAAATATAATTTTTTTTGCATTGCTGTACTGAATTTTACATACATTAAATTCTTTTACCTTTTAAAAAACTGTATAAAATACAGGTGGTCATAAAAAAACTTTGCTGATATATGGACGTCTTGTGGCCGTTCCGTTCAACCAATCGAGATGAGATTTCTGATATAGTTATTCAGAGGTATGATCTCGGGATTTTGTGAACAGCAACAAAGTGGCTCTCACGGTTACGGTTATAGGTACAGAATCTCGAAATTTTGCAATTGCAACACCCACTTTTTCCAATCGCAAAATACTCAGAACACGCGAAAACCCTAGAAAGGATCGGAATGGTATGCGTATCACAAAAAACGGACGCATTATGCACGCGCAAAAAGCAGCTCTGCAAACGGCAAACAAAAACACGATCGGGACATAAGGAGGAAATTTGCATATAACAGAGGCAAGACACCAATCACTGATGACCACAAAGATCGGACAAAAGAAAACTTTTATTTGGATTGTACATTTTCCACATGGGTGCCATTATCGTGTTTTTGATGGCCGTCCACAAAGCTGTTTTTTGTGCATACATAACGGGTCCGTTTTTTGTGATACACGTACCGTTCCAACGATATTTAGGGTTTTCGCCTACGCTGAGCATTTTGCGACGGGAAAAAGTGGGCGTTGCCATTCGAAAATTTCGATTTTCTATACCTATAACCGTAACCGTGAGCGCCATTTTGTTGCCGTTCACAGAATGTCGAGCTCATAGCTCTGAATAACTATACCTGAAATCTCATCTCGATCGGTTGAAAGGAACAGCCGCTAGAGGTCCATATATCGGCAAGTTATTTTATCACCACCCTGTACATTATTTCATTTGAATGTGAGCATTGAAAACGTTTTGAATGTTTCCTGAAACATGCAGATTTCATATAAAATTCTCGATCTCTTTCCTTTATTTAGAGGACTAGTCTTAAATGTCATGCCGATGACTGAAGGTGACGATTCGTTCCAAACATCTGATGAGGAAGCCAACTTGATAACTTCTGGTCAATATTTACAGTCTCTGAATGAAAGTGGAGATGCAGAAACATGCAACAGAAATAGACGAACATCCCAAAACAACTATTTTTTTTATCTTGTTCCCGCCATTTAATATTGTATGTAATGCTTTTGGTTTTCACAGTTGCAATGGTACAAAGGTGCTATTCCAAGGGTGAAACATGTTTAATACGAACAAGCGTACTTTCAGTATTAGGATTTCTCTTCTTGGTTTCAGCCCAATTAATTTCCAATCTACACAGATACATGTCTTCTTTTCTTTTACTTATTACAGCTCTTACTTTCTTGGCAAATCTGTATACATCATCCATGTAAATTTGTATTATAAAAGTTCGAATCGAAGGTTACTAGGCCTTGATTCCGTCTACTTAACCTTTCTTCTACATCTGTTTAAAATAAAAGATGTACTTTTATTATAAACTGAAGCAATTTTTAATTCGAAAAAATTGTTTTGTTAATAGTAATTAAAAAATTATCAAGTGTAATATTCTATCATCTGCAATTATAAGGCTATTTATTGCATATTTGCTAAACGGTAAATAAATAATTTTGAAATAAAGTTTATTTTAAGTACAGGTGGGATATAATTGGTTTTCCTAATTCAATTTACTAATTTGAAAATCTTATTGCGCCTTATTAACAATAGGGATTGCTTCTTTACGCAAGATATTCATTCGTCTGTAACACCGGATTATTTTTTTCACGTGTTAGCTCATATTTAAAAAATATCAACCGAAAACTAAAGTAAAATTTTATTTATTAATTTATCATAATTTTGCCGTTAAAAGTATGGGATACTTTAGAGAAAAAATATTCCAAGGCTAAGTGTATCATATTTATTTTCAAACTTTTTTCGTTATCAAGTAAATAAAAAAGCCCGGGATATCTGTCACATTTATTTCCCTCCACATCAGTAACCCAAAAAGATGAAGACTTTCAATCCCAACAATCACAGCTCCCGTTGCTAGTGGTTTAATCTAGTCATTAGTCGCAATTCTTCATAACGAAACACAAACGAATGAATTCAAAGTATTCAAAGGTTATGCGAATAACTTTACTAAACTAAGTCCCACTCTTACCTAGTATATCCATTAACAATCCTTTTGTTTTCTTGTAAAACTTTATGACTTCCAAAGATGACTGTTTTACACCAAACTCTACTGCTGATACAGTTATGATGTTCATGCGTAAAATATTTACTTCCTCGTTAACTCCACTGACCCATAAATGAGATCTCTATTCGAAGATTCCCACTAACAGAATAAAAACCTTTACAGAAATGATGCTCACTTACTGTGTTCAATTCAAAAACGCAAAATAACAAAACACCTTTTTGTTACATTTATGGTTTCTTTTCAGCAAAGTTCGATAATAATACTCTGCAATCGTTACGTATGTGCTAAAAGCCTCGAAAGTCACTGATCAGTCTCCTGTTCAAAAATGTACTGTTAAGTTCTAGAATTCAGTTTTTACTCTTTCTCCACTCATGGCACTTTATTTTAATGGTCATCATGTGAAGACATATTTTCAGACAGTGACAAAAACAGAAGTTCAGTCAAAGACTAAGCAAAACTAACGATAATTAAAGAACAATTGCTAGAAAAAATAAAATTGAATGTATTCTCGTTGTTCCCATTTTCACATATTCAGAATTTTACCCTACTAGCGTGGATTGTAGGGATTAAACATATGAAAAATATTTCAGAAAAATTCTTATGATTTTTTATTATGAAACATATGAATACATAAGTTTATATTTTCTAAGATTTAAATATTAAGAAAAAACTATATTGAGAACAAAAAGTTTCGTAACAGTAAAAATCCGATCATATTTTTAAAAGTTTTAAGCAAAATTTAAATTTGCTTTAGCAGACTAATTCGTTTGGGGATTTTCATGATGTCGCTAGTTTAGACTATTGCTTCTTTCCGGGCACATGCTACCATCTCAGAGTCGAATTTCCCCTGTCATGCACGGCCAAAAATCTGACTTGAACCTTCAGGAAGAGTAGTAGGAACTACAGCACATGGGCCGGGCCCTTCACTGTAGGATGATATAACAATGCACAAAACTTCAGTGGTAAGTAAAAAACAAAAGTAGGAAAGTAAATAGAAAGTTGGGGAAACTAAAAAACCTTCGAAATTCAAGTAAAAGTAAAAACATTTGGAATAAATAAAAAATTAAAACGGAGCGAAGCTCCAAGCAAGAACGTGGTCACGTGGACCAATGGGAAATGACTTGCAATAAAGACGAAAGTTGGGGAAGTGAAACTAATCGGATCCTGGAGGGGTTTCAAGAAAGAATCAGAGAGCGAGATACCGACCAATGAACAGCGTGAATCAGACGCCAAGTAAAAAGGAGGATAAAAGTGAGAAAAATACAAAAAACAGACAGGAAACGAATATCTAGCCAAAAAAAAAGAGTTTAATAATGTAAGGGAAGAACAACTTAAATTACAGGGATCAGACAGGACAAACTATCAAAAGTTACGAGGAAGAATGGCACAGGGCCGTTTCTTGTTAGCTGGGTCAGCAGGTTCGTAATCCGCTAGATTTTTAATAAAATCATTTGGTAAATGTTTATGAAAGATAATAGCAAGATTTTGAAGACAATTTTGAATAGTGGGGAGATTTATCTCCCTATAAATGTCAACATTGCAAAAATGCCTTGGGAAGTTAGTGATTTTCCGAATAGTGGTGTTTTGAGCAACAGCCAGAATTTTAATATTGGAATCCTCTGCATACTACCAAACTGGCCCAGCATACGTAAGTAAGGGTCTTAAGAATGATTTATAAATGGGCATTTTGTTACTTAAGTTCAATTTACTATTTCGGGCAATCAAGGGGTAAAGTTGTCTTTCAGCATTACGAAATTTGTTACGATTATCAATGATATGTTGTTTCCAAATGAGTTTTTTTTATCAAGGGTAAATCCTAGGTATTTAGCAGTGTTAGACCAGGGGATAATGGTCGAACCAATTTTAATATTGCAATTAGCGTAGGTTCTATCGAATTTATGGGTGAACATAGGGGCAATGCATTTATCTGAGTTAATTTTTGTTTTCCATTTAACAAGCCAGGAATTAATACAGACACCGTGGTCATTAATAGTTTTGACTGCATATTTATGATTATAAATCGGACTTGATTCCCGTCTTCCACTATTTAAGTACGCAATTTCTTGATTACGTCACACTTCGTAATTCCCATTTTAGGATTTCATTTGTTTGTATACCACAAGGACTGAACGTTTGATTTTTAGGAAGGAACTTTGAAAATAATACAAACTTCCAGACAACTGGTTTGCAAAAGAACAAAACATCAGCAACAATAAAATAGCGATATTACACTTTACATTACGGAGTTTCTTTAGTGCTCTCTAACGTATACATAGATTTTAAAAAGTTACTGGTATTTTATTTCAAAAATACAAATTTTAATAAATCTTTTGCCATTCTTATTTGTCAATTATTCTGTTAAATGAAGTTTTGAGAATAGGGGATTTTTTGGAGTAAAAATTACCAACTAAAGTGCACATATTTATGTGAAAGCAGATCAATTATTTTCACAAAAGACGAATAATGCTTTAACAATTTTTCATTTCAGTAAACGCTTCGCAACTCGAGTACAGAGTCTAAATTTTGTTAATGTGTTTACATTCAACAACTATTTTTCTTCTACACGCAACCTGTTAGTTTAGAAAAATTGTGTTACAAAATGTCAATTTCAATTTTTGACTGAAAATAGCATATCAGGGCCAAAAGTAAAGAAAATGAATTATTTTCCCCCAAACCGTTATTTTTGTTCGAAACGCAGAGTAGAAAATGTTGTATTTATTTAAGTAGTGAATAAACTAATCATTTTCAGTACTCCTAAAAAATTTGAGCTGGTGAATATTGTAAATAAAGCTTTTAAATTGCTCTTGGTTAAATTTGACGCAAATAATGAATATGATGTGAATAAATTTGAACTTTGTAGTTTTTTTCCAATAAAAAGCTTTAAATAATCCCACGTTCCAATTGCAGAATTCACCAGCTTCACTAAGTTAAACTCCTTTCAAGGGAATCTGGTATTGTTGTAACGAAGAAAATTAAGGTTTAACTTTGGGTGTCTAGTTCCATTGGGAGATTTGAATTAACCATATTAATTTTCACCGTGTTTCAATTATATAATTGCTAGTATCTACTGAACGCAACGTTAAACGAGCAATATAAGAGTCTAGGGCTCTAGGGAGCAGCATATTTTGGAGACCAGAAATCACGCTCACATTCCTCTTTTTAATGAGGAAAAAACTGAATAATTGTAATTTTCGCTATTACAGTCCCAAAAGACGATTGCTTTTAATTGGAATTTAGTTTTTCATTATGATTAAAATGTACTTATAGAGGGGTGGGGTGGGATTCATGGACGCTTTTATAAACGAGTCTCTAGAGCCTGTAATCCTGTAGTGTAATTTCGGCTTAAAATAGAACTGATATATAAAATGACATTTTTGGTTAAATGTTAACAACCTACAACATCTTTTTTGTCGATTATACAAACTAAAATATAAGACTTAATTTTATTAGAAATTAAACACCCATTATGAAAAAAATGATTTGCTATTATTGTAAAACTGGAAGCTTATGAACTGGTCATGATTCCCAAATAAATCGCAGCCAATGTTCTGCGAAAATATACAGTCGAACGTCACTAGTACCCGTGTCGATTATAAGTTTTTCAAAGTTAAACGTAAGTTTAAAACTCCCTAGAATCCCCTCAATTGGAATAGAAAAAAAAATGCTAAGTATGTACCTACATAACACTTCACAGTCAAGAGTGACAGTTTGCTTTTAACAAAATGGCTAATAGGTGTGAAAATTAAATTTTCCTAGCTAGAAAAAAATATGAATTATATTTAGATGAGGTCAATAACGTTTAACCAAAAATGACTGGGCTCAGACTAAATTTAATTAATGCATTTTTTAGCTGAGAAAAGAGAAAAAGCTTTATTTTCCCACAGATAAGTTTTTATGTTGCAGGAAAACTGGATCTTAAATGGGACTTGGGACGGTGGTACATTTGAGAAGTATGTAAAATGCAATTTCAAACTTCTTAACTTTATAGCAATTAGGTGAAGTGGAAATGGTAGAAGAATCAGTGGGATGTATTGAGAAAAAAACAACTACCCGTGAAGGTAGTAAATCCTTAAAAGGCTAAAATGTCATCGGCTATTGCTTTACTACATCTTTGGCAGTGCTTTACAGGTAGTAAAGCAATATAGTTTAGATATGCATTTGTCGTTTTCAACTAAAAAAAAGCGGATTTAACAAAATAAATTTGAGTTAACTCTTAAAAAGTGTACTAATAACACTGGACAACGAAATTTTCCAAGTGAACTGCACAGAAAATTCCAATAAACAATGATAGCAGATTAATGTAACTACTGTGACAGGAGTTGGAAGTAGAAAAATTTCCTTTTTATTACCATTTTAATCAAGATATAAAATATATTTGTGATATGTTTTTGATATAATAAATATTAGATTTTTTTGTTTTAGTTTTAACTGCTAGATAATTTATAAAATGTATCCCACAAAATTTATAAATTTGAGAAATAATTGATTTAAAAATGAATGCACTACATAAATTGGAAGTAACTACTTTAGTTTATTTCCATATACTCTAACGTAGACGTTGTTTTCAATATTTTCCGTTGTTCCCGAAATTTTGTTTTCGTGTTTTCATATAAAGGGTTGCACAGTGATACGCTTGTTTTCTCTGGCTCCGACTAGGACGTATTAACTTTGTTCCACTAGTATTTTACTTGCCCTTAGGTTGTAGCTCGCCATGTAAGGATCAAAGATTAGTGCTCTTCCGTGTTCGGGTATTAGACAGAAAGGAAAGGTCTTATTATATATTGTATATTAATCATTATGTAGCTTGAAAACCACAGGCGAAAACAGTGGATATATATGCCTTAGAAAACAGGAATGTACGAAATTTATCTTAACAGGTGGTCGAAACTTTCTCGTTGTGGACTGTAGATTTTCTTTTCTTTTTTGTTTCGTAATAATTTCTTATAATCTTAATCTTGAGGCAACTATATTAATTGATTCACTAGTTATAGAAACGCACTAGACTTTTTCAACGGACACCATAGTCCTTTATTTATTATATGGAAAGGTCTTTTTTACGACCTTATTCACTGGTTCTCCATAGGCAACTGAACTAACAGTCGCCAAGGGTTGGCGGGAAGACGGTACACAGTGATCACGCAGGAGCGCCAACATACCGCCCCACCTTGCAATGTTTACAAACATTCAAAATACAATTATGCAACATCCTATGATACATGTGAACCAAATAAACAATTATACAATCAGATACAAATGCAATTAATTTTCAACATGAATAGAAATAAATATCAATTCTAGTTATAATATGAAAGCATAATACAACAACCATGCAAGTACAATAGAAATGAATTCTGAACATATTGTTTACAGTAAATATATATCTCAGGCGCGTGCACGAAACGTTCAGGCTAAGAATTTACAGGTAATATGCATAATTTAGAAATTGGACGCTTAAATTGTCCATGGTGGGTTTTAACAAGAGCTACACGGATTTTTCTATCCTTTCCCGGCAGCACATCTATAATTTTTCCCATAAGCCATTTACAAATTGATAGATTATCCTCCTTAATTAGGACTATAGACCCAACTGCTGCATTATTTTTTTCAAAGCTTCATTTGATCGTTGTTGCAAGGTGTTTAAATAGTCTGTATGCCATTTTTTCCAAATTGTTTGAACAATTTTAGTTGTTTTTTGTCATGCGTTCAGTCTATTCTCGACTTTATCAAGTAAAATTGGCTCTACAATAGCATTTAAAGGTCGTCCTATCAGGAAATGACCTGGGGTAAGGATATCAACTTCGTTTGAATCGCTTGGTAATGGAGTGATTGGTCTACTATTTAAAATTGACTCAATTTGATTGACAACAGTCAAAAATTCCTCATACGTTAGTTTTAAATTTCCCACTCCACGTTTAAGACGGTACTTAAATGATTTAACTCCTGCCTCCCAGAGGCCAACGAAATTTGGAGCTCTAGGGGGAAGAAATTTCCAATCGATCCTTTCATGAACAAGGTAACTAGTTAAAGTTTCATCGGGATTTTTAACCATATTATACAATTTTTTTAATTCGTTACTGGCTCCAAAAAAGTTGGTAGCATTGTCAGTAAATATTTTGGAACTTTTTCCGCGTCGGGCAAAAAACCGCTTTAAAGTTGCTAAGAAAGCTTCTGTTGTTAAATCAGTTACTAGTTCCATATGTATTGCTTTAGTTACAAAGCATATAAAAATGCAAATATAAATTTTATGAAAATTGACTTTCCTCTTATTTTTGTATCTAATATAAAATGGTTCACAAAAGTCAATGCCAACATGATTAAAGGGATAGCTTTGGGTTACCCTTTCTTGAGGCAATTGACCCATTATTTGGTTGGAAGCTATTGGGTCGGCTTTGCAACGTACCACACATTCCTGAACAATCTTCCTACATAATGAGCGACCAGAAATTGGCCAAAATTTTTGACGAACAAAGTATAACAAAGATTGGGCACCTATATGAGAGTTTATATCATGGAAGGATTTAATCAGGATTTTGGTTAGCTTATGTTTGGCTGGAAATATAATGGGATGTTTAGCATCAAAGGTCAGATGAGAATTTTCTAATCTTCTACCTACACTAATTACATTTTGATCGTACAATAATGGATTTAAGCATTTCAATTTACTCTTACCTGAGACCGGAAGACGCTTTTTTAAGTTTTTTAATTCCTCAGGAAATTCCAAAGTTTGAACCAACCTTATTAGGCAAAGCTCGGCCTGATCAACCTCACTCACACTCAAAGGACTCTTACTTTTGACTGCAGGATTCCTACTGTTAAAATAGAACCTGAAAATATAACTAAGAACTTTTATTAATTTCAAATAGTCATTTGTTAAAACAAGAAAGTCAGTTACGAAGGGTATCTCTGCCACTAAAGTGACAGAGTTGACAACATAAGTCAAACTCTGTTGTTTTTTCAGTTCGGAGAGATAAAGTTCATCGTCATTCGTACTTGAATCACAAATTGCTTCTGAAGAGAGTTCTTGATTTTCTTTTAAAAATTCTGGTCCATTCCACCATAAGTTGTTCTGATGAATGTCGGTAGCATTCATCCCTCTCGATATTAAGTCAGCAGGGTTACTTTTTGAAGAGATGTGATTCCAATGGTAGCGTTGAGTCAGTTCTTGAATTTCTGCTACGCGATTGCTCACAAATGTGTTTAGGCTGGAGGGAATTGTTCGTATCCAACATAAAACTATGGTTGAATCAGACCATAAGTACACCTGTGAAATGGGTATCTGCAGGGACGATTCAACCTTTGGCATTACCCTCGAGAGTAGAAGGGCAGCACACAGTTCTAAACTTGGAATTGGTGTGGGTCGTAGAGGTGCTACTCGAGATTTGCTGCACAGTAGACTAGCTTGCCAACTTCCATTTAAGGTCAGGCAGCGGATGTATATTGCTGCACCATAAGCCTTTTCAGAGGCATCACAAAACCCGTGCAACTCGAGTTCCGTGGCATCGTCCACTAAAACACATCGTGGAAAACGAACAGTGTTTAGTTGACATAAGTCATCGAGAAAATATTTCCAACTGTTTTGGATCTTAGATGGCAAGAAGTCCTTCCAATCTAGTTTCAGTATCCATAATCCTTGCATAAATATTTTGGCACGAGTTACCACAGGACCAATTAGACCAAGTGAATCGTATATTCTAGCGATTTCCGACAGTACTTCTCTTTTTGTGTACTGGTCTTTTGGTTTGAGGGATATTGTAAATGCAAAGTTATCTTCAGTGGGTTTCCACAGCATTCCCAAGGCTTTAACTCCGACTGTGGAAGTGAAAGAATAATCTTCTTTGCGGGAAATAATGTTCAACAATTCTTGTCGGTTTGACACCCATTTATATAAGTGCATTCCGCCACGTTGTAACAGTTCTATCAATTCTTGTTGGAGTTTGAGAGCTTCTTGTAAGGACTCTGTTCCGGTTAGCACGTCATCCATGTAAAAGTCCGACATTGTTACTGCTGATGCTGCAGGAAAATTACAAATTTCGTCGGTCGCTAACTGCTTTAAAGTACGTATGGCTAAGAATGGGGCACTGGACGTGCCATAAGTCACAGTATTTAATCTGTACGTTGAAGGTACTTCATTGTGAGATCCTTTCCATAATATTCTCAGAAGATCTCTTTGGTCCGGATCAATTAAGATTTGCCGGAGCATTTGTGTTACATCAGCGATGAAAGCTATTTTATGTTTTCGAAATCTAATTAGGATATCAAAAATATCTTCCTTGACTTCTCCTTTCAGGAGCATATCATTTAAAGAGCAACCATTTTTTGTTAACGCGGAGGCATTGAAGACCACTCTTAACTTAGTAGTTGTCTTCTCTGGTTTATAAACAGCATGATGCGGTAAATAATATTTCGGCACTAATAAATCATCTTTATCTGCGTCAACCTTTTCCATGTGCCCTAATTTCAAATATTCAGTTAGAAATTCTTGATATAAAGAACGCATATTCGGATTTTTATCTAAGCGAGCCCAGAGTTGTTGTAATTTTTTTTCTGTTAAGTGTCTGGAATCGCCTAACTAGTTAAGTTAATCTTTATGGGGCATTTGCATTATATATCTTGAATTTTCTAGTCTTTTGTGAGTTTCTGTGAAATGCCTTTCGCAAAATTCTTCTTCTGGGCTTAACATTGGACTTTTATTTTGAAAACTGTCTAACTCCCAGAAACTTTTCATACTTTCATTCAAGTCATTGTGTTCTATTAAAAGACCACAGTAAGGCCCTTTTTCTTCATAAATATTGGCTGTTCCGCTTACTATGTACCCAAAAACCGTATCTTGTAAAATAATGCGTAAATTCTCTAATTTAATTTTATTAGGTTTTAAAATTTCTAGAACTACATTAGCTCCTAATAAAATGTTTATCTTCCCAGGCTTGTTGAAAGTAGGATCCGCTAATTTTACGTTCTGAGGCCACTCATGCTTTGAAATATTCACATATTTTGCAGGTAGAAATCCAGTAATTTTTGGCACAACCAATAATTCTACCTTTTTCAAGAAATCTCTTTTTTCATTAGAAATATCGGCGGTTAACTTTGCTTTAATTGGTATTGAAACATTATTCAGACCGCAGACTGAAATGTTAATTTTTTCTGCCTTTACATTTAACAAGTTAAAAAGCTCCGTGGACACGAAACTATTTTGCGACCCCCTGTGAAGTAACGATCGGCACATATATTTACTGGCGTTGGCTGTCTGAATGCAAACCGGGCCGTGGGTATTATACCGACTTTCGTTTTGCTTTCTTTTGTTAGAACGGCAGAAGCGCAGAAGCTATCCGAGGGGGTGGTTTCTTGGAATTGGAGACTAGCAGGAGGAGAATTCCTTATCTCCCCACTGTATTGTCCAGAATCGGGCGCGGCCTCGCTGGTACTTTGGCGCGTAAAGTCGTGTAACAGAACATTGTGCTTTTTATGGCAAACTTGGCAACGAAACTTTGATTTGCACTCGTTTAATTTGTGGGAATCTCTCAAGCAGTTCAAGCAAAGAGAATGCTCTTTGACTAGCTGGTATCTCTTTTTTACATTCATTTGTTTAAACACTGAGCACTGATATATTAAATGGCAACCTTTGCATGTAACAAACGACTGCTCATTTGAGTTTATTACAAAAGCATTGTACGGAGGTGTACTATGTTTGACAAAAAAGCAAATGGACTGTAAATAAAATAAGAATTTAATAGCGTGGCATTGTTTGCCAAAGGAAACTCCGCTTGTTGCCGGAGCTCCTTCTAGGACGGATACAGAGTTCGTTCTGCGTTATTCATGCCGCTAGAGGGCGAAGTGGGTGGAGGCGTTACGTCATACATTATTACGTAACATACTCCCTCGTTGAAATTGTGAAAATTTCAAAATACATACAGTGATACATAAAAATATTAGAAAAAGTATGCGAATAACAAGTTAGCACAAAGCACATTACAATAGTTAAAAAAATTAAGAAATATTATGCAGTATTGAAAAACACATTAAACATATAACTTATTTACAATAATCATAAAAAAACTGATCATCATTTACAGGTAATAAACAAATTTGTGTGATGCCTCGTTTTACCACTCCATTAGCTGTTTTGATGTACACAACTCTAACAGCGTTGTCCGCACCCTTAACTGTCTTTTCGATGCGGCCAAGTTTCCATTTGTAAGGAGGCAAATCTTTGTCCTTAAGTATAACCATGGCGTTGGGTTTAACATTATCTTTTAGAAACATCCATTTGTTTCGCAAGTTTAAATGATTGAGGTAATCAATTGACCATCGCTTCCAAATATATTGGACGAATTTTGTGGTTCTTTGCCACCTTGTAAGATAATTGTCTGGTTTATCAATCATTGTTTGTTCTGCAACAGAATTTAATGGACGACCAATTTAAAAATGACCTGGGGTTAACGCAGTTAAATCACTGGGGTCTGTTGACATTGGACTGATTGGTAGGCTATTTAAAATCTCTTCGACTTGTGTAACGACTGCTAGTAGTTCCTCAAATGTTAATTTAGATGAACCAGTTACTCTTCGAAAGTGGAATTTAAATGGTTTAACCCCCGATTCCCATAATCCACCAAAGTTTGGAGATCTGGGGGGGATAAATTTAAATGTAATACATTCAGATGTTAAATAATTCGCTAAAAATTTCCTCTGGATTGCTCATAAGTTTGTGCAACCTCTTTAACTCTGAACTTGTCCCAATAAAATTCTTGGCATTGTCAGAGAATATACATGATCATTTTCCTCTTCTTGCGAAGAAACGTTTTAATGCTGCTATAAGAGCCTTTGATGTTAAATCTGTCACAAGCTCTAAATGGATTGCCTTAGTGGCAAAACATATAAATATTGCTACATATACCTTTTGAGATGTTCCTTTACGTTGATCTTTATAATTTATAAGGAAAGGACCACAGAAGTCAATTCCGCAGTTGGAAAATGTTGAGCTTGGAATGACTCGCTCGGCTGGTAAATTTCCCAACAACTGATTTGAATTAATTGGTTTATTTCTGAAACAAATTACACAGTCATTAACAATTTTTCTTGCCAGATTTCTGCCTCCTATGGGCCAAAATTCTTGTCTGAAGCAATGCAAGAGTGATTGCGGACCTACGTGCAAGTTTTTCTTGTGGAAATATTCCATAATGATTTTAGTGAATCTATGCCTAGCGGGTAAAAGCTTTGGGTATTTTGAATCGTCGTTCAGTTGAGAATTTTGTAATCGACCCCCAACTCGAAGAAGCTCATCTTGATCTAAAAAAGGATATAAATTCCTTACCTGACTCGGCTTCAAGTCCTTGTTATGTTTTAAACAATTAATTTCGTAGGTAAAAGTTGCGTGTTGAACTAATTTAACTAAATGATTAGCAGCACTCATGACTTCTTCAGTTGTTAACTCACCTACCTTTCGATTCTTAGGAAATTTCCCATTATGTATAAATCTGCAAATATAACTAAAGATATGTACAAGTTTAGTAAAACTGTTGCTAATTTTTAAAAAGTCATCACTGAAGCTGTTAGTAATGTTAGCAACTAAGACAGGATTATATGCAGTCTTTAGTTCTTTAGAATAATCATTATCAGTCATGTTAGTAGGTTCCTTAGAAGATGGAATTCCGAATTTAAAAATGAAGGGCCAGTCCACCACATAGAGTTTTGTAGAAGTTTAGTTGCACCAGTTCCTTTGGATAGGACATCAGCAGGATTGGTTTCAGAAGAAACGTGTCTCCAATCATAGTCAGGACACAGTTCGTTAATTTGTTTAACTCTGTTGGACACAAAGGGTTTAAGTCTTTCATATGGAGTTTATATCCAAGCTAGAGTTATCGTAGAGTCCGACCACAGGTACACATGATGGAATTCAACTTGAATGACAGAGATGATCTTTGCGACTAGACGAGCTAGTAGCAATGCCGCACATAGTTCCAGCCTGGGTATTGTTAAGGTTTTTATCGGAGATACTCTGGATTTAGAACACAACAGTGTTGTTTGCTGCTGTCCTTGGCTGTTTTTTGATCTTACATAGATTGTTTCTCCATATGCCCGTTCAGACGCATCGCTGAATCCATGTAATTCAATTATGATGGGATCTGTAATGATCACATGCCTAGGAATTTTCACTTGATTTAAAGCGGAAAGTTCGTTTAAGAATTTAAACCATTCTTTCATATCATCAGGAGGAATTGGATCAGACCAATTTAACTTTTCCCTCCACAGATTTTGTAGAAATATCTTGGCCTTTGTAATTACTGGTCCAATAAGACCAAGCGGATCAAACAAGCGTGCTATAGAAGATAGAACATCCCGTTTTGTGAAGCTTGCTTTAGAGTCTACATTAACCTTAAAGGTAAAATTATCGGAATTACATGCCCAAAGCATACGAGAGTTTTCACAGGATCAGAATCTGAAGAAAAGTTATATTCAGCACCTTTACTGTCATTTAACAAGTTTGGGTGGTTGGATACCCATTTATGTAACTGCATACCACCTTTGTTCATTACATCTATTAACTCAAATTGTAAGGAAATTGTGTCTTCTAAATTGTCTGAACCTGACAAAATGTCGTCCACGTAGACGTCGGTAAGTAAAACTGCGGACGCACGAGGAAAATACTTCTGCTCATCCTCAGCTAAAGCCTTTATAGTTATAGTCGCCAAATACGGGGCGCATGCTGTCCCGTACGTAATTGTACGCAATCTGTAAGTTTCAACAGGGGAGCACTGACTTGATTTCCCCAAAATTCTTTGAAAATCTCTATCCGATTCTTCGACAAGAATTTGCCTATACATTTTAGTAATGTCTGTACTAAATACATATTTATGTGTTCGGAAATGAGCTACTATTGAAAATAGATCCTGCTGAACAAGTCCACCATTCAGTAATATGGAGTTAAGACTTATTCCATTCTCGCACTTGGCTGATGCATCAAACACGACGCGAAGAGGGGTAGAAATGCTCTCTGGGTGGAAAACTGCGTGATGCGTGATGTAATAAATTTCATTACAGTTCTCGCAGTCCGAAACCTTTTCCATGTGATTTAACGTAAGATATTCATCCATAAATGTCTTATATAAAGTGGACATAGTTGGATCTTTGTCCAATTTCTTCCAAAAGGAATTTAGACGTCTTTCCGCCATTGAATTAGACTCTCCTAAACTAGAACCTTTACCTTCCTTAATGAGCAATCGTACAATAAATCTGCCACTACCATCTCTTTTGTGAGTGGTAACAAAATGTTGCTCACAATACTTTTCAAATGTTTGAGACTCATTATTTGTATCATCACCCGGAAAGGATTCCACCTCAAAGAAATTTTTGACAGAAAGTTCTAAAGAATCTCTTTCTGAAATATGAGCAAGACCAGTAAAATGGTGAGAAGCTGCATTGTCCACAGTCCCGATAACCAAATAGCCGAAAACACTGTTCTGAAGCATCAAATTATTATCATATGATTTGAATTTTTCAGCCTTAAGCAATTCAAAAAATATCTCACAACCTATGAGTAGATTGATTGTACTTGGGAGATTGAATGTATTGTCAGCAAGTTTTATTTCGCGAGGGAAATATACGCGAGAAATATCAATCTTCTTTACAGGCGTTAATTCTGGGATTTTAGGTAATACAAGGAATGATAATGCTTTCGAAAAGCTGCCCTCATCATTTGAAATTTTTGCTGTTACTTTATTTTTAACAAAATATTCTCCTCCGCTTATGCCTGAAATGGATGAATTGCATTTTTCTTTCTTTAATCCCAAAACATCTGCCACTTCCTGTGTACAAATTGATACTGAACTTCCACTATCAAGAATTGCTTTCACTTTTATTTTTTCGCCTACTAGTTCTCAATATATAACATTGTAGTGCATAAAAGTCTGCTCGAAGTTAAACAACACTCTTTGACATCTGCCGATAATGTGGCGCCTATGGTTTTGTCTGGTGCGAGCAAATGAAATGATGACTCATTTTGAGCGGGAACTGACTTAGAGATATTTATCGTGTCAGAATACGAAATGTTTTCACAGTTTTGATTTGAATGTATTGCGGTATTTGACGGGGCGGGATACTTATGAAGGAGCGTATGGTGATTTGTCTGTTTACAAACGAAACAAGAACTTTTAGAATTGCAATTCGATAACATGTGAAAGGCGCTTAAAGAGTTTTAACAAAGTCTATGTTATTTAACCATATTGACTCTATCTTCCAGTTTCATTTCTTTAAATTTCTCACAGTGAATTAATGCATGGGCTTTGGTTTTACAAACTACACACATCTGAGGTGATTTATTAGATTTAACGAAAAGGGATTTGAATCGTTCGGAATTTGGCTTGGTTGAAATGTTAATATAAATGCTGTTTAGGATTTGACACCGTCTTTCTAAAAATTCCAAAAATGCATCGAAATCTGGTACATCATTATCCTTCAGAGTTAATTCATAATTTTTTCGCGTTTCGCGGTCTAATTTTTCAAGAACAATATTCAATTGTAAAGCGTTAGAAAATTTATCTCTTTCGAAATTCAAAATTTTCAGTGATCTAAGATTTTTGTTTATATTATCCAACAAGTTTCGAAGCTCTTTGGCTGACTCATGTTTGATAGATTGAAGATTTAGAATGTTTTTCAGGTGGCAGTCAACGATGATCCTTTCGTTTTCGCCCTAAGCTTTAGTGCTTTAAATAGGGAAACATAACTATCATCTGAGGTTTCTATAATTTTTGCTTCTCCCTTTAGTGACCCACGTAGATAGTGAAGCTTTTCGTTTTCAGAAAGTTCTGAATTTTCGTCAATTAGACTAATAAACTGGCTTTTAAACAAGTTCCATTCCTCGAATTTTCCGTTAAAAATAGGAAGAGGGATTTTTGGAAGTTTTATTGACATTCTTTTCAGCTGATCATTGTTAATCGAATTCGAATCATGAGTAGAGTTGTCAGAATTTTGATTTAGATAAGCAGAATTGTTCTTACTGATTTTAAGTTTATTAATCAAGGTTTTCAGACTCACCTCTGAATTTTGATACTCCTCATCTAGCTGTGACAACATTTCCTCAGTTTCTTCAAAATTCTTTTCACTGACTGCTTTGTAATATTCTTCTTTTAGAACTTCAAACTTTTCTTGAAGCTTCGAAAGTACATCCAATTGAGCCTGCAGTTCGGCGACATCATCGCTATCTTCACATATAGCAATCTTCTTCAACTGTCCTTTTATATTACCGCGTTTGCGATTAAGCGTTGTAATGACTGATTCTGTCATTGTTCTTAAGTTTAAATTAAGGTAAAATTTAATGCACTGGTAAACCCTCCGGGTCGCTAGGACCAAAATGTACGGAGGTGTACTATGTTGAGCAAAAAAGCAGCTGGACTGTAAATAAAATAAAAGTTTAATAGCGTGGCATTGTATGACAAAGGAAACTCCGCTTGTTGCCGGAGCTCCTTCTAGGACGGATACAGAGTTCGTTCTGCGTTATTCATGCCGCTAGAGGGCGAAGTGGGTGGAGGCGTTACGTCATACATTATTACGTAACAAACCGTGTCAACCAAAGTGAACCCGTAGAAGTGAAGAGGGTTCGACACTGTCTCAGCCGACAGCACCTGTGGACTTGGATACCTGGATTGGTGGATAAGTGAGTGAGTCGTCAGGGCAGGTGAGAAGCCTTTAATATTTATATTTTGAAGGATCCGTTAAATAATTTCAAATAAGATGTGGACTATCAAAGGACTTAAAAAAGAAGATATAAAAGTAGTTGCAGAAGACTTGTATGCAATAGTAACCCCAAATTTAATAGTATTTGAACTTAAACAATTAATTATAAACTCGGAGGAGTATAGCAATGACGCAGAATTTGTAAAACAGTTGCTAATCACTGCGGTAGAGGATAGAAAAAAACACGAGGAACGACAGCATGAATTAGAGATAATAAGGGCCAAGAGCGCGAACAAAAATTGCAATGAACCAATAAGCGATAGTGCAACGCAAATTCACATTTTGCATTCATCGTACGTTCCGAATTACTAAACGAACGTAATTCCTGCCTTTGGAGAGAGACGCGAAGCAAATGTCGGCCAAGCGCCAATTATGCCACATGCTCGCAGACAAGGGGACAGAATCTCGTAGCCCGTAGAGATAGTCGCCTCGAATAATAAGCTGAATGTGTCCTGTTTACTACCCCCAAGTACTGAGCAGTCGCTTGTGAATGCCGTCGAACACAGCTGGGTCGAAGATTGTGGATCAAGACCACCTCTTGCTGAGTTACGGGGAGTGCCTTGCGAGGGAGAAAACAGCGACCCTCCACTCGAGGGTGAAAGAGGTCAACGAAATGCGGAGGGGGAGCCTCGCATTGTACTATGTTTTGAGATTGAGGCAAGAAATAATGAGGGTGCTGATAACGAAACTAAAATGCCCGGCGTGGAATCGCCAAAATTTAGAGAAGAGCAAGAAAAATGCGGCTCTTTAGAATCCATGAGAGCGATTTTGAAACGACAGAAAGGGAATTTGGTGTCGATAGACGGACTCAATTTCCATCGAGATAGAATATTAGGAGAAACAGAGATGCAGCTGATATTGCCTTACGATAGAAGAAGTAAAGTGTTGCATTTAGCAAATAAATCAAGCATTGATGCTGAAAATGCTCAGCAGGCAATTTGACAAGATGTGAAGATAACAAATCAGTGTTTGCAGAAACGCTTTCTACACTGCTGGCCACCCAAATTGCAACACCAAGAAAGACAAGAGATATCACAACAAAATTTATTTTGTAGATAACATGTCGACCAAGTATCAAATGATTAAATTTATAGACTTCTGTGAAGTGTAGTTCCTGCCAAAATCAGTAGCCAGAGTAGCCGCCATTGTTGGAGATCACCACTGCCACACGCCTCGGTATTGATTCAAAGCGACTTTGGATGCGTTCTTGGGGTACAGCAGACCAAGCATCTTCCACACGTTGCCAAAGTTGATCTGCTGTGGCAGCTGGGGATGGAATCTGGGTCAATCGTAGAGCAACCATGGACTACATGTTTTCTATCGGCGACAGATCCGGAGAGCGAGGCGGCCAGGGAAGCAATTCAATCTGGCGATTGACGAAGAACCGTTGGACAATGCGTGCCACGTGTGGTCGCGCATTATCCTGTTGAAATATGGCTGTGGGCAAGCCCTGAAGGTAAGGAAGGACAACTGGCTCCAACACCTCGGAGATGTAGCGCTGGCTGTTTAAAGTACCGGCAATGCGTACTAGAGGTGTGCGAGAGTGATATCCAATACCGCCCCATACCATAATACCCGGTGCAGGACCAGTGTGGCGGTGCATAACGCAACTGTTCAGCATCCTCTCTTCACGGAGTCTCCAGACTCGAATGCGACCATCGTGGTGTTGCAGACAGAAGCGTGACTCGTCAGTAAAGACAATTTCATTCCATTCTGCCGTCTACATCCTTCTGTCATCGCACCATTGGCGGCGGAGACGTCTGTGGTTCTGCGTCAAGGGTAGACAAAGCAATGGACGTCTTGCGGACAGACCACTCTGCTGTAAACGGCGTCGCATGGTACGCGCAGACACTGGATGATGCGTTATAGACTGCATGTGCTGTGCAATGGTTCGTGATGTGACTGAGCGATTCGTCACTTCCATGCGCACAATTTGCCTGTCATCTCGTGAAGTGGTGCGCTGAGGTGGATGCGATTGAACACGCCGGTCCGTCGTACCCTCCTGCATCCAACGATCACATATCCGCATTACAGTTGTTTGGTTTCGTCCAACACGACTACCGATTTCCCTGAAAGATTATCCACAATCTCGGTAGGCCACTATCCTTCCTCTGTCGAACTCGGATACTTGATCAAAATATGATCTCTGTTTTCGACGAGGCATTGATCGTTTTTTTGAAAAAACCACAAGAGAAACACTATTCCGAACTTGAAATCGTCGAAATCTGTTAGCATTATGGACCAATATGAAGATTCATTAATTATTTGCCTTTCCGAAGTTTGACGTCATATTCTGCATTTCCATTTTTAAGCCGATTCAAGTTAAAGGCGATTCAATTAAACCGAATCAACGACGTAAGTTTCGTTTAGATTACGTCATGTCTGGCAATCTGCCATACGTCATAATTAAACACAAATATTCAGTTACCAGCCGATAGCATTTTTCATGTGAAGTGATGTAAATCAATACGATATTTGAATATCGGCTTTTGTTAAGTGTATATAAGCGGCGAACACTTTCGAGAAATGGGCATCACAACATCAGGGATACACAGATTATCGTAAGCTTCTTGAGCTGATTGGGATGAAGTATCAAGCCTGTCTAGAGTAAGACGTTTTGTATTAGTTATATATTAATTCTTGTGATAGTCCATCACAGTATGATAAAATATAATGTTTGTTTTAAAACTGATTTAAAGAAAACCCCCAGTATTATTAGTAAGAAGAAAGATGTTGATATTGTTGTTTTTATCTAATTCTTAACCAGTTTTTCAAATGAATAAACTTTTAGTTATTGTTAAAAAGTCTTGTCGTCTATACATGATTTTGAACAAATTTAATGTTTTTAGCGTATACCTTTTTTTTTAACATAGCTTTTACTGCACATTTTTAAACTCTGCTATTTAAATATAAATTATAAGAATTGTTGACGTGCATGTTTTTAACATGTACGCTAACAAAATCTCCAAGCCTTAAATAGCGCTTTGAAGTGGCGCCACAGGCGCGCGTGATATGCGTCCGCGCTGAAATTCTAATCATTTGCATATCTAACCTCCGCTAATGCATGTTGTAAATTTCATGTTATTTGCATGTTTTCTTCAGGGTGTTGTATTTATAGTGGCCAGCAGTGTATTAAGCGTCAAGCGTTTATTTTACCTGTGTATCGTTAGCTATTAACAGTTTTGGAAATATAGTTCCAAATATTGGTAATTATGATTATGTTTAGTGCTAGGAGCGTTTATTTTGTTTATTATTATCATTGAGATTTATGTCATTTGTAGTTATTGTTATTATTATTGTGAAATTTTCATAAATAGAATATTGTGTGTAAAGGCTGGCAGACAGGTAATTGTCAGATATGTGTTTGCAGATTGCATCTGCAACCATCATCTTGGGGGGAAGGTGTCGTGTCTGCCGCATCAACCCCTTGTGTTTTGTCCCTGTACTTTCCTGTCAAGAAAGCAGGGGGTAGGGCAATGACCCCGGCTTGATAAGGGATTCGTGTGGTGTTCGGAGACGGTGCCCCGAGCAGAAGTCAGGGGGACGTCGGAGTGAGTGCTTGTGCCCACGCGAGAGAGAAGGCGTGTGGTTTGTTTTAGTCTGCGGTTGTTGGCTCTAGAGAGGGCCGGCAGACGAATGCAGTGCGTGGGTGTATTGAGACCCCGAAGACGCACTAGGTCTTTCTTAGGTAGCAAGCATTGGGAGCTGACTGAAGTAGTTAATTGTATATAGTAGTGTAAAATAAGTTCTGTGGATAACTGAGTGTTGTGATTGTGTTTGTGAGAGAAATAAATCTTTGAATATTCACTGGTATGATATTGAACTTTCTACTGTGAAAATTTATTTATGTATCATTGAAAACGTCTTGACAAACGAACCAAAGGGAACCCGTAGCAGTGAAGGGGTTCGACAGGATTAATTATCAATATTTGCGTATTATAACTGAAACATGGCCGGTTGGCGAGGAAGCGTCAGTAAGTTCCAAATATACGGGCCAGTCCCGTCTCCTCCATTATTTGTGTTTGTCATTTGTAAGTTACATTTTGAGCTAATTTAATTGCAATTATGGTGAAAATTTGGGATATGAATCAGCCGGAAGAAGTTCCAGTTTCTGTTTACCATATTCATGGGATTTTAATCGTTTAGCGTGTCTGTAAGAACGGTCACAACGTGCTTGCATATCTTGTATCGACCATGTGCTTGAGATCGAATATGTACTATGTGAAATTTCGTAGCGGAATATCGGAATTTAAGTGGGGAGACCAGTTCCACGGTTCTCGATTGTCATATTCAATTTGAATAAATTTTGCATGTTTCTGTTTTGTATTTTGTGTGCAATTTTTACTTTTATCTAAAATCATTTTTATCGAATGTTTTTTTTCTGCCTATTTATTATTATCCTACGCGTTTTACACATATTTGAGTTTTTATTTGACTTGTGGCTGATTAAAATGGACATTTCCCACAACGTTTGACACAGCACATGATTGATCCAAAATATACACGTACGTTGTGGCCGTTCAGACAGACACGCTGAGCGAGTAAAATTCCCTGAATATGGCAAAAAGACTCTACATCCTGTTCCGCCTGACGCATGTCCCGAATTTTCACCACCCTTTCAATGAAATTAGCTCAAAATGTAACTTATTAACGATAACACAAATAATGGTAGGAACGGGAATCCCGCATATTTGGCGTCCTACTGACGCTTCCTCGCCAAGCGGCCAAGTATTAGTTATAATACGTAAGTACCCCTCTTTTATTGCTATCCTACGCGTTTTTCCAATATTTGTGTTTTTTTCAACATGTGACTTCTCAAAATGGACATTTGTCACAACATTTGACACAATACATAGTAGATCTCAGTCACATGACTGATTCAAAATATGCACGTACATTGTAGCCGTTCTGACAGACACGCCAAATGGGTAAAATACCATGAATATGGTAAAAAAAAACACTACATCTTCTTCCGTCTGACACATGTCCCGAATTTTCACCACCATTTCAATGAAATTAGCTCAAAATGGAACCTATTAACGACAAACACAAAAAATGGCAGGAACGGGACTGCCGCATATTTGGCGCCCTACTGATGCTTCCTCGCCAAGCCGCCAAGTTTTAGTTATAATACGTAAGCAGGGCTGTGCTTAGGGGTGGGTGAACTGGGCAACCGTCCCAGGGCCACTAAAAATTTAGGGCCGCCATTTTTATTCTTAATCACAACACTTTTCTCAATGTTACGGGTATTTTAAGAAATCCCTCATTTTTCGCGGTTTCTATGATTCAGCTTATAAAATAATATGTTTCGATTCTTTGAGAAGAATCGTAGAAAGAATCTTAATTGACAAACTACCATTTTGGTTCGAAGAATTTCTCGGTTAGAAAAACATGAATTATCTTCAATTCAGTTATAGTAAAGCCTTGATTATCAATCCTTTTTTTCAATATCAGTTTCTACTATCTATCAGTCACTAAATGCAGTCATTTGAAGAATTGTAAACCGTTTTGTTGGAATCTGTCCGTGTTCTTGGAATAGTTGCAAACTGAGAAAAACCTGAACATATCTTTGTGAACGAATACTAATACCATTTGGTCTATTCAAAGGAAACAATAGATAAGACATTTCTCCAGGGAGTGTAAGACAAGTAAGTAAATGCGCTCCAAACCTGTTGGGAAGAAAGGGATCTGAAGGCTGAAGTACTGAGGTAAACAAAAAAATTGCTTTTACTTGTTCTCCCTAGCATTATAATGGATTTTATTTCCAATTTCTCGAAGAATTGAAAATATTACAGAGCAAGTCCAATCAGTATGCTTTGGATACGGATTGTACACGCCTGTCCTCCTTGGCACTTATTTCTAATGAAAATGATCTCTCATCATCTTTGGACTTTTCACTTATAATAGACAATTTTGCTGCTCAGAAAGCAAGAAAAATTGCTTCATAACCAACAAATTCCTACATGTAAGTATTTGTTTGTAGCAATTTGCATCTTCTAAATCATGTAAATAATTTTTCCATTGTTTCATTATTCATACAAATTGATTAATTTTATATTTTAGTGGACCATTTGTAATTTCATGTATAATTTTCTTTTACGTAGCTAGAATGTAGGTTTTTTAGTATCGAAACGTAATGCATTAAAAGTAATAATTAGTAAAATCAGTAGAGGATACAGTTTTTTTTGCGGGGTTAGGGGGGGGGGGGATCAGTGTTGTCTTAGAAGATCTATTACTCAGTAGAGAAATTTGATTTCCAGTAAATGTGCTTCGCCCAGGGCCGATAAAACCCTAAGCACGCCCCTGTACGTAAGTACCCTTTTTTTATTACCCTCCTACGCGTTTTTCACATATTTTGGTTTTTTTAATCCGTGGCTGCTCGATAACGGGCGGTGGGAAAAAAAGGTAACCACAGTAAAATTTGCCCTGGACAAGCTGATATTGCGCCAAGCGCAAAAGGATGGGAAATTTCACTTATGATACCTAAGTACGAAATTATCTGTCCCCGGCTGTGTATATCATAAAATAATTTTGTTTATTTTACCGTGTTAAACAAAGAACTTAACATTATAAATAATAATAAACTGCCGTTTCATTGAAAGGATAGGTATCTGCTGAATGAAATTTTATTACAAAAGGTATGAATTAGATCTGAAAAAAATACTATCAATTTAGATGCTTAATTTTGAATAAATTTGCCGAAATTCTCTCAAAAGCTCTTGCACTTAAAATGATACAGACATTTATGGTTGAGTGTTAGCATAAATTAAAAAAAATTTGCTCAAATAGTTTTAAAACTTGATTATATGATGCGCGTACATTCCTTATTATTTCACTTGCGATTTAAGTTGTATGATTTCGCATAGTTGATGTCATGAAAAAAAAAATTTACCGATTTCAGTTATTGTTAGTTTTTAAAATGAAGTGATGTTGCTTCCGATGAAAAAAATTTCTTAAACTTTATCAAGAACTATATTTCGTTGCATGAAGTTTCTGTTTTTCAAAAGTAGATAAACACATGCAGCAGTAATTATAAGCGAGGCAACTGATAACATTGTCTCTTTGGCCCTGAAAAAATGACTTTCACGCTCTTGCGTGGGATTAGTATGAGCACTTGCGTGGGATGTTGCAATATACACAGTAAAAGAGACTACCGAATGGGAAGTATTGATGTATGAATCATACCCGCCACCTTCAACAGCGCAAAGGTACATTGAAGACTGAGGGAGCATCTGTAACCGGATATTCGTCTGGTTCTGCTGCCACTGCTTGACGTGTACGTCTGGATTTGTTGGATTGCCTAACGTATCTAGATTCTTCCCTTTCAAAATTGCTTCACTCGACATGTCTTCCAACCGAAGAGATCCATCCGAAGAAAATTTCCGTGACAGTAACTCTGAGGATGCGGGGTAAGTTATACATATATTAAATAATTACCTGGTGTTCTTTTAATATTATGCCTTTTATCGTTTTTTGGGAGCATTTCATCCAGTCCCAAAGAAACTGTTTAAATTGAGTACCACGAGCAATGTATCAAACACAGAAATTTACTAAATGTCGTATTCTAGATGTCTAAAGAATAACGTGAGAGGAATTTTTTATACAATTGATGTTTAATTTGTATATTGCATAGATAAACATTTTTGCATTCGATACTGACTTACTAAGCCCCATTAATGTATTTTTTCCTTTATGAATTAAATATACATTCTTGATATTTTGATGATCACCAGTGCAAGGCAATAGCAAATGAATAATTCTAGTATTAAGATGGCAATCGTTCATGTCAGGTAGCAATCAAACCTGAAATAGTGGATTTGATTTAATAATTGTCTTGTCTCTTATATTAAGCACTGAATGCGCAGAAATGTATATATATATATATATATATATATATATATATATATATATATATATATATATATATATATATATATATATATATGTCGTGTCTGCCGCGTGAACTCCTGTTGTTTTGTCCCTGTACTTTCCTCTCAAGAAAGCAGGGGGGTAGGGCAATGACCCCGGCTCGATAAGGGATTCGAGATGGTTGACGGTGCCCCGAGGAGAAGTCAGGGGGACGTCGGAGTGAGTGCTTGAGCCCACGTTAGAGAGAAGGCGTATGGTTTTGTTTTAGTCTGCGGTTGTTGGCTCTAGAGTGGGCCGGCAGACGAATACAGTGCGTGGGTGTATTAAGACCACGAAGACGCACTAGGTCTTTGTTAGGTAACAGTCATTGGGAGCTGACTGAAGTAGTTAATTGTATATAGTAGTGTAAAATAAGTTCTGTGGATAACTGAGTGTTGTGATTGTGTTTGTGAGAGAAATAAATCTTTGAATATTCACTGGTATGATACTGAACTTTCTACTGTGAAAAATTATTTGTGTATCATTGAAAACGTCTTGACAAACGAACCAAAGTGAACTCGTAGAAGTGAAGAGGGTTCGACAATATATATATATATATATATATATATATATATATATATATATATATACAGGGAAATTTTTTTTAAACTGACACTACTCAGAGCCATCTGTGGAGCGATCTATCAGTCGGAATTCCACCAATACTGATAGAGGGACTAAGGACGACATGGGAATGAGTTTCCGTTAAAAACAAATTAGTTCCAAAAGTCGCCAGTAGGGGAAGATATAGAGCTGTTGTTGTTAGCGCACTCGAGAATTTGCATAAAAGGTAAATAAAGCATCAAGATACAAATTTATGACTATGTAGTCGATAGGAGAGCCAGTATTTCGGGGTATAAAGATAACGGATGAATACCGAAGAAATTGTAAGCAGACAAATGAATAACAAAGAAATTTCCCTGCAGCACCACTTAATGCAGAACATTCATTTCTTCCTCCTTCAATGTGACCACAGTCTTGGTGGACGATACATTGCATCCTGAACACTATGTTTTCAACGGCCAAGCGTAACATATCAGAAGGAATGTTCATCAAAGTTCGGGAAATGTTGTCCTTTAGGGCTGCCAAGTTCGAGGCTCCATCAAGATACACCTTAGACTTTCAATACCCCCACAGAAATTGCCACATGGGTTAGGTCCGGGGAGCGAGATGGCCATGCAAGTGAAAAAAAGCGACTGATTACCCTTTCTTCTGTAAAGCGAAGGCACAACAGATTCCGCACTTTATAGCCGAAAATACCGGTGCTGGTGTCGACTACGTAGACATGAATTTGCATTTTGATGTTTTACTTGCCTTTTATACAAATTCTCGGGTTCTCTGACAACAACAGCGTCATATCTTTCGGTATCGGCAACTTTTTGAACTTTTTTTTTCACGGAAACTCTTTTTCATGTCGTTCTTAGTCCCTCTATCAATTTTGGTGGAATTCCGGCTGATACATCGCTCTACAGATGGCTCTGAGTAGTGTCAGTTTAAAAAAAATCACCCTGTATATACACTGAAGTGCCACTGAATTAGGGATAGCAAAGCCTATACAAATTGTGTAGCGCTGCGCATCATGTATGCGCAAGTGAGGGTGCTGTGGTAACTGCATATATAGCGCGTACTGTGGTTGTTCTGAATTAGTTGTTGGAATTGACACTATGGGTAAACTGCCTGATTTAGACGCCTTCGATCGCGGACAAATCGTAGGTGCGCGACGCATGGGCCATTCAATTTCCGAAATCGTCAGACAGCTAGGATTTTCAAGGTCGACAGTGTCAAGAGTATACCAAGAATACATGGATGGTGGAAAAAAAACTAGCGATTGGGCAAACTGCAAAGGACAATTAGCCTTGAAAGTGTGTGGTGAGAGACGGCTCAGGCGTATTGTACGTAGCCAGCGAAGCCAAACATTAGCTCAAATTTCCACCCAGTTTAATGACGGTGCCAGTCGTACAGTCAGTAAACGGACTGTGCAACGCTCGCTTCACCGTATGGGTTTCGGGAGCCCTCGACCTAAAAGAGTACCATTGCTCTATACTCGCCATCGGGTTGCACGTCTTGCCTGGGCAAGAGAGCACAGACACTGGAGTGTAGAGGACTGGAAACGAGTAGCATGGAGTGATGAGTCTCGATTCCGACTACTTAACGCCGACGGGAGGCTGAGAATATGGCGTCAGGCTCATGAAGCCATGGATCCTGCATGCCTGGCTGGAACTGTACAATAGGGTGGAACGAAAAAAACTTTTTTTTTGAATTTCAATATGCTCTAGTTTTCAAAAATTGCCTTTTAACAAAATAAAGACGGAAATTAAATATTAGCGTAATTGATGCATGTTTTCAGTTAGCGCAAGAAGGGCAAACTTTTGGTTTTTATGAAATTTTTGACAAATTTCGCAATTATTTTGAAGTTGAATACACTTGTAGTACAAAAAAGTAGCAAAATATGTAATTTAAACATTCTTTTTAGTAAGGAGACCTGCTAAACTGATTATATAATACCTTTTACTTTATAAAAATAGTACACATAAAGGCATTTAAGGATGAGGCACTTAAAAGTCACTCGGACATCACGGTGGAACGAAAATTTTTTTTCAGAATTTCAATATGCTCTAGTTTTCAAAAGTTGTCTTTTAAAATTAAAATTAAGAATAAAAAATGTTTTTGCTCTACTAAAATATTTTAAAGTGCCGCAAAGGGCTTCAAAATGGATATTTTTATGAAAAAGTGATTATATTTGTATTTTTTGTTAAATTCTTTTATAGTATATTAAAATAATGCATATTTTCTGTAAATAAAATATTCAAAATATGATATTTTGACAGAAAACTCACATATTCTAAGTATTTCTAATTTTTAGAAGCCATAACAGAACAACTTTTTTTGTGGAATTTCGCGATTTTCATCATATTAATTTTACAGTAACATAGTCTTATAATACACATTGGAATGAAAGAAAAACAATTTGTAATTGACGGAGCTTAGTTAAAATAAGCAAATCACACTTATTTAGAAAAATATTAATGTAATGTCTATAAAGGCAAAACGTTATTTTGAAAAAAATATTCATGCTTTTCAAAAGTCCATAGTAATCACACTTGGTTTCCATTACTTATTCCACTGACACATTGCATTGTTTTATTGTTTCAAATTTTGGCATTATCTTTTGAGATTGTATTTTTGTTTTTATCAATGCATCTCTTGTAGAAGTACCACGAACGGACAAGGATGACACGGTAAATAATTTAACAATCCTTTCTACTACTTGTGTGTGACGTGGAATGTTGTTGAAGTCAATAACTTAAATGAACTGTCCCTACGTCACCTATTTTGTTTCCTAGATGGAAAAACTAAAGGTCCAAATATATTTGGAGGAGAAATAGGTAAAGAACTAGAAAACTGCTATGAACTTCCAGTGATTGAATTTTCACCTATTGAAAATAGCATTCCATTACTAGAAATTAAGGATGATATAAGTGTGGATCAAAAATATTTGATAGAAATGTGTAATGCAATCTCTGTTGGAAAGTGCTCTTCTGATTTGTCCATGAGAAAACCAGGAAAATTTAGTCATTCACGATGGATATTTTTATGAAAACAGAAGGAACATTAGGAAACAGAATACTTCGCTTGTATGTGGGAATAGAATGTCCTTCAAAAAATCTCCGAATACTGACTGATACGTTTTGAAAGTTTATGCACCAATTTGGTTTAACATAAAGCTGAAACCATGGATCGAAGCACTTGTGGAAACTTGTAAGATATTCACGTTACTTCAATCAGACTCTTAAAAATGCAATTGACCCTGTCATTCAAAGAAATGCATACTTTGCCGCTTCTGAAAATCTCCTCCGTTGCATGATATTAGACGATCGCAGTCATGTAAGAGATCTTGGATTACGCCGGATTCTAAAAGCAAGGGCGGAAAATGAAGGAGGCATCAGAAAGAATTTAGTTCCACGTATAATCTTTGAAGCCAAGGATTATATTGATATGATTGAATGGAATGATGTTAAAGTAACAGAACCTACTATGACGTGGCATGTTTCTGATGACAAACTAAAACACTTTATAAACTAAGCAAAAGAATCTGATCACGAGAAACAAATTATTGACTTCAACAACATTCCATGTCACACACAAGTAGTAGAAAGGATTGTTAAATTTGTTACCGGGTCATCCTTGTCCGCTCGTGGTAATTCTGCAAGAGATGCATTGATAAAAACAAAAATACATTCTCAAAAGATAATGCCAAAATTTGAAACAATAAAACAATTCAATGTGTCAGTGAAATAAGTAATGGAAACCATGTGTGATTACTATGGACTTTTGAAAAGCATGAATATTGTTTCACAAAATAACGTTTTGCCTTTATAGACATTACATTAATATTTTTCTAAATAAGTGTGATTTGTTTATTTTAACTAAGCTCCGTCAATTAAAAATTGTTTTTCTTTCATTCCAATGTATATTATAAGAATATGCTACTGTAAAATTAATATGATGAAAATCACGAAATTTCACAAAATCAGTTGTTCTGTTATGGTATCTAAAAATTAGAAATACTTAAAATATGCGAGTTTTCCGTCAAAATATCATATTTTGAATATTTTATTTACTGAAAATATACATTATTTTAATATACTATAGAAGAATTTAACAAAAAATACAAATATAATAACTTTTTCATAAAAATATCCATCTTGAAGCCCTTTGCGGCACTTAAAAATATTTTAGTAGAGCAAAAAGATTTTAAATTTTTAATTTTAATTTTAAAAGACAACGTTTGAAAACTAGAACATATTGAAATTCTGAAAAAAACATTTTCGTTCCACCGTGATGTCCGAGTGACTTTTAAGTGCCTCGTCCTTAAGTGCCTTTATGTGTACTATTTTTATGAAGTAAAACGTATTATATAATCAGTTTAGCAGGACTCCTGACTAAAAAGAATGTTTAAATTACATATTTTGCTACTTTTTTTGTACTACAAGTGTATTCAATTTCAAACTAATTGCCAAATTTGTCAAAAATTTAATAAAAACCAAAAGCTTGCCCTTCGTGCGCTAACTGAAAACATGCACCAATTACGCTAATATTTAATTTCCGTCTTTATTTTGTTAAAAGGCAACTTTTGAAAACTAGAGCATATTGAAATTCAAAAAAAAGTTTTTTCGTTCCACCCTACTGTACAAGGGCATTGTGGCACAATTATGGTCTAGGGTGTTTTTTCGTGGCACAGTTTGGGATCTTTGGTGCGTGTACCAACCTCCCTCAATGCAATTCTGTACGTAGAGTTGCTGACTCAACTGCTATTTTATTTTGGTAGTGGAGTTCCTGGACCTGCTGGTTTTAACTCCTGTCAGCAAGATATTTCGTGGTCAATGTAAATATGCTCAGTAGGATTTATTAGTGATAAAGTTAAGTAGGTTTTAAGGTTTAAGGTCTTTTAAGGTGATTAAAATTTAAGTCCTTCATGAGATGAAGGAAAAGCAAAAATTTAAAGAAGCTGGTACAATTTAATTACTAGTAGTAGAAGAATTAATAATATTAGTTAATTAAGTAGTTAATTAAGATGAATTTTAATCCGGAAAGGGAGGTTACTGGCCCACAGTAAACTAGATATTAAGTTTAGAAAAGAAAAAAAAAGGCCCCATTCAGGGTCATACTATAATAATGTGATAATCGCAGAATTCCGCTGGGGGAAAAGTGAAAATATCAAGATAATATAATTTGGACTACGCGACACCACCTAGGCCCGAACCCATAACGTAGGGCTTAATAGGCCAGCGCGAATGCACTGCGCTGCGACAGCGACGTAAGTAGGTGAGAAATATGTGAAGAGTATCGCGGTGGGGAAATTAATGTTATCTCCTAAGGAGACACGCCCGTGGGCGTTTACGATTGGCAGGGAGACTGAAGTCGTAGTCGGGGAGTTCTGCGATTACCATATTATTAATATTAGGCAGGTTGTTATAAAATTTCTTAGAAATCTTATAAGCCTGCTTAGTAACAGTAGAGGCTCAATCATGGTCTGGGGTGTATTAACGTGGCACAGTTTGGGATCTTTGGTGCGTGTACCAACCTCCCTCAATGCAATTCGATACGTAGAGTTGCTGGGTGATCACCTCCATCCGTTTATGCTGTTCTGTTATCCGCACAGTAATGGAGTTTTCCAGCAAGACAACTGTACCTCTCACAAGTCCCGGTTGGCTACTGGCTGGTTGGATGAGCATTTCTCTGACTTCTCTGTCATGAATTGGCCGCCTAGAAGCTCATACTTAAATTCTATTGAGCATCTTTGGGATGTTTTGGAACAAGGCGTGAAAGGCCATCACACAGCACCAAAGAACCTTACTGAATTATGAACAGCTTTAGCCAATATTTGGAAAGACATTCCCGTGGAACGTTTCCAGAAACTTGTTGAATCTATGCCTCGTCGTGTGGCACCCGTTATCAAGGCCAGAGGAGGCCCGACTCGTTACTAGGTAGGTTTCCCTAATTCAGTGGCACTTCAGTGTATATATATATATATATATATATATATATATATATATATATATATATGATGAATTACTGGACAATCTTAATATACGTATGAATGTAAAAATATGTTGAAGATAAAGACGAAGTTAATGTCTAAAAAATACATTTAAAGTATTATGATGCTTATGCAAACATCAAACGCGTAAGAGCGTTATTCAACATGTTACGCTTATATGAGTCAACTCCCAATCATTGAGAAAATATCAACTTGGTTGTGCAATTTTTCCTTTTAATAATCCTTTTTAAATAAGCAGTCTCAAAACAAATTTAAAGGTAGAAATAACGCACACTGCTTTCTTTCATAAAGTATGTTTATTTAATTAATAACTTGTTGATTTGTTTTGATTTATATATGTTGCGCAATATCAGAAGAAAAGTTATCTTCGTTATCTCAGTATTACTGTATTGCTTCATTTTTTTTCTATAGAATGTAAAAAAATCCGTGGATACCTTTGTTGCTTTTTTTAGAGGATTTTAAAATGTCATTTCCCCTATTTAGTTGATGTGATTAGAATGCTTTAATGTTTTACCGGGGAAGAGATGGGTTATATACCACTTTTTTAAAGTATGAAACAAACGGAAAACTGCATAAACATGATAAATATATGATTGATTTGTATAAAATGGGTGAATATCTGTATTTTACAATATGTGCGAAAAGAGAACCCACGGACTTAAAATGCTTGAAATGCCTCGTCAAAAACCTTCACATAACTTCCCCGATTATTAGGTAAACAAATGTACTTGGTAACAAAATCCCCCAACATCATGAGTGAGTAAAGAAAATACTAGAAACAGCCCCACACCCTACAGAACTGCTCCACTTTTTTACAAGTTATGACTACGGAAGTGGTCACCAAAAATGATTTCGTGTTACGTAGGGTTACCCTTTGTACTTAACGATAGGCGGGTAATCTGTGGATTATGTATACATCCGTAACATAAAATTACGAATATCGTATAACAAGAAATGACACTACTCACCAATGTTACAAAGCAAAATTAAGCAGAATTTAGCCAGAAAAATTACAAATAAATTATATTAGAACTGAAAGCTCTTCAAAAATAACGAACATAACTGAGCAATAAAAGTTCACTTCGGAAGAGAAGACTTCCCTTAATATCACCAAAACAAAATCAATCGGATCTTTTAATTTACTATACTTTACAAAGAATCACATATTCCCCGAAAATGTCACAAACATCCTAATTTCGTCCTTCTAATTTCGGATCTTAGGAGAAAGTCATTTAAAAACTGTACTGTCTATTATCGTCATTAGTGGATTCTAACGGGCCATTATTACACATTCCAACTTCTGGGCACCTCTATAACATCATTTTTTCATTATTATAATCAGTTTACTCACATCAAGGGCCAGTATTCTGCCCAAAAATCTTTGCCAAATCTCAGACGAATGCAAACTTTTCCGATTCTACACAAACTAGTGCACTAACATTAACATATTTTGGCATCCATTAGGATAGATTCTATTAAAAATCGTTAAAATTTATGAAAGAAAATCTATTTTCCTCACTTGAAAATTAAGATTTGAAATTGCAAAAGCTGGAGAATTTACAAGCATTTCATAGGAGGACACCTTAATTAATTAACGCTCCTTTAGATTAATTAACCTATTAGTTGCTATTATTTTTGTGAAATCTTTTCTTGAAAGAACCTTTTCATGTAATAACATTTCATTAGGATTCGAGATAAGGCTTAGTATTATTGTCTTGCCTTTAAAAGTCATCAAGATAGTTTTCTTTAAATTTTATAATTTTCTTTAAACTACTGGCTTCCTTACTTTACGATAATTTAATGTGCATTAATCACGATATTGCGACCTTCTCTTTTCCAGAGAATTCTTTCCTGATGTGGTGAATGGGGATAATACCGAGGTCATACACATCATTCGGATTATGGAAGATCGTGGTAACTTCGATGCCAGAGACCCGCAAGATAACGATGCGTTGTTCGTTGGTAACTTTTTGTGGAATTTCATCCATTTCATTGCCTTCGCTGAAGCGTTTTTGAAGTTCCTAAATATTTTAGGATTCAACCCTATCGATTCAATACTACTGAGGTTGTATACTTTCTTTTGTATGGGGCTTTGTCTTTTGTCGTATCCCACCGTCATGAGAGGACCTTCATTCGCGGTAGAAAGAGTTGTGTTTACGGTTACAAATGTTGCAATTATGCTAGTGGTGTCAATTATTGCCGTGCTTTTGGACTGATCTTTTTGTTTGAATATTGTTTTATCTGGCTTAATTTTCATTTAAATGATCAACCTATGTAAACTTTTATCTATGTGCAGTTTAGCTGATTTTATTTTATTTTTATTCATGTGTATCTTTTATTTTATTTTTATTTGCATACAATAACTATTTTGTATGTAATTTGCGTAAACTGCAGATTTCGCACTTATGCCAACCATAATAATAACCAAGAAGCCACTACAACTAGATTTACCAAACAGTTATTCTAGTGCTGAAAATTTTCTCCGTGTTTCTGAACTAAACTTTTTATTTGAATATATTTTTATCAGGCTGAATTTTCCTTTAAATGATCAACCTATGAAAACATTCATCTATGTGCAGTTTAGCTGATTTTATTTTATTTTTATTTATGTGTATTTTTTATTTTATTTTTATTTATGTGTATTTTTTATTTTATTTTATTTGCGTACAATAACTATTTTGTATGTAATTTGTGTAAACTGCAGATTTTCGCTCTTATACCAACCATAATAATAACCAAGAAGCCACTACAACTAGATTTACCAAACAGTCATTCTAGTGCTGAAAATTTTCTCCATGTTTCTGAACTAAACTTTTATTTGAATACATTTTAATCAGGCTGAATTTTCATTTAAAGGATTAAAAGTTGTCTATGTTAAAAACAGTTATCGATGTGCTCTTTAACTGTAGTGATTTTACTTTATTTTTATTTACGTGTATTTCTTATTTCATTTAAGAGTACAGTTGCTACTTTGTATGTAATTTGTGAAAATTGCAGATTTTCATGCTTATACCTACCATGTCAATTGAGAATCTTAACATCCCTCCATAATTAATTTACAGTTTTTTTGGGTGTCAGGATTTCACATTATTGCTCTCTGCATTTACTTCTATTTACTACAATTGATTCTTTCATAGTGGATTATTGCATTTCAGATTTTAATGCGCTTCCAAAAAACTTGTTTTAAATTTTTATATCGATATCAAAAACATTATATAAGGTCATTATCAATAATTACTTTCAGGAAGAATAACATGCACAAATATTAAAATAGATCATATTTAACAGTAAATTACCTTTATATATGCTTGTAAGAACTTATTTTCAAAAAATGCGGTAAAGTAATTACAAATATTTTTCAAATGTATAATTAAAACTGAATAATACGTTTAATAATAAATTCAATGAATGCAGGAGCTCTAAGATGTAAAAAGAAAGTTTCAGTTAATTAAACAGGGGACTAAAGGCAAGATTAATGCAGAACGCTCTGAAATGTTAAAGTTTGAACATAATTTAAAAGCAATTTAATATGAAATTTTCACATAATTTAGCAGCAAGGTATTTTAGATAATGTATTTTAGATACTTAACATATCCTAAAATAGTTGGACTTTCTTGTAAACGAGTTTGATGCTCTGGTTAGTTTGGACTGAAATATTTTCCTTAATAGTCAATTGGGTGTTTATTCGAGGTTCACAATGATTTTCCGTGGTTGTAACCTGATTGTGATAGCAATACTGATAGTTATTAAGTTATGGTATCTTTAAATGACGTTAATGTAAACTTAAATCTATTACATTTTTGATACTTATACATAGTCTGTAGTAAATTTGTCATTCATTAAGAGCAAAAATATGAAAATTAATTAATACGTAGGACGGAGAGATTTGTTGAAAAGTATGAAAACTGAAATTTTGTTCCCTACATAAGAATATAACTCTTAAAATACTTGTAAAAATGCTTTTAATATAAGTTAGAAATATTACCTATCAGAACAAAACTAGATGTCTTTAATAAACTTGATTTTTAGTACTAGATATGTGTTAAAGGGCAAAAATGTAATAGTTTATTTCTGAGAAAACAATGTTTTATGAAACAATTTCAAAATTTTCGAAAGATAATTAAAGGCATTTCATTTAGGAAAAATAATTTCATCATGGCAATAAAAATTGCATTTTTAAAAACTTGTATGCTACTTGTAATTTTTTCAGAATATAAGTTGTGAAATTCTGTGTACTTTTAAACAGATATGATTACTAATAATGTAAAGAATCCTATTTGTACATTACATTAAAGACAATGATCTGTATCAGATCCTCATTGTATCTCTTTTTTGAAAAATAAACTTTGTATTTCTGACATTCTGTTTTATTAAAGCATTCTTCCTGTCTTATCTGTGTATATACACATGTACATACAGGGATATTTTAACGTAGGGTTACGTTCCTCCATAACGGTCCTCTGGAAAGCAAAATTTCAGACACTAAAACCGTCCGTCCGTACCTCGCGAGTTATAATTTTGGCAGCGCGCCAAACCCAGTTTGTATCGCTTGGACAAGTTGTAAACAGTTAAACATAAAAGTACCAAAATGCGTCATAATTTTGACATACATATATGTATATATATACCTGCGTACATATATATAGATACATACATACATAACATATACATACATATATACATACAAAAGAGGTAAGCAACGATAAGTAATTCTACGTTAAGAACTCAAAGTAGTTTCGTTAGAAGAGACCACCTGAAATTATCTTTTTTCCCCCCTGTCAACCAGAGATCATTTTTGTTTTGTACGTCACAGTATACGAATTTTCATAGCTTTGGATTGCTAAAAGGGGTTTGTTGCTTATCAACTTCATAATACATTTCCAAAGCGGTTTAGATAATTTTACAGGAAATAAAAATGAAAATGAATCAGTTAGAAAGACAGGAAAAAGAATGTACTTATGAGTAATAATTGTTATTAGTTTATTATTACTAAAAAAAAAAGAAAAACCTTTTTACTTTAAGCACAGGTTAAAGACAGGAATGGCTCTTTAACTGTTCCGAAAAATAGAGAATTCTTTTAATAATTTTGTACATATTTCAAAAGGCAATCAATGTAAACATAGGGAGTGCTTATTTTAATTTCTATTTAGCTTTTTATTAAACTTCAATATCATGTGTTAGCATGAGAGTTTTTAGAAAAAGATAATTTTTAAGGAGTTTATAATAAGATTCTATCATTACTCTGCAGTTTCAACGTGATTTACAATTTCAAAATTTTTCAATTAATAGGCTCTTTTATAATAGAATCTCATAATGAATCAATTTATTAAAATGTAGTAATATCTGATGGTGAAATTTGGCACACATCGGGATTTTAGAATTATTTTTCCTATCTACAACCGATTGTTTTGAATCAGTGTTCCCATTCTTTTAACCAAAATATCTCTTTTCGTGCATTTGGTTGGCTTTAGTTTACGAACAAACAAAAAACAATATTCTCCATATTAAAATTTTCATCCTACAGATGATTTTTCTTCACTCAGTTGATATAAAAACAACTTTCACAACAGGTTTTGAATTGGTAGTTAGACCATTTTTTTTCTGATATGTTTCCCATTTCACGTAAGATAAAAAGTATATTCAGCTTAAAAGTGAAAAGTAGAAAATATGTTAAAGACATTTATAAATTGTATGTTAAGCCTTTTAATTAAGATCTGAACGAGAAACATATGTATGAAATACTCAATGCATTTTACAGTGCACAACATGTATGTTTATATTTTGTAATAAAAAATTTTTCATCTAATATTACAATTTAATATTTTTGAGTAATGCATATAAGCTTCTCTCTTTCATAGGGATCGAATTTTTCATATGTTAAACTATACATTTAAAAGTTTAAATAAAAATCACTTGGAAAATTTCAAGAGGATACTTTGAAAAATTGTTTTGTCGATCTATTCTTTTTTTGAGATTTCCCCCCCCCCCCCACCGTACTCAGGATATTTTTGAGGTGCATAAGTACACTGATATTAATTTATTTTAAGATGACATAGAAACTTAAATAGAAGAATAACTGCTTGAATTGGACGAAAAACGATGAATAATGAACCAATGAACCAATGAACTAATGAACCGATGATATAAATTAAATAAAAAAAAATACGGTTACTTTTAGGGAATTGAACTTGGAATACAATATATAAATGAGATGAAACGCATAACAAAACCCGAGTCTTCGAATATATATATATATATATATATATATATACAGTAATATATATATATATATATATATATATATATATATATATATATATATATATATGATAATAATCGCATTTGGGAAATTTAGATGCAGTCGGGCACGAGGAGTGAATCATCTAGTAAATCGCTTTATTCAATCAGTAGGCATTACGAAGGCTGCAGCGGCCGCATGATTTGTCCGGCGCCTTTGCCAGGACGGGACGCCGATTACATACAGGCGCGGACCGTAGGTCCGACAGCAACAACAGTTAGAAACGAAGATAGAGCGGACAGCATGTCCGATAGCGACAAGAGTTAGCAACGAAGAGAAGGAAAAGTCTTGCGTTCATGCAATATTAAATGGGTGTTTTGCGATATTTTCGCCAGAGGGCCTAAACTACTAAATTTTTAATTGGGCGACTTAGATTCGTGGAGTTCACGTGTCCACTTAAGCTTCCCGGGGACTGATAAATTCCGCGCTTGCTAGAGCTGAGACCTATGGCCTGGGCATAGGATAAGTGGCCATAAGTTCTTGCAAAGTGGGTTTTTTTGACGTTATAGAGACATAAATTCAGAGTGTTTCGAGGGCTCTTCAAGAATTTTGACACTATACGGACATTCGGAATCTCATAAACTTCGAACACTCATATCTGGGGATGTTATTGAGTTCCGATACTTCACATGCCTGCTTAATGATCTGCAGGGCTGCGATAAATTATACTTACTTTACTTTTAGGTCGCAATTTTTGGAAAAGGGGTCGTGCTTTATTAAAAAGAGAATTTAGAATACGTTTTAAAGTAAAGTAATTTAGGACGACGCGTTTTCTTGTTACATATATATACAGTAACCACCGCTTATAGTGATCAGTGGTTATAAGAATCAATATCGCGAAAACAAAAACAAATTATTTCCATGTTAAAATTTTCGCTTAAAAGAATCAACCCACCGGTTTTAAGAATCAGTTTATACTCTTCGCTTTCCTTTCATTTTTCCAAAAAAGCCACTTAAACCCACAACAGGCACGAAATTCTTTCTTTTTTTTTAAAGAAAGATTTATAAGAGGGGATGGAATATAGTCATAAAATTCATCCCTTTCTTTGTTAGACATAACATAATAGTTTCCCCTTAAACGCTTTAGCACAACACTGTCTTATTAGCTTGACCCGGGGGCATCTTTATCCGTCCGGATCCGATTTCACTTTTCTCCACTGACAAACAAAAATAGGGACTCTTTTTCCCACCTCCCACATCCTGGTTGCGGCTTCCTGGACACTGAAACACATAAATCTTCGGCGAGTGTCCACTATCACTTAGTCAAACGTGACATTAGTAGATTCAGCACGTTATCAAACCGTGAAACGTAAGCTAGAAGGTGAATCTTCGTCTGAGACTATTAGTATTGAGGTATAAACAGCCTCTTGAAAACTTCATTACGTCAAACTACCATAGAAAACTTTTTCTTGCCCCCTTCCTGTAGTTGAAATGTTAAAACTGTTAAGCAGGTATGTTGTAACAAATATTGGATTTTTTCTTCTCTTAGTATAATCATGTGTATCTACTTATAGGTCTAAAAATTAAGTTGTATTTTTAAAATTATAAAACATAATTTTAATAAAAGATAATTAACGTAAATTAAAGAGTATTTTATGGTAAATTATTTAATATATGTATATATAGGTGTGTGTGTGCCTGTCCAAAAACCTGAATTTCGGCTATAAGAATCAACCGCCTATAAGAATCAAAAACAGTAATAACAAACGTGATTCTTATAAGCGGAAATCACTGTATATGACACGGAACTTGTTTTGCTCCCGTGTTTAAATCGATGTTATGCAGTCAATACATACATTAACTACTAATTGGGTGAGTGGTAGACCCTGAAGGAAGTAGTCCAATTCCTATAACTTCTTATTTATTGATTCTCATAATTTTACCAATGCTCCAGGGTAAGAAATTCGCTCCGCTATTTTATAATCTACTCGGCCACGACTGCCGCGAGCTTCTGCTCTTAATGAGATTCCCACTGAATATACCGCCAAAATTTAATTTTCGCCGAGCTCCTGCTGCACGGCGCATGTGCAGACCTCATCCTTGTGCATCTGGACCCTCATTATTGCTGATCGTGCATTTTTACTTCTCGTCCAAAACCTGTACCCTTCTAAAAATAAATCCTCTCGCCTAGAATTATTCGCTTTCCGCTCAAAGTCGGTTTTAAAGGATAATTCCCCAGAAAAAAATACGCCCGCTTTGGAAATGGATTGTTAGATTCTTATTATTTTAAACCCCCCTTCCCCGTACTTCTCAATTATATTTTGACATATATATATATACATTATAAGCTAGGAATCTTTGTGTGATAGCTTCATTAAACCATTTAGAAATTAAAAAATATTATGTTTGAACAGAAAATTTAGTATGTCTTGAATGATTTTAATGTAAAATAACACCAAAATGTTTTAAGGCTAATTTGAAATAAGGCACATATCAGAGTGGTTCACAAAATATATTGAACTTTTATAACATGCATAAAATTTTAATAGAATAATTAAAAATATGAGCAATAAGCACAGAAATGTTTTCTCTATGGCTTCTTCATGTGACATTACATTATAAGAGATACAATGATCAGATTGGTTCGAGATCATTTCGAACTGACGGTCCTTCTTCAATCATTACAATGTATAACGTAAAACGGTTCTTATTTATGTATTTTTTAGTAATTGTGGGGTCATCGTAAGATTTTTTTTCGGCAACGAGACTGATTACAAAGACATTGTGTCGTTGCATCATGACAACTCTTTAAAAGAAGCATATATGGAAATTTCTCTAGAAATAGATGAAGCGTTTTGAAATGTCTTTGCGCTGCAAATATGATGCTATGAAGAAGGTTCATATTTTTGTCACAAGGTGATTTACTTATGGGTTGTCACATTTGTGATGGAACGTTTATGAAGAGTTAAAACATAACCGCGATGTATTTGGCAATATGGTTACTGAAAGGTCAGTGGTGTAGATGACTTTATACTAGAACCATGAAAAAAACAAAAAGAAATAATAGTATGCATTTTAAGACGGAAATGGATTGTGTTGGATATTTCATGCTAGACTACGAGTTCTTTTTTATTATATTATTTTGGATGTAAGCATAGTTTGAATTATACTCTGAAGTTAGACTTTTTATGGATTTCATCACGAAACTCTGTTAATGCCAGTTAGATAGCACTAGGCAAAATGTTATCTTTTTTGTTTGTTACACGCTTTTCACATACGAAAAGATTACTGATTTTGATAACAATCCATCAAGTAGTTTACATCTATTTAAAAAAATATTGTACGCTAGTATCACGGAGTGTAAAATTTTTGACAAAAGTTGATGGACCTTCCTGAGTATAAAATCTAATAGTTTTCTTTTTGTAGGTGGAGTTTTCTATTATTGTGTAAATATATGTTGGTTTTGGTACTTATTCACCTAAATTATAAAATACAACATGATAGTTTATTTTCTCAGCTTTCAAATAAACATTTATGTTTGCTAAAAGAGGAATTTATAAACATATTTTTCACCTCCTTGTTTCATAACGTAATCCATTAACTTCTCTATTTCCAATTATTAGTTCACTCATTTCGGATTTAGAAAAGGTAGGTGACGGTATAGATTAGTAGTTATCAACCAACGGCAAAAACGAGGGATAATTGGTGGTACTTAAATAGCCTTCAATACCTATTTTTATATAACATATTTTTGTTGGCAGTACTTGTTCAATATTGATATTTTTTAAGCCATGAAAAACATTAAGAATAGTGTAATTTGGAAGAAATACAAGCAGTTTCCTACTTTTATTTCAATATTTTATGCACTCATTTTATACTCAAAATATCCATATTGATTCCTCTCCATGTATTTAAAAAGCTGGCTGAGAAAAAAAAACTGTGATTAGATTGCTTGTGCATTCAAGAAATGTTATGTACCTTTAAATGCTGCTTTCAGATAATACGTCTACTTAACGATATTTATCAACTTCCTCTCAGGGAAAAAATACGTCGACAAATTTACTCCAACTAATGACGCTTTTCGCTTCAGTGAAATACTGTTTCGTACAACTCAAGAAGAAAAAAGATATTAATCACTGAATATTGTTTCCATGGGTTTTGAGAAAAAGGAAAGGGAACGCTTGGTAATTGTAACAAACACCAACATAGAATTTTTGAGTTCTGGCTCTTAAGCAGTCGTTCAAGTATAAATTTACTCACTATACCATTGACTGTGATATTAGAAACTTCATTATAGTCTAAGTTGATTATTCGCCATAATGGTTGGTAACGGCAAAAACAAATATTACTTCTAATCTCTAAAATTAAGGTAAAAATAGGAATATTAAACCCAACATTTTTTTAAAATGTCACTATACTGAGAAAATTAAAAGTTTAGACCTCCACAGAGCACTAAATCAGAAGAGAATCCCAAATTAGCCCCACTTCCTAGGTAAGTATTTCATTTGGCTTTTTTTTTTAAATGGCGAGAGATAGCCCCATCATAGGATTTCTCTAAATTCTAGATCGCTCAGTATCAGTACAGCACAAATCATAGCAGCGAGGATACCCCCTATGTTCAATTGGCCAAGCCTTGGCACGTTTATCGCGATGTTGGTACCAAAATTGTATTCCCCCCCCCCGAACATGCTGTGGCGTCATAGGCTTTTTAAATTAATAAAATCGTGACCAAGAAATCAGTGTCCGAGTTGTGAATGATAATGCCAAAGCTTAACAAAAACTAATGAAACAAAACAAAATTAAATTTATAAGGTACAGTAGATCAGCTTGACATTTTAGCAGTTTACAGTAGGACAGTGCATCAGCGATTTATTAGCAGCGCTCCGAGGCTAGGTCGCAGGCTTGTTTCGCACTTACACGATTTTTATCGTCTGTCGTTTAAAACGATGCCGTGTGCACTTTATCGGTATGAAGAGCGTACGGCCGGTTTCACACTTGCCCGAGAAATGTCGTGGGTCGTGTAAAACGGCACTCGGCCGTCGTGCTGAAGTCGTCTGGCTCCTCGGCACTGGACGACTGTCGTTGTTGTCGAAAAAAAACCATCTAATGAATATGGGTAAGGGATCAATGGCGCAGTACACATCTTGCCGGCACATGTCGTTTGCAGTTGATACGATTGTTTTCCTGGTTTTGTTATTCTTGTTTGCTGTTTTGAGATAAACATATATTCCCCAAAATAAACAATGGGAACGGATTTTGCTTTCATTTATCCTTACCTACAGATTACCCGAAAAAGAAATATTTTTAACAGAGGTTTTGTTAAATCAGTTCAAAGTTTTTTTAAAATCATAGCAGAAGTTGATCTTGAAGTACTAATTATACTAGTTCATGATCGTCCTATTTATGGGTAAAACACATGAATCCTATAAGGACAGGGTGTAAATGATTTTAATCAAATGATTAAAACCAGTGATTAAAATCATGATTTAAAATCGAATGATTTTTTTAAAGTCATTGATTTTAACCAAAAATATTATTTATGCATTGCTTTGAACATTTTTTTTTTGTATTTTCCTAAGGGTATTAAATTTAAATATAAACAGGAAAGAAAGGAGACTATTATATCTTACATCTGATTCATTTAATTCAACTTACTCCCTGTATAACTCATTTGCTTCTTTTAAAATTTTCCATTGTGTGTACTTTACTTATCAATCTTGACACTTTGATAGTACACTTACTTTATCTTGACTGGCCAGATTTGTTTCGGAGAATAAGTCAGACAACCATCCTAAGTACTCTTGGAGACTAATTATGAAGTGGAATGTTTAACAATAATGAAAAAGACCAAGCTTTAAACTTTATTAAAGAATAAGTATGGAGATCAGGGCCCTATTTAGAAAATTCTTGACTATAGGCACAACTTGGAATGGGGGCCCCCTAACACTGATGTGGCATTAAAATTTCCAAAATTGGCGCACAAAAAAAATTATCGTGAATCATTGGTGAAAATACTATTTACCAAGAATTGGCTATTTGAAGCGTAGAAGCCTAGAACATTATCATATAACAAAAAAGCAATACAGCATATTAACTTCATCATTAAAACACCAATACAATGCAACTAGAAAATCTTATTAATCCCTTATATACACTATAACATACATATGATGAACTGTACATATAACTATACATATGATGAACCAATCAATCAATCAAATTTGAAAGGATAGATAAAAAAATTGCTATTAAGAAAGGTAAATTAAAAAAAAAATGAATTGAATTGGGAATTTTTCTTTTTTTCCTTTTAAAATTAAATTTTTTGGGGCCCCCAACATTCGGGGGCCCCTAGGCCCAGGCCTACTGGGCCTAATGGAAAATCAGGGCATGATGGCGATACCTCCTTATTAAACATTTTATTAAAATTCTTTGTACTCTCTCCTCCTTTTAATGAAACTTTGTTTGATAAAAAAGCTTTAAAATCATTAAATACCTGACAGTGGGGGAAATCAGTAACAATCCTAAAGAACTGTATGGATCAGAAAGAGTGTGATATAATATGTTATGTACTGCAAAAGAAACAACTGCTGGGATAGAGAGGATGTTTTCCACTTTTGGACTCGTACATAGTAAATTGCGAAACCAATTAAGTGTAGAAAAGGCAGCTAAATTAGTGTTTATGTTTAAATCTTTAAATAACTTACTAATTTTTAAATATTTTGATAATTATAGATGACGAAATAAAATGAATTATTTTCCTTTCTGATTTTAGTTTCAAGCCAGTTTGTTATTGGTTTTGTTACGGTTTTCATTTATTTCATCTTTGTATTTAAATTATTAAAAATTATCTTTTTGACAATGATCCGCAATGTTTGATTTGAAAATGTTTACTTCCTGCATTAGTTATATAGTAGTATAGTACATAATTTTAAATATATAGTATATATAATAGTTTATATCACATAAAATTGAAATATAAAAAATCATGATTTAATAAAAAAAATTTTATTTTTTGGATTTCTTAAAAAAAAATCATGATTTTTATACACCCTGTTAAAAACGCATTAATTTTCTCATTAAGTGAATACAGTAAAAACATATCATCAATGAATTCACTCAAAATAGATACACAAAGAAATACACTGAAAAACTAATAAACACACCATATTTTTAATTTCATATTATGCGTGTCTGAACGCGTGTCGGCTCAGCTAGATGTCGTTTACACGACAGCCAGGTAAGTGTTAAAACTTCCACTATCGTTTCGTGGTCGGCTAAATGTCAGACGGCATCGTTTAAACGATAGACGATAAAAATCGCCGTAAGTGTGAACAAGCCTTAGCGGGAGCCTTAGCCCCCAGCCGCTAGCTAGATGTTTAAACGACGCTCTTCTCTCAAAATCTCCAAGTCTCTGACTATATCTCGCGGCCCTTTCTTTTGTCGGCGTCCATTCGAATAGCGGCTGATCCCAGATTGGGGGCCGGTGGATTAGTTGTGACAGTTCTTCTTATCGTCGAAGATATTAGGCAAACTTTATGATCACTATAGTGTCAAACTCCCTAGATATTGTTCCAAAAAGACATATTTACAAGTGGTGTTGTACGATAACGAGGGCTTTCGTCCGGTTTACAACCGTATTCCTTTCAGTAACCGATATGCCGGTGGATTAACTTTCAGGCGAGGAATTTCACACGTTCCGAAATCGCTGGGAACTCGAAAATGATTTTTCGATAAACACGCAGCTGTGTTCGTGTACCCTGTAGGGTCTTGTGAAAATACCCCCATACTTGCATGACACTACAATGCATATGCTTCTTGCATGCAACAAATGCTCCTTTTGATCTTCGTTCACTTTTCGTTTTAGAAATATTATTTATAAAACTCGAAAAGAAATGATGTAACTAATGATAGACATATCCAGCAGTCACGGTTGCTTTGCATAGCATAAACTCACTTGTAGGCTGAAATGGTTTAAAAAATATCCAATAGGGGAATATATATAAATTTTTATTGGTGACTGGCAGAATGCAGTAGACTCAGCCCAAGGCAGAAATAATTCTGGTTCTTCTCTCGGTAATCGACGGTTTGTGAGGCAAAATTTAGATGCTCGAAGACGATTATATTGATTAGCACACAGCTAGATGGAGGGTCATGTATGCATAGATAGGCATCATAAGGGTGAAAACTAGGTACAATACTGTTGGTACTTTGGAGATGCCGAGGTCTTAATAAGCTTACAAGGGTACATTTTATTGTGATTTTTTTATAATCAATATTAATTTCGACTTGAATGGGAATGACGAAAGGCCTCCGAAAATTATATATATTATAAGATTGGGAAGGGAGGATAAAAAAAAATAAATGATTAGAAAGCAATAAAAGAGACTCGTATGAATTAATAAGATATAACAGAGTTTACAAAAAGAAAGAAGGGGGCCTCTGTCCTTCAGAGAACTAATCCCTGACTTCCTTTTAATAGTATCGAATGCCGAATAAAGAACATCTTCAGGGATTCTTTTCGCGAAGAACTCAAAAATCGCAACCTTAATAAACCATGGCTTAATCAGATTCTTAATGTCCCTCAGTGGCCTAGGATGAAATCTGTCACCATTTATCGTCTGATATCTGGCCACGATTGCCTGCGTAAACATCTATGTCGTCTCAACATGGTTCCTGACACTTTGTGTGATCCTGTACTTTGTGTGATCCTGTACTTTGTGTGATCTTCACGAGGAAATGGACTTGCCTCACCTGTCCATATGTCCTGCTCTTCCTCGGATATAAATCTGGGAACGCTACTGGATTGCTCGCTTTCATTTATAGATTTATTGTTGTCTTTTTGATGTTCAATTGTCTTTTAATGTGCCATTGGAAGATGATATTTAATCTGAAGATATACTACTACGGTAGCAATACGGAAACGTTTATACGCGTGGTAATCACTAATTTCCATAGCAGTTGTAAATTTTAATCTTGCCTCAAAAATAGATGTGGATCTGGAAGTTTTATATATAAGGGTATTAGTACTGAACAGAAGGAGCATGGGTTTCAGGGTTGAATGTAGTCTTCCCACAAGAAAACTGCTTCTCATATACAAAATACGTAACCGCAAAACGATAAATGTTTTTTTCAATGATTTTCATGTAATTAGTATTTAATGTAAGTGATTATATATAAAATTTTGTAGACCATGATAATGTGATACACATAGTCTGAACATCATTATATCCCTTAAACCCAGCTAAAAAATTCAAATTCCATTTAATAAAATATTTTGGCCGCAATCCAGTTTAAGATTTCCAAAATATCTTAGAGCTAAATAACAAAGCAAATATTGATTTATTATTTTAATTATTGAATAATAAAATAAACTCCTAAATGAAATCATAGAACAAAAATTTCATCAGTTGAAACAAAAAATACTGTATCAAGTAGAAGAAATTTAACTTTTCTACCTTGATGTTGATTTTGCAGTAATTAAATAATACTGCCAAGACGAAACTTAATTTTCACTTTTTCTAAATCTTCCAGAATGAAAAACCACAAATACTTTAGGGCATTCTTTTGGGGTGTTAAGTAAAGTGTACTGTCTTCTTACTCCGAGAAAGTAATAAATATTTCTAGGGGAAAAAGATAAACTATCTTATTGAAGCGACATTTAGTCATTAGAGGGTTTTTCTTTTTTGGTCATTTTCCCTCATAGGGTACCGTGTCAGGTGATTAGTCGATAATGAATTCTTTGGGTCTAAAAATTCAGTTCTTGATGGAACTTCTAATTTCTGTTTCTTCATTAATCTGGACTTTTGCGTTTATGTTTTCTCACAGCTAGATTTTTTATATTCTTAAATAGTTTTTTAAAGATAATTGTTCTTTTATCTACGTATTTTTTATAGAACACTTTTTATTTGGTCTCCATTAAATTATATAGAATAGGAGTTTATAATAAATTTTTTTCAGAAACTTGATAAATTGAAATAAATTTTAGGCACATACTCCTTTTATTTAAAAAAAATGAACTCATTGAAAAAAAGGAGGGAGCGTATAGCTAATTTTCCACCAAAAACTCACTGTTCTTCAAATATGGAAAGCGAATTTAAGCAGAAAACAGCTGATTTTGAGCTGGGTTACATACAGTCATTAGTAATGGAATATTATTACTCTCTCTCTTTCAAACACAAACACACACACACACACATACATAATATATATATATATATATATATATATATATATATATATTGTATGTGTGTGTGTGTGTGTTTGTTTCATAAAGTATTGCAGGGCCGGTTAATATCGACAGTTTCAGTTTCTTTTCTATTAAAACAAAATCAATCAGACCTTCTTAAAGTACATTTTCTTAAAAATTGTACAGCTCAAATTAAAAATGTTCTAACATTTTCCTTCTCTCCTACGGCCTTATTTTCTTGGTTTAAAAGGAAAATGCGAACGATGGGCTCTTAAAAAAATTCCCTGTACAGCTGTCGGTTGATGAGTCATAAATCACTCTTTCGTGGGCGTGGGAGAATTGGTGTCTAAACTTTAGAGCATGTATAGCTGTTAGAGCTCTCCTCTGGTAAGAATATTTGGCCATTTAGCGTTACTCACAGGTTGACACTTGCTTCGATTTGGCTTCATACAGGCCAGCTAGACAAGGCCCAGACGTTGGAAGCTATGGATATCACATATTAAATTAGTTAATCCATATCGTAGATTCTGTAAGCTAAGAAATATATTGTATATTCCTCACTATACACACAGAGACACATATATATGTCCATGTTGGGAAAATGGAAAGCCATCTGGTATTATTTTTACTTAAACTTACAGCGCGGGGTATTTGTAAGCAAGAGATTTTTTTTCTTGTCTCATTACCTCTAAAGTTGTTATCTCTTAAGTACCTCTAGAGTTCGATGACAATATTTTCGCTAATACAATTTTAAACCTTTTGGGATTTTTAAGTTAATCCAGTATGCAATCGCTTACAAAAACTTTTTTCGAAAATTGTGCTTAAAGAAAGGAATCTTAAAATAAAACAACAAAGGATAATAGAAACCTCCAAACTTTGGTCTCGATCATAAAACAAAAAAAAAGGGAATTTTTTTAAAGTGTAATGATATAAACAATACTCCGTGGCTTCCGGAAACTGATGAGAAAAAATATCATTGTTCTATTTCTTTTGCTTGATGATTTTGGTGTAGAAAACTTACACGGACCTAAAATATATTACAGGAAAAGATAAAGAGCACGAAAGGAGTACTTACCTGTAAAAAAAAGTTGTAGAGATTTGCTCGCTAAAAATTACGGATTAGAATTTCTGTGTAAATGAAGGCGACCATTTTTTCCCTTTGATATTCTTGTATTTTTCTGAAAATTCTGACTGAGGGACGCTACTAGAACCATGAAAGCGTATCAAATTGCAAAAATCTATGTACTTTTTATTCAATTTAGTTACATTGCAATTCCAGAGAAAAAGTAAATCGTCCCCGAGAAGAAGAGAGATTCCTTTAGAAATCATTTAAAATCGGGACATTTGAATATATAATATACAAATCTACTTCATAAGAACACCAAACATATATATAATAAACTTTGAACAAGATATCGTAGATTCTGTAAGCTAAGAAACTATTGCATATTCCTCACGATACACACAGAGGCACATATATTGTCTTTAAAAAATCTCTCCTCTCCGCTCTCTGTAATATAGGGATATATAGATATATAGCACACTGCTTGACAATTGCTAAGGAACAATCAAGATTTTTCGGAATATGTCAGAATAGACATTGATTGAAGAAATGAAACTTAGTACATATTTAGTAGAGATACTGTGCATTATTTATTAGCAAATGTACAGATTCCGCCACATGAAAAAAAAGAAAAAGAAAAAACAAAAAAGATGCTCTTTCGAGCATTCCAAACAGCCACTAAAATGGGTCTTCTGCCAGAATGAAACTGTTATGAAATACCTTAGTAAGGTGTATGACCTCCTGGACACTAGTGGACATTGCATCTGTTTTTTATGCTGTCTACTAAGTATTGAGGAGTCCTTGGGGTATATTGTCCCACTCCTCTCTCAAGGCGATTTTCAGTCTTGCAAGGTTCGGGGAGGGAGAGTTCTTTAACAAACACGTCTGCCAAGAGCATCCCAGGCATGCTCTATAGGAATTAGGCCAGGAGAGTAAGCAGGCCATGTCATACGTTCAATATTTTCACTTTCTAGTGTGTCCGATACTTCAGCGGTCCTGTGTGGGCGCGCATTGTTGTCCATAAACAGAAATCTGGACCTACCACACCCCTAAAAATACAAACATGTTCCAGAACAATATCTTTGCAATACCGCTGCGATGAAACGGTACCTCGCTCAAAGATGTGAAGCGGTGTTTTGCCATTGTGCATAATGCCTGCCCACACCATCACGCCTTGGCCATACCGATGACGTTCCTGAACATTCTGGGGTGCATAACATGTTCCCGTCTCTCTCCACACTAACTGTTGGCCCGAATCATTTGTCACAGTGAAACGGGATTCGTCAGAGAACATCACTCTGGACCACTCTGCTGACCCCACCAATATGTTCCTTACACCACGTAATCTTTCTCGACGATGCGTGGTTGAAGTGGGATGCATTGAACAGGCTTCCGTGCTTACAAAACCAACCTGATTTAATCGCCTAGAAATGGTTCTGGCTGATACATTTGTACGAGTAGCGGTTGCAAGGTCTGCAGCTATCTGACTAGGAGTAAGATGTCTGTTTCATTTCGCTACTAGGGATACTATCGAGCCTCTTGTGGTTGTGGTGATCCTTCCACGACTACCGGCTATGCTTCGAATAACTTTCCGCCTTCAGCGGCCTTTTTTAATCGCGATATGACTCTTTTTTGCCACTCCCGTTACTCTGGCCACAGTACTGACACTTTGTGCTGCTTCGAGCCGTCCAGCCGCTCGTCCGCGATCGTACGCACATCAATGATGTCTTGCAGACATTTGTGCACTTAAATTATTGCCACACCACACTGATTTTCCCAGAAATAACGTCCAACAACTACGGCGCCTATTTTCGTCAACACCTAACGGCAATGAACTGCATGATGATGGTTTGCAGATGCATCTGCAAACACACATCTGACAATTACCTGTCTGGCCGGCCTTTACAACACAATATTCTATTTACCAAAATTCACAATAATAATAACAATAACTGCAAATGACATAAATCTCAATAATAATAATAAACAAAATAAACACTCCTAGCACTAAACATAATCATAATTACCAATATTTGGAACTACATTTCCAAAACTATTAATAGCTAACGATACACAGGTAAAATAAAGTGAAATACTAATATCAAAATGCACATCTTCATAACCATGAAATAATTAAAGATAACAGAATAACATCAATTAGAAATAAAGGAAATGCGCTTCTTACCATACTGGATAACACATAAAATAGATTTATCACATAAACTACATAATATCGATACTCGTTAAGATACTACATATAAAGAAAAGTAATTGAAAAGTTCCAAAATAAGTCCATTCATAAAGTTCGTGACTTCCGACAGTGTAGTCCTCGACTGGAAGACACAACACAACATCTGGCATTGCCACTTTCGCTCCTGGCCGGTGAGCAATAAAGATCTCACAAAGTTTTGGAACGTTGCACATTGTCTCTTTAAGTTTTTGGGAGGTAGCTTCGTGCACCTTAGACCACGGAATGTTCTAGGACACTCGTTTCTTGTTCAGCTTCGTTAAGGGATGTACTAACTCAGAATAGTTACTGATGTAATCCATATAATAGTCACACAGTTCTAACAGATGTCTCGAACACTCATATTTGCACCAGCAAAATCACACCTTTTAACGTTGATAGTAGATTCTGGACCTGCTAATTTTCCTCGAATCAGTTTATTTGCTCCAAATTTTTCTTTCATCTGCATATTCACCTTCGGTTTTAAAGTCTTTCTAACGGTTCCAAAGAGCCGTAATTTTTTTGCTCTTCTCTGAATTTTGGCGATTCCGTGCCGGGCATTTTAGTTTCGTTTATCAGACAACCTCATTATTCTTGCCTCAATATCAAAACATATTACAGTGCGAGGCTCCCCCTCCGCATTTCGTTTGACCTCTCTCCCCCCGAGTGGAGGGTCGCTTGTTTTCCCCTCGCAAGGCAACTCCCCGTAACTCAGCAAGAGGTGCGTGATCCACAATCTTCGAACCCAGCTGTGGTTCGACGGCATTCACAAGCGACCCTGCTCCGGTACTTGGGGGTAGTAAACAGGACACATTCAGCTTATTATTCGAGGCGACTATCTCTACGGGCTGCGAGATTCTGTCCCCTTGTCATGCGAGCATGTGGCATAATGGCGCTATGGCCGGACAGTTGTTTCGCGTCTCTCTCCAAAGGCAGGAATTTACGTTCGTTTCGTAATTTGGGCACGTACGAGGGAATGCAAAATGTGAATTTGTGTTGCACTATCGGCTTATTGGTTATTGCACATTTTTGTTCTCGCTCGTGGCACTGTATTATCTCTAATTCATGCTGTGCGTGTCCTCGTGGTTTTTTTCTATCCTCTACCGCACTTGATTAGCAACTGTTTTACAACTTCTGCGTCATTGCTATACGCCTCCGAGTTTAATAATGTCATTGTTTAAGTTCAAATACTATAAAATTTGGGGTTACATATTGCATACAAGTGCCTTCTGCAACTACTTTTATATCTCCTTTTGTTAAGTCCTTTGATAGTCCACATCTTATTGGAAATTATTTTAACGGATCGCCTTCACAAATATAAATATTAAAGGCTTCTCACCTGCATTGACGATCACTCACTTATCCACCAATCCAGGTATGCGGGTGCTGTCGGCTGCGACAGTGTCGAACCCCTTCACTTCTACGGGGTTACTTTGGTTTGTTTGTCAAGACGTTTTCCATGATACACAAATAAATTTTCACAGTAGAAAGTTCAGTATCATACCAGTAAATATTCAAAGTTTTATTTCTTTCGTAAGCACAAACAAAACTATCATTAAACTTATTTACAGTAATATACAGTCAATTAACTATTTCAGTTAGCTCCCAATGACTGTTACCTAACAAAGACCTAGTGCGTCTTCGGGGTCTCAATACACCCACGCACTGTTTTCGTCTGCCGGCCCTCTCTAGAGCCAACAACCGCAGACTAAAACAAAACCACGCGCCTTCTTTCTCGCGTGGGCACAAGCACTCGCTCCGACGTCCCCCTGACTTCTGCTCGGGGCACCGTCTCCGAACACCACACGAATCCCTTATCAAGCTGGGGTCATTGGCCTACCCCTGCTTTCGTGAGAGGAAAGTACAGGACAAAACACAAGGGGTTGACGTGGCAGACACGACATTAACCTTTTCAAGATCATTAAAACATAATATTAAAGGTTATATTTATAAGAACATATTTTTAATTAGTAATTTCTATAAACTCCCTGCCTTCAATGACACATAATTAAAAATATTAGGCCTTGCATGCCGTGTATTTAAAGAAGCTTAAATGTATTAAAAAATCAAATATCTTTTGAAAAGTTTTTTATTGCATTGAATAACCCCTAATGAATTTTCCAAATATGTCCTAAATATGTCTCTTTAAAACATAATTTCAATATTTACTATATTTTGAAATATTTTCTAATTTTTCCCCCACATTAAAAGCGACATCTTACTAAACGTTCTTATATATCTTGTGAAGAGTAGGAAGTCGCTGGTTAAAAGATCGTGAATGAAGATCGTGACATGGATTGATAGCGCAGTGGTCTGGTGAATAGTCTGGAAACGCATGTACACCATGTCCAACCCCTTAATTAAGTTGGTTATTTAAATCAGTGGAAAAAGCACACATTGTATAAGATAGTGTGATAGAACCATAATCCTTATAAATCAAAGGAATAAATATACCTCTAAATGAAATAAAAAAATATGTGTCTTAAAATTGTTTAAAAAAATTTTTCATTGGGAAAGTTTAATGAAAACCAAATAACTTTTCAAACATACGACATTTTAAACAAATGAAGTGCATGCATTGTTTTAACTTGGCTTAAATTCTTAGCGTTGCATGAATTATTTTTTGTAATAAGATAATTTCATTAATTATACAGTAACACAAATTTTAAAAGGAATAAAATGGTTATGTTGTTAACACTATTCAGGTTGGAAGAAAAACAATATGCATAACTCCGAGGAATATTCTTTAGCTGAAGCGATTTTTTTTCATTTGGGAAAAAAGTTGCTTAATGTCGAGCATAAAAGAGATGTCTGGTTTTATTTGCTTTTATTAACAAAAAAATTTACAATTAATCTCATCCCTACTGATAAAATAATATTTTCTCTTGCCATTTATAAAGTAAAAGAAAATTCAAACTTCTTATTCATTTAAATGAAAATAAAAAAGAATGTTTTCAAAAGGATATAAATTCTAAGATTTCAAATCATTTGAATTGTTTTAAAATGTGATTTCTTGTGAATTCATTCCAGAAACCTTGTATTATATTTTCCTATACTCCAGAAGAACTCAGGAGAACGAGTGTGAATGTTTCACTGCTATTTCTTGCGTGAATTCCAGTGATATATTAGTGTTAATCTATAACATGAGCAACAAAAAAATAAGTAAAATAGTAGCTTTTCGTGATTTGGGATGTATTAAGGTGCTATTTGTCACTTCATAATATGATGGCAATAATACGTCGCCAATTCTAGACCTACCCAATCTCAGATAAATTGATCAATTTATCTAGTAAGTTTCCTCACATTTTACTGAGACTATATCAGGGAACAAAGCCGTTGGATATTTGTTATAAATAACTGTAAATAAAGAATAGAAAATTAAAATGGAAACTTTTCTGGTTTGAGATGTATTAAATTTCTAGTTGTTATTTCAGAATTAAGGTAAATGCACCTATAGTGGGCCATGTCCCTATAATGGGCCGCCCTTTAGAAATGTCAAGAAATTAAGGGTCTATTGCTACCTAAGGCAGTAGAAGGGGTGAGGGTCACTGGCTACTACCTGCGAGGGTCCCTTAGCATTAGAATTCAGTTCATTCCTTTACTTTGTGAGAAGTGTAAGGTGTATTCTTCTAGAGAGAAGAAAATTTGTGTTTGTTTTAACGTCTGCTTAAGAAATATGTTAAGATAAGTGAATTCTTCAAAATTTTTTATTTAAGTACTATAATGCCTGTTTATTGACTTAAGCTATTATTCATTACGATAGTATGTATAATTCAAATTGTACAGTGATTAAATGACAAAAAACTTAGATTCCATTGTCAAAATAGCGTGGCCCATCATGGGATCATGAATTGTTCCACTGTCCCTGTATTGGGCCAGCCGGGCCCAACATAGGAATAGTGTGTTGTGAAAAATAATAATAACTTAGATAGTTAACTAATAAAATGTTATTTTTAAGTAAATTTAATTTTAGATGTTTAAGTTAATAAATTTATATTTCATTTATATTTAAGTTTTATATATTTAGTGTAGTTGTACTGTAGTTATAAAATGAATAAACCGGTTTAAAAATATACATCATGTATTTAGTTCCTTTTCTTTCCAATTTTATGATATTGTAGAGTTGATTTTTGTTCCATAACAGATTAAATAGATGTCCCATTAATGTTCTGATGGGCGATATTGATGGCCCACTATTGGGTGGCCCATTATGGGTACATCGGATAAAATAATGGCCCATTATAGGTGCATCAGGTTGGTTATTATTTATGCATATATATATATATTTTATGAATGCAGCCAGTGCGCTTTAATTGCTACTACATATGTAAGACAGTTATTAAAATAGCAGGTAAAATTTTGACCAGTCTTCTTTATCTATAGCTTTGAAAATTCAGATTTACTTCAATTTTTCTCTTAACCGGCCCATTACTGGTGCGCATACCTTAGATGACAATGATATGTCACCCATTCTTGGACATCCTCTATCAGAGATGCATAGATCGATTTATCATCAAGTAAAGCACTTGCATCTTATTGAAAACATTAACACATCGAGGAATAGAAAACCTTAAGGTATTCACTATAAGTACCTGTAAATTAAGCTCAATCCAAATTTAGAAAGCAAATTCAACGAACTATTTCAGAGGAAGTTAAGAGAAAGACCTGCACAATAAACAGAAGGCAAAAACAGGAGGACATAAACTAAATGTGCTTTAGAAATTCGACAATAGTTCAATTTAGAGTTATACAGAAGGTCGTACGTACTTTATGGAAACGATTTTGATAGTTATGTTTCATGTATAAATGTCGTATTTTATGCGGTGATTTGCTTCTATCTGATAGCCATGGTTCTTGACAATAGCTCTAGTTCGAATTTTCCATGAAAGTATATTTTTGCTTACTGTCATGTCAGTTTTACCTCATTCCTCTTGGACCGTTTTCCAAAGTCCGTTCAGTGTTCTTAGATGCCGTTTCCCTAAGGCTCGCATTAAAAACCGAAATCGCAAAAGTCCATTGGAGAAGAGTCAGGTAATTTTACAGGTATTTCATTAAATGGGAAACATTTTATTCTTGTTTCTGATTCTTTCTTTGCTAAATAAGCGGCAGTTGATTTAGACGTGTAGCTAGAGGCTTTGTCCATAAGAAGCATAACTTTATCAATGTCCTTTCCTTATAAGGCTGGAATTTCTTCTTCAAAAATGGGTTCTAAAATATTTTGCTGATAGTAGAGTGAATTAACTTTGGCTTTACTTAAGACTTTTTTATTTTTAATTTGCCGTTGTAACAAAATCCTCCAACTATCATGAATATCTTTGGGAACTTTTCTGTACACTGACGAGGCCATTTCGTACGGTCATTCCCGTCAGTTGAGCAATAGAAAATTGATCTTTCTTTTATTACAGTCACTTAAATACACACATGCCTCATCGAGTGTTACCACGAATTTCCATTTTTCAGCAGCTTGGTGTTTTTCATATAATTTTCTAGAATTTGTCTTCTTTCAGCAATATGCTTTGGCAAAAGCATATGAACTTTAGGTTTAAACATCTTTATTGACTTCAAATCTTTACGAATGATTTTACACTGCTGGCCACCCAAATTGCAAAACCAAGAAAGACAAGAGATATCACAACATAATTTATTTTGTAGATAACATGTTGACCAAGTATCAAATGATTAAATTTATAGACTTCTGTGAAGTGTGGTTCCTGCCAAAATCAGTAGCCAGAGTAGCCGCCATTGTTGGAGATCACAGCTGCCACACGCCTCAGCAATGATTCAAAGAGACTTTGGATGATTTCTTGGGGTACAGCAGACCAAGCATCTTCCACACGTTGCCAAAGTTGATCTGCTGTGGTAGCTGGGGATGGAATCTGGGTCAATCGTAGAGCAACCATGGACCACATGTTTTCTATCGGCGAAAGATCCGGAGAGCGAGGCGGCCAGGGAAGCAATTCAATCTGGCGATTGACGAAGAACCGTTGGACAATGCTTGCCACATGTGGTCGCGCATTATCCTGTTGAAATATGGCTGTGGGCAAGCCCTGAAGGTAAGGAAGGACAACTGGCTCCAACACCTCGGAGATGTAGCGCTGGCTGTTTAAAGTACCGGCAATGCGTACTAGAGGTGTGCGAGAGTGATATCCAATACCGCCCCATAACATAATACCCGGTGCAGGACCAGTGTGGCGGTGCATAACGCAGCTGTTCAGCATCCTCTGTTCACGCTGTCTCCAGACTCGAATGCGACCATCGTGGTGTTACAGACAGAAGCGTGACTCGTCAGTAAAGACAATTTCATTCCATTCTGCCGTCCACATCCTTCTGTCATCGCACCATTGGCTGCGGAGACGTCTGTGGTTCTGCGTCAAGGGTAGACAAAGCAATGGACGTCTTGCGGACAGACCACTCTGCTGTAAACGGCGTCGAATGGTACGCGCAGACACTGGATGATGCGTTACAGACTGCATGTGCTGTGCTATGGTTCGTGATGTGACTGAGCGATCCGCCACTGCCATGCGCACAATTTGCCTGTCATCACGTGAAGTGGTGCGCTGAGGTGGATGTGATCGAACACGCCGGTCTGTCGTACCCTCCTGCATCCAACGATCACATATCCGCATTACAGTTGTTTGGTTTCGTCCAACACGACTACCGATTTCCCTGAAAGATAATCCACAATCTCGGTAGGCCACAATCCTTCCTCTGTCGAACTCGGATACTTGATCAAAAGATAATCGCTGTTTTCGACGAGGCATAATTGATCGTTATTTTGAAAAAACTACAAGAAAAATACAATTGTCGAACTTGAAATCGTCGAAATCTCCAAGCCTTAAATAGCGCTTTGAAGTGGCGCCACAGGCGCGCGTGATGTGCGTCTGTGCTGAAATTCTAATCATTTGCATATCTCACCTCCGCTAATGCATGTTGTAAATTTCATGTTATTTGCATGTTTGCTTCAGGGTGTTGCATTTACAGTGGCCAGTAGTGTACTTACAGTGCCAGAAGACATTCCAAGTTTCGATTTAATGGATCTTCGAGTCGGTGGATTTTCTTTTAGGATCAGACAGTTCACTTACTTGATATTTACCTGCTTTGGAACAGTCTTAGGCTGAGGTTTAGTTGTCATGTTTTAATTTTTACTTTCAGTTAGACGTTTTTTTCCTTTCTAATTTAATATATTATAAATACCTATTTTTGAAATGCCATAACCAAATTTTTTACACCACTTTATAATTTGTTGATACGAATCTTTCTCCCCGGAAAGTGCAGTTACCTAACCTTCGAGCCATCTATCAATTTTAGGAGCGATTTTCAAAATAAATCTTTTATTTTACATTCCAATCAAAGCAAAACAGTAGCAGACGATTATTCTGAAGTTGCCAAATATTTATCTCAAAATGCAAAGGGCAAAAACAAATTTCAAAATCGTTTGCATAACGTGCGAACGGTCTTCTGTATTCATAATCAGTATCTGTGAGGCTTACTATTCCTTGACTTTTCATTTTTTGCCTCCGTCTGTTTTGTCCCTTCATAGGGGGTAATGCTGTCCACTTATATTGTGCCCCCATAATAAAATGGACGGTAAACTACGGCGTAGTATAGGCGAATGTTTGACGAGAAGTGCCTCCGCCTTAAAATAAAATAAAATAAAAACTTTACATTTCTTTTACGCTATTTTCCTCATTACTCACATTCCTATCACTTACCAAGTTTCCTAATTTCCCTTTTGGTTTAACTGCATTTTAATTTATTGGATTTCCTTAATATTTACACAGCACTTTTTAACTGATAAATATTTTCTACTTACATGTTCGTTAAACATCCTCCAAGCATTCCAATGCACATTTTTTGTTCTTAGAGATTCGCAACAGCATTCTATCTTTACACGTGACAACCCATAATAATGACATTTCAAACTTCATCACGAGTAGTTTTCTTTTGACTCTCTGTTCCATGAATCTTTCCAACGCTTTAATTCGTTGCTATCAGTTATGATAGTCGGTTAAAATTCAAACACATATGTCATCTAAAAGAAGTCTTGCGAAACTTTTCTAGATGAAAATCCTTGACTTAACAACGTACCTATACTACTGAGGTGCTCAGTAAAGGCGCATTAAGAGATTGTAAGGACTTCGCCTAAAACCAAGACTGACAGCCTTTAATATTTACAAAATGCTTTATTGGCATTCGAGAATAAATATAGGCTCTATACAATAATTACAAAGTAAACATTATCTAAGGATAATTCGCGGGTTCAGGATATCATGAGAGGAACGCGGCAGGCTCTCCGTCTCTGGCACACGTCCGACGACGAGGGTTGTTCACACCTGTAAAAAAAAGTCAACTGCCCCCATTTACATCAAGGTGGCGACTATATATCCTCACAAAATCTGTGGGTGGTTGAAGCGGGCTCTCTTTGAATTCCTTTCTGTAGACCGTCTTCAAACCATTCCGCGTCTTCCGCTAAAGGCTAAATGATTATCCTCGGGACAGGCTTTGTCTGCAAGGAGGGGGATTTCTTACAGAAGACGGCTTCCTAATTGTCCGATGGCGACGCGGCGTCTGCCACAACTTGGTGACAAAGCGACTGTCACCGATGAATACGGTAGGTTGATAATGGACGTCTTGCCGTTAGGCCCTCTCAGGAATTCCGGGTGTGAAAGAGGCGCAAAGTCATTACAGATGTTAACAGCTCTTAGCATGGAAAAAAAAGAAGGTACGGTGTTCAGCTGTTCCTGGAATACGTTCTCTACAAATATGTACAATTGGACATTTTCGCAATTGTATTACTATGTATCTGAACTGATGATACGTAATTTTGGGTAAAATGGGTCAACATAATTCTAGAATATATCTCCTTCTTTTTTTTTTCTTTAAACGTACAAATATCATTAGAAAAATAAGATATCAGTTAATAATAAAAACAACAATGAAACAAAATCAATTATGAAACTTTAGAATTTTTTTTTTACAATAAATACTTGCACAGAAAAGCGTAGTTGCTTATATTATAGTCGATTATCATTTTAAGTTCATTTCTGAAATCATATTGAAGAACCATCCTTGGAATAAAGAACATATGAGGCTAATGCTTCATGTATGTGGCAAAAGAAGAGATCGCGGCTTACGCAAAGCGCATTCTGCTTGCACATAAGCAAATGTAAGTCAGCTATGCTGATATAAAAGATCTGTACAGCTACATGACCATTCTGTGTGCTCGGCCCTCGCCTGTAACATGTAAATGAAGTTTGCTGTTGTATCTGACTATCGATGGATTTCTTTCCCGAACCGACAGATATTTAAGTACGTAATATTTTGGCATCCCAGCCGGGATACGAGTATTCAGTGACGTAGCGAGCATAACTGGCGCCCGGGGCACGATTCCTTTTTGGCGCCCTCCTTTCCGAAAAACATAGTAATATAGTATATAGAATGTGTGAAAAGGACCATTTGGCGCCCCTGTTCGAGTGGCGCCCGGGGCATGATAGACCCCCTTGCGCACCCCACGCTACGCCACTGCGAGTATTATTCCGATAGTCAAATTTTATTAAGTTAAACCGTTAAGAAAAGAAAAATGCGTGAAAAACAGGAAAGCCGAAAATGAATTTAGATAACGCCAAACAGCAACGAAAGTCAAGTAGAGTACCATTTACAAGAACTGTAAATAAGTTACAAGAAATGATGGCTGAAGATGAACCTGACTTATATAATATGCAAATGCTGTTGGACCAATTATTGGAAAAACAGGAAATGCTAAGGAGTGCCGAAGAGAAGTTTTTAGAAATATTGCAATTAAAAGGCTGCACACAAGATGAATACGATACGGAATACGAAGCAGTAATGGATTATTACGAAAAAGTATCTGAGTTCAAAGTGAAGTGCAACCGAATTAAATCAAACCTAAGTATGTGCGCCGAAAGTGGTGTTATGTCTTCAGAAGCAAGGTCGGAAGCGAAAACAAAACAAGCACTCTTAACAATCATGTTGATATGTCAGATTTATTTTTACAAACTATAATTGTAAGAATTAAGAATGGTTCCAAGCAAATGTTTATTCGGGCTGTTTATGATAGTGGCTCTATGGAATCTTATATTTGTGAAGATGTTGCAAAATGTATGAAATGTTAAGTGCATTACAGAAACAAAAAATACGCAATCTATGTTTGGTGGTCTTGAAACCCCTGAAAGTGTGTATAGAAATTATCTAATTGAATTAAGTGATATTAGTGGTAGAAATAAGTGTAAATTAGAAGCACTTGGTCAAAACCGTATTTGTTCTGAAATTAAACAGGTTCCATGTGGTCCTTGGTTGCATGAACTAAAGTTACGCAGCATAAAAATAAATGATTTGGAAAATAATAAATTCTTAATAAAGAAATAAAATTGTTAATTGGTGCAGACATTGCTGGAAATTGTTAACTGGTGAAATTGTGGGTCTCAAATGTGGCATTACGGCTATAGATACAAAATTGAGATGGACTGTTATGGGAAAATTAAATGCAAATCCTGGCACTGAGCCAAATTCTGAGAGTTCAGCTTCCCTGATTTCGTCTCTGCTTGTAAAAGATCGTTGTATAAGTAATCTTTGGAAACTGGATGTTTTGGGAATTACTGAACCTTCGCTAAGCAAAACTAAAGCTCAGTTAAAGGAGGATACCCAGAAATATTTTGAAGAGACTCTTAGTGTAAATAGTGAGGGGCGATACGAGGTAGCATTGCCTTGGGTTCTAGACAGTTAACTTTTACCCGATAACAAAATAAATGCTGAAAACTCTATTTTAAGTGCCAAAAGAAAATTAATAAATTTTGGAAAATTTAATGATTACTGTAATGTTTTTGAGGACTGGTTAGCTCATGGCATAATTGAAAAGGCACCAAATGATAAACTAAGGGGTGTTCATTATTTGCCTCATAGGGCAGTGATTAAAAACGCTAGTACTACGAGTATTAGACAAGTATTTAATGCTAGTTCCCATTTACCGGGTTTCCCATCATTAAACGAGTGTTTGTCTACTGGACCAAATGTAATTGAAACGATTCCATCGATTTTAAATTGTTTTCGTATGAATTACGTAGGTGTTACCTCTGATATTGAGAAGGCGTTCTTGCAGATCGCAATAAGAAAAAAAAGGATCGCAATTTTTTAAGGTTTCTTTGGTTCAGTGGAGAAAATCGAGAACTGGTGGAGGTATATCGGCATTTAAGGGTAGTGTCTAGCATTATATGCAGCCATATTTATTAAACGCAGCTTTACAGTATCATTTGAGTAAGGTTCTGGAAAATTTAAGGCACACCGCAAATATCCTGAAAACAGCTTTCCATGTAGATAACTGTATGACAAGTTCGAAGTCTGAGCTCGAAATGAAAAAGTTTCTCTTAGAATCGAAAGTAATTATAGCTTCAGGTCATTTTAATTTAAGATGTTGGAATTCGAACTTAATTAGTGAAATATTTGAAGAGGATTCCTCCACAAAGGAAGGTGTCCCTCTATTGGGTCTTGTATGGAATACATATACTGATACGTTATCATGCAAAGTGGAACAGGCTATCGATTCCCCAGTTACAAAAAGACTGGTTTTAGCCGTAACCAACCAAGTATTTGATGCTATAGGTTACATGGCTCCAGTGGTGTTAATTGCAAAATTTATTTTGCAGGAAACCTGGAACTTAAAAATTAAATGGGATGATGTCCTTCCTGATGATTTAGCCCAAAAATTTAAGTTATGGAATAAAAGATTTCATTTGCTTTCAAATATAAGTATACCTAGATGGTTCGGTCTCAAATCCACTGATGAATCAATAAGCTTACATCTGTTTTGCGACTACAGAAAAAATGCATATAGTGCATGTGTTTTTTTAAGAGTTGAAAACGACAATGGGGTCAGAATTAGTTTAGTGTAGACAAGATCTAGGGTAGTCCGTTTAAAACCAAAACCTATTACAATTCCTCGATTAGAACTTTTAGCTTGTAGTATAGGGTATAGACTGTTATCTTCCGTACTCAAAGATCTTAATTTAGCGGGGGTGAATATTTATTGCTGGACTGACTCAACAACGGCTTTATGTTGGATTCAACGAGATCAAAATTGGGCAACCTTTGTTCATAATCGTGTTCTAGAGATTCGTTCTTTGACCTCTAATACAATGTGGCACCATATCTCAGGTTCTCTTAACCCCACCGATTTACTATCTAGAGGATGTTCTGCAGAAAATTTAGTTGAAAGGAAATGGTGGGAGGGGCCAAACTGGTTGCGCGAAAGGGAAGAAAATTAGCTGAAGTCGTATGAGGACCCAAATAAAGACTTAATCAATGCTGAAATTCGTAAAACTGTTCTGGTGACATTGGTGAAAAATGATGAAAAGCTTAAATGGCATTATAAATATTTTTCTTCCTTTAAGAAAATTGTAAGAATAATATCTTGGATTTTTAGATTTTATAACAATGTAAGGAAATTTAACAAAAATCTCTCAAAGGACTTATCTGTGCATGAAATGCAAAGGGGAGAGAGAGCGTTAATGTTACTAATTCAAAAGGAATCTTTTAAGGGAGAAAATGATGACAAATTAAGACAACTTAGACCAATAGTTGATTGTCACGGTCTTGTAAGAGCTAAATCAAAGGTTGCTTATCGAGATGATAAATATGATTTTAAGTTTCCTATCACATTACCTTCTGATCATCCTGTTGTAAAATTGTTTATAATAAGTGTACATAATGATTTATTACATGCTGGTACTTCATTGTTAATGTAAAATTTTTCGAGAAAATTTCTGGATTTTAAAATCACGTAATACGAAATTGCCTAAGAAAATATGTAAAATGTCAAAAATTCAAAGCTAAGAAATGTGAGACAATAGCGCCCTTTACACGTACGCTCATTCCGGCGTGAAACCACAATCCCGCGCGACTGAGTGCACGTGTGAAGGTGTCGGAGAGGAAGGGAAAGCTGCTTTGGAGCGTACTGCAAATTTTCGCACGCGCAATCCCGTACGCTCCAAGCTCTCGCGAAAGACCGTACGTGTAAAGGGCGCTATTCTCAGGAATTTTACCAAGTGATAGGGTTCGCGATGCATGTGTGTTTGAAATAATAGGATGTGATCTTGCTGGTCCACTGTATTTGAAAGATGGTCGAAAATCATATATTGTACTTTTTACTTGTGCTGTCTATCGTACCTTCTACTTAGAATTGATAACTTCGCTATCCACTGAAATCCTTTTTCAATTTTTAAGGCTGCCATGTACCAAGAAAAAAAATCGTATTTCCCCTTTCTTCTTCTTGCAGACTCTTGTGGTGGGAGGAGTCCAGTTGACAGTTCGAGAATTCCACCCCCCTTAGGATTGACATTTTGAGGGATTGTAATAGCTCTCTCTCTAACATTAAGCGCTGTCCCCATTTTTTTTATTTAAAATATATTTTTGTCAACTATTTACAGGTAACATAAATGCGGATAATCCAATAAAATTGGTAATTTCAGATAGCCTGAACTTTTTGCACTACAGGATTCATTTTACAAATTTCGTCCACCGAAGGAATTTATGAGCGTTTAAAACACACGATAACAGATTTTTCCCCGAATAATTTAAATTTAAAAATATTAATTGCATTAAAAAAAATGAAAAATGTACACAAATGTAAAATTTCTTTCTCTATGACGGAGTACAATTTTTTAAAAAAAATCTTTGAATCCAAGTCGGCAATCCGTGGATGAATTTTCTCCATAGGTTAACATTGAGGTGAGCGAATCCAATGGGGTTAGTACATAGCAGCCTTAAGGCGTTTTATCGCTCGTCGAGGGCGACCTTCAACCGTATACTCAGATAATGGAAAAAAATTTCAAAGGTGCAGATAAATTTTTGCAAGCTATTGACTGGAATAGTCTCCGTTTTAAAGCTGCAGGACAAAAAATTGAATGGAAGTTTAATCCTCCATCCGCAGCCTGGTGGGGCGGATGGTGGGAAAGTTTAATTCAAATTGTAAAACAAATCTTAAGAAAAATATTGGGTCATGTTTCTCATGATTACGAGGAATTACTTACTGTATTGTGCGACTGTGAGACAGCTGTTAATTCCAGACCTCTTACATATGTATCAGAGGACATTGATGACTTTCCTATAACCCCTGAAAAATTCTTGCACGAAACTCCGCAGTTAGGTGTACCAGATATTGATAATGTAGATAAAGTGAAATTGAGTAAAAGAACAAAGTATCTGCAAAGACTAAGAGAAACATTAAGAGTTAGATTCCGTTCAGAGTATTTAGGGCAGTTACAGCAGCATTCCTTAAAATGCTATAAAAACAAACCACTTAAGGTGGGGGAAATTGTCCTGCTTGAAGATACTAATAAAAAATGCTCCTATTGGAACATGGCTCGTGTTTTAAAAGTTATACCTGGTTGAGATGGCCAGTACCGGATACAGGAACTGAAATATGTCTCTAAGGGATTTTGGTAGATGTTATGAATCCAGTACTGATAAAGCATGAACCGATATTGACATAACAGGTTCATTGTCAAGATGAAGATAGGAATAATTAAAGATAATTTTTCCTTTCTTTATAGCCATGTAATATTAAGGGTTCTCTCCAGTTCTGGAATTAGAACTTGATGATCATAATGTTTAAAAAGCACAGGGTAAGTAAATGTACTTTGTCTCCTGCACAATTTTATTGATTTTCCAAGGATTCATATCGTTGCTAAAGGTATTATTTGTTGGTGCTTTAGTTCTAGTTTATGTGAGATATTGCCACAGAACGTGCTACTGTTTATTGCTTGTTATGTATTGCAAATAATTCGCTATCTTCACTTAGCTCAGACAACTCCGACCAAAATACATGAGAAGATGTTTGTTAAAATAAGCCCTAATCATAATTAAAAAAACATTCTAAATTTAAACTGTGTTTACTACTTTAATGGTTAATTATTTTTTTCGTCGGTAAAGTTTAAATTGTCATTAAAAAAATAAAAACTGAAGTTAGAATACCATTTTTATGCCAATAAATAACTTAAAAATGTATTTTAGCATTAAGTTTCACGTAAAGTTTTTTGTAGAACCACATACTCTATACAGTACGTTGCGGTACAATATTTTGGTACGTCTTGAGTTATTTATACAGAGGAGAAATAATAAAAATGTAATGGGATTAGGTTGTTTCTTAATAATGTAAGTTGTTACGGATTTCATTTAGATAATTAAATTTTTCACACGCAGTTCCCTAAAATTAATGCCACAGTTTAAGTGCTTCGTAATATAATTCTCTTCTCAAAGGCTACAAGAATACAAGTCTTGAGCTGTTGTAATTGACTCTATTTATTATTCTTTTAAACAACACGGGAAAGAGTAACGAAGACTTTTAACTCATGACTGAAATATATAAATAATTTAACAACACACAGTGTTATATTTAATAAAAAATTAAATATATTATTACACTAAAATTTAATAAAGTAAAAGTAAAGTTTAAAACCGTTAAAAATATTCCGAGGATTTTAATAAGGTTTCATAGAATTCGTTTTCTTTATGTAATTAAGTAAATTACTTTAAAGATGTGTATCCCGCATGATCAAATGAAAGTCTAGGATTCAGAGTTACTATGAAAGAAGATTTTTTTCCTTTTGAAACTTTCTACTTTTATTAACGATTTGAGAATTGGCTAAGGAAAAATTAATGAAATTACGATGGGTTTATGTTAAAGAATTTCTTAACTTTGTGAAATAAAGGAAGAAAAGATATCTTTAGTATTTACGGTAGTGATATGGCAGCGTTCATTATTAACGCGAGCCCATTCGACTGAAATACTCTTGGCAAAAAGCGATGAATTAATTTTTCTATCAAAATATCTATTTTTTACCTATGTATTGTACATTTGCCTTACATTGTATTTATAATAGAGGGATTTTCTTAGAAAATACATTTTCTTACAAAATCAGGCTCATTGGATGGAATAGCATTTACTCAGAGGCTGTTATATCTTCTTATATATGGCATGTTATTACACATACATTATTACATGAAATTTCCACTAGAAAATATTAAATATATATAGTTATGAAACTGATGCATTTTACTGGGTAATGTAGAATTGAACCATGGAATAACAATGAGGCATATAACTGTGGGATAACTATGAGGCATATAACTATGGAATAACTATGAGGCATATAACTATCGAATTTTGGTATATTAATAATGAATTTAGAAAGGAAATGAGAAATTTAAGGACAATAAAAGTCCAGTTAGAGATTTAAATTAGCAAATTATTTGAGTTCTAACTCCATTTTATCAGTTAAACAAGCATTCATTAATTCACAGCTCCAAAGAAGGTCTTTAAATTTCGTAAATTGGTAGTATAAAATTACTAGTGGCTTTTTTTCAGATTAATAACATTTTCTTTCCTGAAAAATGATACATTTTATAATTCCTTACCATTTGAGATCTTCATAAAATACCTAAGAAATTATTCTTTAATTGTCGTATAAAATTTCAGTGTCTTATGAAACATCATTTTCAGGTACGTGGTTGATTTACAAATTGTACACATCTTCTCAAAGTTCAACAGCCAGATGTAAGTACTATACAAGGTGGTCATAAAAAAAACTTTGCCGATATATGGACCTCTAGGGACTGTTCCGCCCGACCGATCGAGATGAGATTACAGATATAGTTATTCAGAGGTATGAGCTCGGGATTCTGTGAACGGCAACCAAGTGGCGCTCACGGTTACGGTTATGAGTACAGAAACGCGAAATTTTCGAATAGAAACACCCACTTTTTCCCATCGCAAAATGCTCAGCGCATGTGAAAACCCTAAAGAGCGTTGGAACGGTACGTATATCACAAAAAATGGACGCATTATTCACGCACAAAAACCACCTCTGCGAACGGCCTGTGATGGCACCCATGTGGAAAACATGTAATCCAAATAAAAGTTTTCTTTTTTTCCCGATCTGTGTTGTCATCAGTGATTGGTGTTTTGCCTCTGTCATATGCAAATTTCCTCTTTGCGCCCCTATCGTGCTTTTCTTGGCTGTTCGCAGAGCTGTTTTTTGTGCGTGCATAACGCGCCCGTTTTTTGTGATACACGTACGTTCCAACGCTCGTTAGAGTTTTCGCATGCGTTGAGCATTTTGCGACGGGAAAAAGTGGGCATTGCCATTCGAAAATTTCAAGTTTCTGTACCTATAACCGTAACAGTGAGCGCCACTTTGCTGCCGTTCACAGAATCCCGAACTCATACCTC